>CM062296.1:602279797-602566567 GCA_031216915.1 Pictodentalium vernedei | reverse complement strand
TAAACTTCGTAACGGTTCGTGAAAAGTCGGACGGGAGCAAGGGAGATCGTCAGGAGGATATTATATTACTCGTAGGTGGTTCGGGTATCCAGCTCGTTGCTAACAGGTGAGCTGACAGGATATGAATGAAAAACACTGAAGCTGGTTTGCCTTTAATATGGTCCACGACCAAAATATCGTAGCAAGTCTTCACAAGTTGTACGAGGTTCGTGGGAAATTTCCGACATCGTAGCAGTTCTTGACCAGTCTTGACAATTCGTAGCAAATCGTAAGATGTCGTAGGTCAGTCGTGACAGTTCATAGGCTGTTCGTTATGGTTCGCCAGAGTTCTGCACGGTTCGTTGCCGAGTCGTTGGTGATTTGTAAGTACATCGCAACACTTTGTAGCTAATGCGTAGCCAGTTCGTAGGCAGTTCAGGCATGTGACGTCACAGAGTCAAGCGACCAAGAACCGTCAAGAATTTCAATTTCAGACAGTTTGGTGCGCTATTACGGCCAGTCCGTGAATGTGTGAATGGGGCTTAACCAGTGAAATTTCAGGCTTTTCTGAGAAACATTCATCAAGGAAGAATAAATGTTTTAAACGGTTCACGGCGATATTTGCCTTGAAAATGAATACTGATATCGACAGAGTAAAACTTGGCTGATTTTAACCGTAACAAGTCAACTATAATGCTGTTTACCTATATGATGTATTTTATCTACCCTGATGCCAGTTTCAGTGATATGTCTCTCGATTTCCCAGAAGATCACCGGCATTTGAGGATATTTCTACAGTCAAAAAACAATTCGGTACAAGACCAGAAGCTTGTGCATTCTGTAGATAGAAACAGAAATTGCACAAGCATGTGAATGGGACAGTGATTGTGAAGACGTCTGTGTGAAGCAAAAATTAAAAGGGTGGATCTTTCGTGTGACTTGTGCACAGTTGTATTTCGTCCTTCGAGCATTGCAGATAGCGCCTTATCCCACACAAGGGACGATTTAGAGATGCGGAACTGTTTTAGAAGAAACGCTGTCCCATCACTCTGTGCGTAGCGGAATACTTCGATGTATTGTAATATCAAGTCGATGATACATCAGGCGGTATAATAGACCACGTATACATTTTTATGTCAGCTTAACAATAGACATTACTTTGAACCGACAACAGTTTCCTACGTTTTCTTGATTGGATTAAATCCATACCACGGTCTGAGTGATTGCACCACAACTAGTTTTATTGATGTGTATAGACCAAGATGTCAAGACAGAACGAAACGTTTAACTCTGTACTTATCACAACCGCCAGAAAATATTTTCAAAAAATATTTCTTCAGTAACTAAATATTTTCATGTTTGCCTAAACAAACATCCTTTATGCTCCCTCTGTAGAACGTGCTCAACGAGCATTGAGGGGTCATAAGCTGTGTTTTTGGAGTAAACAGTGAATGGCATTTTTGTATTTTAGGCTTAGCGGATATGGTCGTTACGATGGGTAAAGGATAAATCAAGTTGAACACATTGTCTGTTATTTTCCTGTAAATAATTTCATCAGGCCAAAATGTTTTCGAGATCCCCCCCCCTCCCCCCCCCCCCCCCCATGCAGGAGTGAAAACTCTTCTTCTTACACAATTATGTTGCCTAGTATTGGTTGATTTTACCAATGTGAGAAATTCGTGGAATCTTGCCCATTTTAACATCTCGTTTTATTAAAATCTCATCTTGTCATAACAGAGATCCTTTTTTAAAGCGAAAGAAATGGCTTAAAATTTAGAGTCGATTTGTACAGTACATAATCAATGATTTTGAGTCAGTTTGTACATTGATTTCCTTGTAATAAATATATATCATCTTGTAACAAGACTCTGATTACAGACATTACACAAATTATCACCTTCTTGTTTTGATACATATATCAACAGTAAATATTTTTATATATTCGGTTTCTTAAACTCTTTCTAAAGATATTATAATATAGATATATAAAACCTTTATAAATGAAACGGAACCATAAAACTTCCATCATGCACGAGAAAGATGGCTCACGCAGTTGCTGCGCTAAGTTAATTTTGGAAAAAAAATTAAAAGCACGTATTATTTTGCTATTTTCTATTGATTGTTTCCTGTCACTTGAAAGCCTAAATGTTCCAAATGCAATGCTTGCAGTTTGTCTCTTTATTCTCTCAAAGAACAAAATGTTGATAATTTGTCCAAGTGAATTGTGTTATTACACTTTTTTAGAGAGTGTCCTTAGCATTCTCGGTAAATTGTAAAAGATAAACAGAGAGTGCGGTGTTTCAGCGGTCACTTCAAACCTAATCGTTCACGGTCCGATTCCTACCAGGGATAACTGTGTTGTCTTCTTGGACAAGGCTCTTAATCCCCATTGCCTCCGTGGGGTCAAAGTGGCGCTGTGTACTAAGGCGTACTGTACGTTGGTGGTGCACTTGCCTTCAACCAATGCTAACTCTGCTTGTGTGGAGTTAGTACGTTGGGCCATCTGACAGTTTCTCGCCGCTGATCGGTAGTTCTCTACGGGAACGCCGGTTTCCTCCATCCGTAAAACTGTTCGACACAAGTGCCCCTGGCTGTCGAAAGTGTCGTTCAACCCCAATAAAAAGAGAGGAAAACAAAGTTATTTTAATTTTATTTTTCTGTTGTTTGTTCAATACCAAGAACCCCGACGAAGTGTAAAGCCACCACCATGGCCCCAGCGCTTTGCAGTAGATGCCCAATAGTGGTCTTTAGGATTGAGACAGTAAACCCTTTACTTAACGAATCGGCAGCATCCACCCTCGTATTATGCACATTTACCAATTAAAAAAATCCGGAAATTTCAACAAAACCATATCATGTCACTCCCTCATTGAGACGAGCTCGTAAAGCTCGTTCCAATAAGGGTTATGTGATATGGCTTGTTGTTGATGATATAGCTTTAGCTGCTGATGTGGCGTTAAGCACCACACAATATATATGGTTTTGTTGAAAATTTTTGAAAATTTTTTAAAAATATTAAATGTTGATATCGTCTGCGTTGGGTAACGGTTAATAAACTTTTAGCTCATTTATTTCTTAGGGGATTTATTGGAACTTGGTAGCATGTCATGACTCTCACTGCATGAGTGATAGGTTTGAACGAATGGATATAACCTCTCCGCGTTTTGTAATTCACTGCATTGTGTACGGGATGCAGACAATCAGACCAATTCATTTATCAACTCGACAATGTACACAAGGATTATTTGGAACAATCAACACTTTCTAAATTGAAAGTGAACCCTTTTTCAATAGGGCACTCGGTATGAACAATTGAGATGGGGACATTTTTAAAAATGTGACCAATTATATGGAAATGTATTAGGTGAAAGTTTCCTTTTCTGTTTTAGTCATGGGGAATACTTTGCAAGCGCACCATCTCCACCCTGATTGGTTTGAACTCGACTCCCCTTCAGTCAGAGCGTCCATGCCGAGGATGAACGTGTTTAGACAACCGTCACCTTTTAGTAGACCTCTTCCTGGTGGAGTAGGGGTATCTTTGCCGGTTCCCCTCCCCCAACTTGATATCGGAAAGAAGACGCTAGATGCGAACTTGGATCAATAGCTTGAAATCCCAAGAAGAGGAGAAAGAACCCAACCCCGACAACGGCTAAGTGGTCAGGTGGGCTGAGAGGAGAGGATATGGAATATAGCTGCCAAGTCTGGACCATCTTCCTTTGTCCCACCTCCTTTCAAACAGTGTTCTACAAAGGAGAAGTAGAGTAATGTGAAACTGATAGAGAAGGACGCGCAATTCAAGACGACCATCCGCGATCTCCTTCTGTATCTCGACGGTGATCCAATTGAAGTACTGAGAAAGGAGAAAGAGAATAGGTCATGTCCTACGAGAGTTCGGGGATTGGCATGGTAATCACGGCATGACTGAAAAGCCAACTCGTTACCTTTCGCCGCAGATCACTAAGGTGGGACAAAGTTGGGCCAGACAACGTGAAATAATCCACAAAAATATACCCAAAGTCCAACTCAACTGAATGTCACAACAATAGTTGATCTAAAAGACGAAGACCATGCACCTAGATTCATATCCCTGTATACCCATGTAGAAGGAAACTGTTTGGAATTTTACAGTTTATTCGATTACATAAACTGAAACGAAAGCGATTAGAAAGTAACATATTATTGTGTCGACTTGTCAACTGTGCCGATATAAGTTTTTTTTTTCATTTTTTCCTCTCTCGGGGTAAGCCTTCGTTTGGGGTGTTTCTCATCAAATACCATCTATTTGTGTACCTCGTTCATGCCCATAATATGCCGCCGACGCATTCGGTATCCCATCACGTGATTGAAAACTGTCTATACTTTTGTATTGAGTCTGTAATTGCGTGTATGCATTGTGTATCAGGGAGCCTTTGATACAAAATTTGTATACTGCAGCTGCATTATACAAGCGCGTGCTTATTAAATTATCACAACATAGTACTTTATATTATGTATCGGAATCACTGCAAGCATTAAAGCTGTACCAATATACCGTTTGTAGCTTGTCGTATTTTCGGAATGTTAAACAAACACTCTAATTAAGCTTATCCGGATCCGGGAAATTCTGAGCAGTCGTATAGAATTTCCAGCGAAACAACCAGCGTTTTATAAGTGTGTACACGTACTTGAAAACAGTTTTCATTACTTCTTCGAATGTCCTCACTACGTAGTCCAGCGTGGAATCCTCTTTAGACGACTTTCTCGATTTAACATTCCCTCCACAGACGATGTTCTTTTCGAAAAACCTAATTTATCACAAAATCAAAACAATCTGATTTTTAAGTTAGTACAGTCCTTTATTTCAGGTAGCAGTCGTTTTAGTTAACTCTCAACCTTACCCCTGTTTGGTGTGCCTTCTCTCCAACATCAAGTTAAGGCTCGATGATGACTTGCGATGGCCGCATCCGTACGATAAGGACACAACACTCAACTATCCTCTGTTTTCTTTTGCTTTATACCATCTTATCCCATACCTGCATGTCGTGTCTTTCACTTCTCTCCAGCTACTATGAATTGGTTTGAAGCATGTTTATTGTATTGTAGATATAAAATGTTTTGTTTTTTTTTTGTTTTGTTTTTTTTTTTGTTTTCTCATATTTTTGTTAGCTGCCATTGAATGTTTTAGGAGAGGAACTTATATACGTTTAATAACTTGTGTTCCAATCCTTTTGTCAGTTTTCAATCGAATGACAATAAAATATGTTTAAACTAAACTAAACTATAAGTGTGTAAATAAAATCTGAACCTTAAAGGCTAGTTAATCAAGTTATTGGAACGACAGTTGATAATTGTAAGATAACTCTATCATCATTTTGTTTTTGTACAAAATGTTGTATCAGAGTCTCGCTGTTGTGTCCCAGGCTCTACCTAGACTTGTCGAGATATGACATAAGAAACTGAGCTTGACTGTGATACAACCTTTTGTACATAAAGATAATGGTGATAAAATATATTTATCAATGTCAAAGAAATGATAAAGATCATATCAAACCCTTTACTTAAGGTAACATATATATTATATTTTTAGCGCGAATCTAAAAAACTGCCATTGACATTTTTTAAAATTTATTTTTCACTTTTTCCTTCAAAACATAGCTTATGAACTATCACCGGAACAAGATTGTCGTCTCGATCCAAGTCACAAGCTTTGATTTTGAGGCAGAAATTAAACTTCGTTTTTATTCAAGATTTTTCTTTTATACCTGTCGTCTTGTAGTCAGGGGCAGGTAAATGGTCAAAGATTCTTTCATCAATGCTACACTCGACAGGTTGCTGAAACGTGCAATGGAAATAATAATTTCCAATGCTGCATCACACAAAAGTAAAGAGAAATTTTAGGACGGGTGGGTATGATATAAAAATTTGGGGGCTGAGTCGCGTATGGTACTACCAGAGAATCCATAAGCTGTGAGCATTGACGTTCTAATGAGCGTGGGATGCATTAACGAGATTTTCCTATCGTTATCCCAATCTTCCAGTTACCTGCAAGGAAGTGAGAGGTAGTGGTACTAACCGAAAGTATCCCATATTATCAAACATTAAATATTCATATTTGAAAAAGCACCTCAAAGTAGGCTTGAGACCTCGTGTTTACCTCCTTAAATGCCGATAGCGGACATTCTTCTTACGACAAAAAATATCGCTAGTAGTATTATTGGCATAATTTGGGCAACTTACAATTCTTTACCCTATCTGATGCGAGGACGATATTGGCTCAAATGGAAAAAATAATAAAATTTAAATGGCAATTTTGTGAACAGCACTGGCCGATAGTGAAGGGTTAACTATTTTTCCTAGTGAGAATTGAATTAACGTTGTTACTAATTAGATGCAGATTTTATTTTCATTCAGTTGTCATCTAGTCATGGGTGCAAAAGTAGCCATGACTACGTTTGGTAAAAAATATTTCAAAATGCTCAGCGGATTGAGAGTTAGAGTGGTACGGGTTATAAGACTCCATCAGTTCGTTCAAAGTTTCGCTGCGTCTGGCACAGTTGCAGTAAGCAGTGAGCTTCTATCATCATTGAAAATGCATGACAAAAACGAAATAGAAAGCCACACCAACCCAAAATCCAGTCCGGACTTTCTATTTGAGACAAGAAGCTGTGACGAAAATGATTTATCGACAGAATGCAAGAATGCAGTTGTACTATTGTAATAACAAAGTAATCTTAACGTATCAAGTGATTGGATTCTTGCGTGTGTTTACTGCAAATTTGTCTTCTGTGTTACTTGTCTTTATGTCTTTTGCCGATTCCTTGCAATGCGAATCAATCGTTTCGAGCACAATAATGTACACCAGAGATGGGTGGAATTGGGATTTGTAGTTCGGTATCGGTTTTGGTACTTCTAGGGCGGTATCCCGCAGTATCGGTTCGGTATTCGATATCTGACTTGACTTAGATGTGCTGATAGTAGCATATGGGAATTCAACCAGGAAAATGCAGAATAAGTTGTTCTAGTATTATTCTATCACAGCGCCACAAATATCACTGCCAATGGGCTGAACTATGGTATTCGTTTGCCAACACAAATCATATCTACAGTAATTTTGTTACTTCTTTCAAATACCTTAACCTTTAAAGGCCTATTTCAGGCGTTTGCTATCTCAGAACATGTGCCCGTAGCACGCCATTACCGGGAGATCCCGTCGACAACAAGCAAACCGCCGGGGCAGTGATTTCTAGGCTAGTCCTGGATGTCTTAACAGGCGGCAAAGATTGGGTTAGGAATCACTGCTAAGCAACTGAGCATGTACAAGTTGTAGTCTAGTGAGAATTCAGGACAACTAAGCCATTAAGCGTCAATAAAACTGAAACGAAAATCGGTCACTTCTTCCGTGAAAATGAGCGATTTAAATGCTATAAGCACGAAGCATGCCTTATAAATAGCGAATGTAGGGAAATTTGAAAATACGAATGGTTTCGGTATTTAGTGATTGGTTCGGTTCGGTTTTTCGGTATGCCCATGATATCGGTAACGGTTCGGTTTGGGGTATTTTGTCTATCTCTAATGTGTACTTCACAGGACTTCATCAAGAAAACAAGCATTGTTGGCATCCTAAACATCCAACAGGACACACTTATCTTTGAAACCATGGGATTATTTTTCCACGTTTTATGTGTCCAATCAGCTCCTTGTAAAAAATATCTAGTTGTTTATTCATATCAGGTTTCCTGCACAGGTCTGAAAAAAGAATTCCGAAGGAGGGATGACATCAAACATCGATCTGTTTTTCTCTTCTTAGCCAAACCATATCCTTTTCGGAGGTCAAATTCTGGCTCTCTCAATTATTTAGTATTTTCGAAATCAATAAGGGGAGGAATAACGAAGCGTCATAAAAAATACACATCCGTTTTCTGTTGATAGAGAAGACTTCCAGACTGTCACAACAACATATATAATAACAATATCGTATCTGGCAAAAACCTCGATTTGATGCTGGGTTTGTTTACATAAAAACGCATCTTTTTTTGCTTTTTTTTTGGGGGGGGGAGGGGGGGGGTCCAACTATGTATGGTATATCTGAGTTTCCCAAATGCTACACACACGATAAAACAATACTTTTTTGACAATGTGCAATTTACCGAACTGCGATTATAAATAAATGATCTCTGATGAGTCGCAATTTCATATGACAGTTCTGCATCGAGTTGAATAAAATCGATCTGAGCCGAGATTTACTTAAGCCTCGGATGGATTTTATTGAACGAGATTCGGAAATTCATCTTAAATCGTGACGAACTTCAGATTCTTTTTATCACACAATTTGTAATTTAACCTTCCAGCTAACGTAACGACTGAATATGACCAGCGCTGTTCACAAAAAGAATCATCAACCAAATTTTATTATTTTTTTTTAAACTTCTACCTCCAAACATAGCTTGTGGCACCTCACCTGAGCAGTGCTCAAAATAACTGTTTTTCTTTGCGTAGCAAAATGCTACACATTTCCAATAAATGGATAGCATTTTGTAAAAATTCCATAGTTAATTTTGTTTCCCAGAGTTATGTTATGCTGTTTTGTATTGAATTCTTCTTAGTAGATAGAATAGTTTCCATCCATTTCTGGGCATTTCCAAATGATCTGCAACACATGAAACATTTACTATGTTTTTTTTAACTGAACTGCCTTTAAGGGTTGCATGGACTTGGATATTTTCAAATGACGTCTTGGTTGTTTAATAGAGTTCTCAAAATGGAAGTTGGGATTTTTAATTTGATGGGCTAGAAGTTATTTTTAATGGACATTTTATGCAAAATGTTGTAAAAACAGGACGAATTTAAACCAATAGAATTCATCTTACATATGAAGTCGCAAATGATGCTTGATGGAGAGTTAATCTGAGTTATGCCTGGAATGTTCCACAACCAGAAGTAAAGCATCAATGAACTAGTTTTCAAATTTGTTTGCAAATTTTCATTTACATTTTGCGATACAAGATAATCAACTGCAGCTTAATAGGCTGCAGTTGATTATCTTGTATCGCAAAATGCTATACATAACTGAACAATGTGTAGCTTTTTGCAAGTTTTGCATAGCAAAAAGGGACGCGACACCGCTTATTTTGAGCCCTGCACCTGAGTGAGCTCGTTCAAACGAGGTAAAATAAGCTATAATTTCGAGACCAAAAATGAAAATATCCAGTTATTCAGGTATTGTTTTCTGTAAATGTCGTCTGCTATTTGTATTAGGTAGACAGTTAATGAGAAACAAGAAAAGATTAATTCAATTCTACTTCGGAAACCAACTCACTCACAACTTTATCACGTCGACGTTGACATTTGACGTCATTCGCGTATTAGAGGTATTGTGAACGATATTTTCCGTAATGAGCAATTTGATGCTGATCATGATTACGTGATAAAGTTCTTCATATGTGGTCTTTGTTCGGCGCATCACAACCCATCTTTTTGGCCTAACTTCCGAACAAATTCGGAAATCCTATGTTCTCCAGTCAAGGTTTCGTTTGTGGTTTGGGTGCAAGTATGTGTGTTGTGCCCAGAGAAAAGGAAAAGGTGAGACTAAAAGCAGAATCTGTCGAGATCAAGGTCTTATAGTGTTTAACATTCGGTGTGCAGTTTTTTGAGAATATGAATGGACTATTGACGAGTATGTGGTGGTAGATATATTTGTTTGCACAGTAAAAGACACCACATCATCAGGAGTCAACAGTAAGAAGGTTTTATTTACTTGATAAGTTAGTAACAGAAGGGTTTTGTTATAAGCATCCTGGTATCATGTTCGATGATAACGGTTCATGGGAGAAACATGTAGACCACATTATTAGTAGGGTAGGCCCGGTGGTAAATTGTTTCCGGAGTTTAAAGTACCGACTATCAAGATCAACATTAGAAACAATGTATAATTATTTTATCTTGCCCCTTTTTGATTACGCGGATGTCATTTGGGATAATTGTACAAATGAGAAAACAAAACAGCTAGAAGACCTCCAACTTGATGCTTTAAGAACTATATGTGGTGCCCCCCGAGGGACAAGCCATAAATTATTATATAAGGAAACTGGTTATGTAACACTGAAAGAACGGAGGCGAAGACATAAATTAACAATATTATATGAAATGAATAATGGAATAAGTCCCGCATATTTATCAAATTTGGTGCCCAGGCCCGTGATGCGGCTATCTTCGTGTGACCTTAGAAATTCCGATCAACTGAGGGTTCCTTTGTCGGACTCAAGACTTTTTTTAATCTTTCCTGTCGTCCTCGGTGAGGCTGTGGAACGATCTCGACGCTGAAATACGTAATAGTGAAAGCGCTGAAATTTTAAAAAAGAAACTGAGGCGTGGAGACCGGATTTTCCACAGTTTTACCGCACTCTCTGTAGGAAGGGGGGAATGTACCATTCCAACCTACGCCTACGTTGTAGTGATCAAAATGCTCACAAATTCGTAAGATTTATATCTGAAGACCCGAGATGTTCGTGTGGGTATTTTGAGGAAACCGGGCAACACTTTGTGTTTGAGTGTCCTCTGTGGTCACTACAGAGACAGGAATTGCAGAATAAATAAGCAGGTTTAACATCACTTTAGAGAGTATTCTTTTTGGTGATTTATCTTTGTCTAATTTGGATAATCTTCAGATTTTTCAAGCCTTCCAAGACTGCATTTTTGATACGGGACGTTTTCAACGGAATGGGTTTCAAAAATAAACAATATTATAATCCCAAAATAAACAACTATGATAAATCCCAAGCTCTCTCTCTTTTCTCTCCCTCTCTCTCTCTCTCTCTCTCTCTCTCGGGAAAGAGAGAGAGAGAGACAGAGATACAGACAGACAGACAGACAGACAGACAGACAGACAGACAGACAGACAGACAGACAGACAGACAGACAGACAACAGACAGACAGACAGACAGACAGACAGACAGACAGACAGACAGACAGACAGACAGACGGGGGGAACTGGTGAGAGGGAGTATCAGCCTATTTCAGTGGCCACAACTGTACTGTAGCTGTCATAAATCAAATAGACCAGTACGTATCTCAGTGTTCGAAAATGTCTGTTTGTCATGCGAAAAATCACCCAAGATTTCCTGAAGAATGGATTTCCCTTTTTTGGAGGCAACACGCATAGAATGTAATTAAGGGCTTCGTAAAATGTGATTAATGAAATCAGAATTATGTGTTGCCCTCCATTGCACACGCACATGCAGCCATTTATTATTTTTTGTAATTTGTTAAATGTATTGGGAGAGACGTTGATATAGGTTATGCCTGTTCGTCAAACCCTATTTCTATTTTGAGAAATAAAAAGTTTTAAAAAAAAAAGGTTTTACAATTGTATTGTCCTGAATTGCATTTATTTTCTATTTATGACTCTCAGTGGTCGTAATGAATTATAAGCGTTGGTAAAGTCGTTGCAGTTTACTGACAGGTAAATTGCCATGCCTTTTAAAACGCTAATGTTCAATTTCAGTCATTTACATTCACACACCAAAATGCAATTCAAGAAATTACAATTGTAAAACCTTCATGTATTGGCTCCTGATGTCCTGCAATGACTTGTGAACAACACAGGGTGATGAAAAACAAATTAAACTATGCGCTACAAATTATTATATTTTATTATGTGTGACATAATTATAGACCCCTTGGGTCGGGTGCTTATAATATCTTGATGTATCACTGGAATAATGTAATGGTAGCACATGTCACTGTAATAAACGATTCTACTACTACTACTACTACTACTACTACTACTATCAGCAGTCGACCTATCGGGTCTGTTAGATAACCGCGTTGGTTTATGCATGTCCAACACTGTCGAGTTAATTTTTTCCAGCCAGAGAGTGAATGTTTTGGGAAGAAGAAGGGGGTTTCCGAGGTTCCAAGGTTGGAAATGTCAAAACGCTTCCTTTGTAACCTTTCCGTGGAATCTACAAATTGACCTGAGCAAAACACAACAGACATACTAACATTTTCGTACACCATAGTAATATTACACAATAAATGACATTTGTTTCCAAATCATTCTTCACTTGGAAGCAAAATTTAAAGCGAATCTCTGACATTTTTAACCTTACTGGACCTTTTTGGGCCCCCTCCGAGTCCCGAATATCAATTTTGTAGACCCGAGCCCCCCCCTCCCGCCTCCCCCCTCTGTCACAGGCGTTCAGAAACGTTTTATGAACGACAAAAACATCGATATTCGGAGTATAAATTCGCCAAATATGCCGAATGCATCCACTCTTAAACTTGATTCTTCCCATCCATTCACTTCCCCCTCTCCAGCACACCCACACCTTGAAACACATGCATAGAATCACGCTTCAGCTCTAATAAAGAAACAGAGCAAAACTTCACAATTCAACAAGCGCTTGTGGAGTTTAGTTTCCAATCATAATGTTTTCTCGGGTGATTATTTACACTCTAAAATCAGCTGGGTTGATATTCACTCAACCCAGTTGATTTCGGTTGACTTTTAGCTCAAATGATTTTAGATCGTAGATTTCCAGTTTAGTCCTTTTAAAAAGATCTCACCCTGACATTCATGGCTGCAAAATAGTACTTTTGAATAAATTTGACCCTTGCAGGTTAAAAGGTACCTTTGTTTAAAATAGGATGAATATGACATGAAGAGTGCTACGAGTACTTGAGTTTGTGGTTAAGTGAACTCAAAATGGAGTTCTGTGATTGTTGGAAGTAAACGAGTTAGCAATTATCGGTCCTTTCTTTCGATCGTTATGATGCATTTGTCTAACAGTTAATAGTTATCATGCTAGTGTGACTGATGAGTTTGTAATTACGCCTAGAGAGAAAATATTAACCCATTTCACACCCACATCAAGTATCAATGTTTTCAGCATCAGAATCTTCCCAGAATGCAATCGCCCAATTTCATTATCTTATTTTGTTTGACCACTCTCTAAAATAATATATTATTGCTTACATATCAGTTTGCTTTTTGTAAGCAATATCTCACCATGTAACCATTTGAACCCGAGCGGCGGTTTTTCTGGCCCATGAACATGATGCGTCATAATTGAATTAAGTTTAATAGCTGCAAAGTGAATGTGTGGAGTAGACCAATCAATATTTTCACCATGCAGCCCGTTGAAAATATTTATTGGTCTGTCCTCACATAACCGTAATTGGCGAGAGGGGGTCAAATCCAAGAGGTCTTTGCGTGGCTTGCGTGATAAAGAGAAGCCAGGTTTTGAAGAGTACCTTGATGGCACCTTTGGGGGGTCACTGTTGTTCAAGCTGAGGTCGCGATCCCTGGAGCTGAGGGGAAAAATTGGGAAAGACGGTGAAAGGGAGTGCCAGATGTGTAACTTGGACATGGTGGAGACCCTGGAGCACTTTCTTCTAGAATGCCCAAAGTATCCGTCTAAAAGAATGAGATTCATTGGGAGTATAATGGGGAAGTGGGATGGGAGAATGAAGGACATGTGGTTAGGGGGAGACTCAAAGGAGAGGGTTAATATGCTAATCGGAGAGATTGGGAAGAATGTGACAAGGGATATCATCAAGCAGTTCGTCTGTGAGTGTTGGGAGGAGAGGAGAAGCGTGGGAATAGGGAGGCAGTTGGGAGTACAGGGGTAACCATGGCCTTCTCGTCCGAGAACCGCGACAAATCAGCGGCTGGCCAAAGTGTTATTATTATTATATTATTATAACCAATATGGACTTTCCCGATTGCTGTCATTGAACTAACATGGAATGTACAGTTAGGGTTCAACGGGTAAAGAAAATAGATGTACATGTATACTGTCCGAATGCTAACAGTTCTTACTTGTGTTCACGTCAAATGAGACTGATCGGAGTAATTAACCGAAAATGAAAATCATCAACCCTAAGTCCCGTGATTTAGAGAGGAGTAAAATCTACAACAGTTTGCTTCGTGCTATTTTTCAAGTTAACCCTTTGAACTCTAGTGGTAAATTCCACGCCATTTCAATGGCAGCAATTAGAAGTGTCCATATCCATTATTTGGGGTAGACCAATCAATATTTTCAACGTGCAGCCTCAGGGCTGCACGTTAAAAATATTGATTGGTCTACCCCACACATTTACTGAACAGCCATCCTATTTAATGACGTTATGACGCATTATGTCGCTGGCCGGAGAAAAACGGCCGCTAGGGTTCAAAGGGTTAAGATACCTTGACGTGCAAATAGTTTCACTGGAAACATCATTTTGAATACCAGGAGGCAATTCTCTTTAATACTGATTGGACTCTCCGACTCAGATTCAAAACCATTGTAACGATTTGGTAGGATCGATCACTTGTAAAATATGCGTGTCCATTAAGTGCAATTGTTAGTTTGATCTTGTGCATTTCCTCAAAACTTTGGTTGTTATCTGTCTGGGTGGTTATCCCATTCAGCGGTTATTCAACGGTTCCCTGGGTAACGTGAAATGCGTGTTGTGTGTGCTGGAATCCGTTGTGAGGGACTTTTTTCTTATCATGCCACGCCGTATCGATTAATTCGTTCAAAGAAATGTCATTAATCAGTCGCTAGTTACCGATGTGTTCAACAAGAGCGACGAGGAGGAAGATTCATTCTTCAATAAAGTGATCAAAAACAACAGGATATAATTCGTGAACTTTGATCACAAAAATGTTACACCGGTTGCACAACTCTTAAAATGTAGACAGTGTCATTTAATGTAATATCCGGTGAAGACACCTTGCGGTTACAGACACTTCTAACAGCTAACACAGAAAAAGCCAAGCTCTCATGCCACCAGTTCAATTCTATAAGGCACTCGACGCTGTTATGGCCTGGAACCAGTCTGGCATTCAAATAGTTCATCCGCTATGTTTAGATTCAGTCACCTGAAATATTCAATTGGTCAGAAAAGCGAACCATAGGTTCGCTTTTCCGTCCAACTAAAATATTCCAGACGACCAATGATTCGCTTTTCCGGCCAACTGGAATATTCTAGACTACCGAATCTACAACAAACATAAACTTTTTTTCTTTGAATCGGCGCAAAAAAATTTTCTCAATCGAGATGAGATTTTACTGAAACTTTAATAACATTATCATTATGAATGAAGACTCACTACAGCTGATTTTTTATGATCACGCTGCGTAGTTCGACTAATTGTGTTGTAATATTTTGAGGTTTTCAATGTGAATTAAATACTTATTGACAGGAATATCTATAACTGGAGTGCGAGAAAAATTTTGTATATTTTTGTGAGTGAATGGCCGTCGCATTGATTGTATCAACGGTAGGTAGCCTGTGCAGACATTACTACGAAAAGTGGGTAAACAAACAACCCAAAACAGCTTCGAATTCCGAAAAGAATTAGACTGGTGGCCCGGAAGCTTGACAGAAAGCGTTTACTTTCATTCTCAGACATTTTTAGACTTTTATTTTTAGTGAGATTATGATTTTATGTCTGGTACAATGACAGTTCTCCAAACAATGTGTGTTCCGGGAGAGGAACAGGAAGCGCGTGTCACGTGTCACCTAACTGTGAGCAAATGTGAGCAAATGCTGTCATTTTTATAAAACAAAGGGAGAGGTGCGTTTATTGATACATTTGCTGGCATAAGAAACTATAATTCGTGGTATGACCCAAATTGACGTCGTCAGTTTTTTCAGTGGTATAGTATATATAATCCCATTCCGTAGCTCCCAACCTCCTACGCACACATAAACGGCCTCACATTTAAACATCTTGCCTCACATTTATCAAGAAATTACAATCAATGGAATGGTCTTTTGTGGATTCGTTTTTTGATTGTTTTGTAATTTTCTGCTGCTGGTCCGAACCGTAGTTGGTCTGGTGCACCTTCGACATTTTGCTCCCCCCTACCCACCCACACCCTCTCAAACTCCCAGTTTTACTACCCTTTTGTCGTCTCTGTTTCCAGCATAGGAGCGTAAAATGAGATGCCGATAAAAATACATCGCGGATCAAAAACTTCTGATGTGATAATGATTTCATAACCGAATATCTTGATACAAATTCTGCAGGAGTCGATAGATATTTTCTACGCAGAGAGTGAAGTTACATGGCATATGACGTAGCTTCACGAATATAACTTGTCATGGGAATCTAACTGTGAGCAGGTGCTGTTATTGTTAAAAAACGAAGGGAGAGGTGCGTTTATTGAAACAATTGCGGACATAAGAAACTATAATTCGTGGTATGACCCAAAATGACGTCGTCAGTTTTTTTCAGTGGTATTGTATATATACTCCCATTCCATATCCCCCCCCCCCCCCCCCCACACACACACACACACACATAAACGGCCACACATTTTAACACCTTACCTCACATTTATAAAGAAATTACAATCAATGGACTGGTTTTTTGTGGATTCCTTTTTTGATTTTTTTGTTGTTGTAATTTTCTGCTATTGGTTCGGTGCACCTTCGATATTTTGCACCCTTTACCCCCCCACCCCCCCCCCCCCCCCAACTCACAGTTTCAGTGCCTTTCTGTCGTCTCTGTTTCCAGCAAAGGAGCGTAAAATGAGATGCCGAGAAAAATACATCGTGGATCATAAACTTCTGATATGATCATGATTTCTTAACCGAATATCTTGATACAAATTCTGCAGGTGTCGATAGATATTCTCTGCGCACAGAGTGAAATAACACGGCATATGACATAGCTTTAAGAATACACACTTGTCATGAAAATCGACTTTCGATAATGGTTACCTCTCTTAAAATTATTAAAAGTAATAAAGGAAAATTCTCCATATTCGCTTCACATTTTTTCACTGTTTTTTAGTCAGTTTGGAATTAAGGTTATTGGGAAACAACAACGGATTTATGTTCTTGGCATTGTGAAATTACATTTCGAGCGCCACAATTTCGATTCGATCGGCTTTAGTATGAGTGTGAGGTTTTAAGCGTGATAAATAAATACAATAAATAACAAACAACCGATATATCTTTTCGCAGAATGGCACCATCCAATCAACAATAAGTGATCTGGACAGCAACTATCATTATGTAGAATATTACCACTTCTGAATGCAGAGGCGGAATCTGTGCCTTTTGGGAGGCAAATGGAGGAAGAGAGCAAATTGATATAGGATGTCAAGGTGATAGCTAAAAGTTGCGATTTTCTTGTTTAAAAGTGTAAATATTTTCGATAATATTTCTGCCTGGGTTAAATGTAAAGCGTAAAGATAGGTATATGACGGACCCCGAAAACCGATTTGTCAGACCAGCGATAATTCAAAAGTTGCGAAATGAAGTATGAAATTTAATGTCTATTATGGAGCATTTGTTGAACGCCACATGAGCTATCTGATAACGGACCAGTAGTAAGAGAGACAATATTCTTCTGCAAATCGTTATCTGTGCAATTATGGCCAGTTAATAGTTAATTATTGGGAAACAGTGTATCACACATGTTCTGGACACACACCCATATTACGCATCTATCCTGTCACCGAATGTCACGGAGATACCAAAATTCGAGTCTTTCAAAGGAGCTTTAAAGCGAGTATTAAATTAAGATAGATCAAAGCGGCCAAGTTCAAGAGAAGCGATTAAACTGAGAATTAATGTTCTGGCTATCTCAATTAAAAATCGGGGGATTTCTCGAAAAATTCATTCCAGCCAATTCCAGTCTAAAGGTGTATAAGGCTGTGGGTCGTTGCGTGTAGATGGGGATGTCCCATGCTATAGGTTAGAGGAGGTGCCGCATCGGTGCGAACGTACAGGCACGTTGTTATGTAGGGGAGCTACAGAGCTCATATTTAGAATAGGAGCAGTCGCGGGCCAAGTCGGTGGCCATATATGAGAATAGGATCAGAAACACGAAGAACGAGCTCAGGGAGCTATGTGCATTTAGGTAAACAGCATTTCCTATTTTAGGAGGCAAGCCATACGTTGGCAGAGAAGGCTTTTCCTGTATGAACATTATTCTGAGATAGACATAGGGGAGAGTTTAACCCCAATGCTGGCGACTGCTTGTGTGAAAAGCGTCAAGTAAAGTGACAATAAGCTAGTGGCCGTGCGATGGCAGTGGCAGAGTGACATTCCGTCACATGTTAAAGCAGAGGTGTCGATAAAGTGACAATACGTTAGTGGCCGAGCGACGGCAGTGGAAGAAGTGAAGTGAAGAGGCGACCAAGGAGGAAATACCAGCGAAAGGGATGAAAAACCAGCGACAACAGAGAATGTGGGCCCGCAAGTGACTCAAAAACTGTGTGGGTAGGGTGTGATTGAAGTTTTCTTTTCTTGTTCTTTTGGATTCCATGTAAGTCACCAATTATCATATTTATTTTTATATATATATATGTAATAAAATTGTTGTTTTCAGTGAACCCCTGTTGATTTATGCTTTTCTGGGAAAAGTTATTAATCCCTTCAGGATAAGAACCACCCCAACAAAAGTGAAACGGGCGGGTTCGTTACGGCGAGACATACGTTCAAGCACGGGTTCAGACAACACTTCTTGAGTTTGGGCTGAATACGCGGCGTGAATCTATTTCTTCCAGCAGCGACAAAGCCCCGGTTTTCGACATAGGATATTTGAGACGAAGACTGATGAATACCGAACAGAGAATACAAAACGTATGGGAATAATACAGAAAAAATAAAATTGGCGTATCATCTATGCTGGCCGTTGTCAGTTCACTTCATGGCCCATCTCGCAAAATGGACAATAATAAGTAAATTTTTATTTAGAGCTCATGATAACTGTTTTTGTAGATAGATGTGCAAACTCAGGCGAGAGAGAGAGAGAGAGAGAAAGACAGAGTGTGGTTTATAGAGAGTGGGCGCGAGTGTGTGGGTGTAATGACGTTTTGAATATAGTTTGTCTTTTTTTGGTCTTTGAGACAAAATCGATAGAAGAGAGAGAGAATGAGAGCCAGAGAGAGAGAGAGAGACAGACAGAGCACAGGGAGAATAGCGGCTACTTTTAGATCAAAGAAAGACGTTTTCAGACAGGCGGGCATCCCTCGGGTGGGCAGGCAGGTAAGCAGAGTGGCTCATATAGAAATGACTCCTTGTGCATTTCGTACAGCATTTCTGACAGTTTATGTATGAGGTAGGGGCGTAGGAACCTAAGCGCACAGTAGGAACGTGTCCAAAACTGTCAACAGAAATAGAGGGAGAGGGGCAGATTATACTGAGGGTTACTTCAAGATTTAAAAATACCAGTACCAAGTTGTCTTTTTGTGTGTTGATTTTATCGGTGGATACAAACCACGAACAAAATTTTCCCCGTTGGTATACCATTCATCCCATCAAAATGTTACGTTTTGAAGAAACGGGATGTTACGGTTTGACCATCAGAATGTTACATTTGAATGATACGTTGTGATTACCTAACATGAAAAGCAGATGACACTTGCAAAAAAAATTCTTGAATAACTAATTTTTTTCATTTTTTGTCTCAAAAACATAGGTTATGGCCACTCGTTGGAACGAGCTCGACGAGCTCGTTCCAACGAGGGGTCATAACCTATGGTTTTGAGACAAAAAATGAAAAAAATAATGAAAATTAATTGGCGATTTTTGAGAATAGCGCTGGCCGGTTTTGGCCGTTACGTTGGGTAAAGGGTTAACAAACTCTTACATTTTGACCATTAGATATACATGTTATGCACGACTAAAAGGGCTACGTTTGGGTCAATAAAGGGTCACGTTTGACCAACAAAATGTTACATTTTAACCAGAAAAATACCGTAGAAATCGCGTAATGAAGCGAAGATAGCTGCTATCTGTACTGTTCTCTACAACTTTCACAAACATTGTACAATAAACCTTTGAATTACAGCAAACGTTTTTTTTTATTTAAGGCAGGGCATACCCTAAGAATTGGCACCTTCTTGCAATCTTCAGATGACTATCCTTCAAAATGTATCCTCTAAAAGATATCCTCCAATTCTGAATCGTCATGCCATAGTCGCATGTGGAGTCACTCTTTCGAGCAATTACTCGACGGCTTATTTGCGCGATGGGATTCTAGCCGCTCGAGCAATCTGATATAGTTAGCAAGTTTGCACTAGTGCTACAAGTCAGTAATAGTAGTACAAGGCTGAAAGGGTAGAAGAAGACTATATGATTGGGTGACTTCAGTAGAAGCTAATCATAGGAGAGACGGTGGCGATATTGTACAAGGAAGCAGTAGTGGTCTTGGAAATATGAATGCTGTGGGGGGGGGGGGGGGTGTAGATGCAAGGAACTGAACAGATGCTATGAGCCATAACTGTCTTCAGATAGATAGCCTCCGATCCTCAAAAGGTATCCTCCAAAGCTACCCTCCAGTACCACATCGCCATGTCATAGATATCATATAATACCCAGATGAGCATAAGAGTCGTAAATGGATGAAAATAAAAAAATTAATAAAAATAATTACTCGATTGATTATTTGCTCGATTAGATTCGAGCCATTCGAGAAATATTTTTCGTTCCTGCTCGATTGATTCTAGGCTTTAAGAATCATGTAGGATACAATTCTGTACGGGTATGTACAGATTACAGGAAATGAAGCAATCTGATTAGACATTCTGAGACTTGGACAAGGGCAGAGGTCAAAAACAGAGACAATTAAGACTAGATAAACTGCTAAGATAGTCAGAAAAGGGGTCAGAAATAGGCAAAACAGGTAATGGGCAGAAAAAATAAGGCACAGAGTAGATCGGGGTAGGCAAACATAACCGAGGAATCCGAACCAATAGAATTACTCTTATGCAAAGGAATGCGCCTTATTGCACAACGTGTCACTATTATAAGCCCTGGATGATGGCTGTGCCATGTCCGTTTCGGCAGTTTTGGGTGATTTAGAGAGATTGTCGGGTCTATGTTCGTAACGCTAAGAAGTATCCGTACACATAAAATTACTCTTATAAAAGGACGCGCCTATTACAGAAGAAAGGAGGATTCTGGGGGAATTCGAACCCATTTCGGTAGTTTTTGTGATTTGGGGTCGTTATCGGGTCTCTATGGGTAATTCTACGAAGAATTCGAATCAGTAAACAACGCCTAGTCAATCGAACGCACCCTCTGAACATAACCCTGTAATATTAGAGGGTTGTGAGACGCACAGCAACCACGTGTTACCATAGAAACCCAGATGGCGGCCCCCAGTATACAAAATGGACGACGGAAACATGTGTCGTCCCAACAATACGCGCTGCGCTCGCGCATTGATATCACTATGAAGAGGACGTCATGAGATTGCCGCTCCCGCGGGCTACCATGACAGCCAAACATGATGTAACTAAGTCTCGCGACATGACGTCACGTCCCCTGTCCACCACTAGGTCCATCCAACAGGGACGGTTTACCACATCTTCTATTTTTTACATTTTGTTGTTGTATTTATTTTTAGGGCCCGACACCAGGATCTCTAAATTTTCCGAACTTGAAACCAGCCTCAATATACTTAACCCTTCACCCAACGAATCGGATCATCCTTCCTCATAATTTACAAATTGAGCAGTTGAAGTTTTCTTTAATTTCAATAACACCTTATCATGTTCTCTTCACTGCAACGATCTCGTCGAGATCGTTTCAGTGAAGGGATATTTGATATGTTTTTCCCTTTAATTCTTTGAACCCGAGCGGCCGCATTTCCGGCCAGGAACATGATACGTCATAACGTCATTAAATAGGATGGCTATTCAGTAAATGTTTGGGGTTGACCAATCAATATTTTCAACGTACAGCTTCGAGGCTGCACGTTGGAAATATTGATTGGTCTACCCCAAATAACGAATATGGACTCTCCCATTTGCTGGCATTGAACTGGCATGGAAGATGCCATTAGAGTTCAAAGGGTTAAGATTTAGAGAAAAAAAATTTAAATTAAAATAACAAATTGTGATTTCGTGTGCGTTGGGAAAATGGTTAAAATGATCATTTTATTTCAAAGAGCGGCTTTCAGAGAAAATATTGGTATTCCAGCGACTCGCAAATTTTTTCGACGGACAACAGAATTTTCCGACTGACACGGTTATTGGCGTGGACGAATCGACACCCCCCCCCCCCACCCACCTCCCACCCCACCCCAACCCCCGATACCCCTACTAGTTTCGGGGCTTTTGGTATGATGTGATTTCCATGACATTGTGTGATATCATTTGTGGTGGCACTTTGCTGTCGCAGTGTGTCACCGAAACACATTTGATATTTATTCTGTTTAATACTGTACCTGCATATCTCTGCATTCATTAAATACAATATATGACTGCTGAGACTTTTATATCAGCTTCTCTATGGAAATGCCCCACATTTCATAAAGTGCAGAACAGAGATGTGGTCCTTTATGTTAAAAAACGTCAGTACCATGCATTAAACACAATAAAACTAGATATCTAATTGTTCACAGTATGTGTGGAAACTAAATTTGACTGACACGCATTCTCCTTCATTTTAATATCAATAATATTGACTTTGACTCTCAAAGTCTCAGGTCTGCATTTTAAGAAAGCGTAGCTTCCTAACAAGAGATTAACCGTGCAGTCACGAAGGACAACATCACACAAATGTGCCATAACAATTCCTTGACCGCAAAACTGGGGCCAATACCAAAAAACTTTTACAATGGTATCTTCTAGAATTGATCTTCTAGTTTATGACGTTAAGTGGTCAAATGAACCATTAGCATTTTCAAGGACGTGGCACTTTGCAGTTAGCAAATTGACATATCTTTTGAAATAAAAATGATTCGTTTCAGACAGTTTAATAGGTACAAGATACAATTCTACAAAACATTATTGTAAAAGTTTTATAGTATTGCCTCTTGGTGTCTTTCTCAGTCGAATCGCAAAGGGATTGTCATCTGGTCGCTACGTATTTATACTGGTGGATGGACATTTTCCTTATGAAAAACTGCAACGTTAAGACAAATCTAGAAACACAAATGAAAATAGCATCTGTGATGTAAAGTGTTTGTTTTTGTTTTGTTTCAGCAGGTGAGATTCTTCGGTGTTGTGTTAAGAAAAGCTGACAGTCCCAGTCGGGATCTAGTTGAAGTTATCTTTCCACTGTTCGCTGTATCTTCCCAGTGATTTGTTTTAGCCACAGGGACGTAACTTATGGGGTGTAGGGGATATGGCGCACACTCCAACCAATAATTATGATTTAAGGACGTTTTCTTTTGGATCGGAGTTTTAGATATCAATTCGCTTTTGTTAACTGGTAGAGTGCTAGAAGCCACTATCAGGGCTTTAATATGAAGAGAGGGACCCCAGACTAAAGGTGTCATATTCTGTGGATGTGCTTCACATTATCTTAGAAGTGAAATTACTTAGTCTATATGGGTTTGCCTTGTTACAATTTATGGGAGAGTGCCTCTTGGCACCAACAACATTATAAAAATTCATCATTCAGGCCAAACAAAATTAATCTTTTGATTCTCACGCAGCGGCGCATTCGTTTTTTCGCCCCGCGTTCATCATATTTATTTCGAAGGCAAAATTCAAAATATATAAAACTACCATAGGGTGCCATTTTAGCGGTATCGCATCGCGATTTGCGATGCAATATGTCGTCTACATTGACAGATTATTGTTATTCTCTTCGCGAAATGCGACACGATTCTCATATGTATGTACACAATAAATATTTATTTACTGGTGGAGGACTAGATTATTTTTGGTGGTCTGAATTTGTTCATCCGAAATTGGTTTATTACAAATTATTGGAGAGTGCCAATAGGCACTCTCCAATAATTTGTAATAGAACAAATTTGTATAAACAAACTATTATTTATGTTTGACTGAATACGAAACATGGGAAAATGTTGTCTTTTAGTTTAAACAGTATTTATTCAATAATTGACATGTGTATACATTTCACAATAACATTTGACTAACAAAAAATGAACAACACTAGATACAAAAAGTATACACAAAACAAGAAAGCATATTGTTGTGTATTAGAGGGATTCGACAGAAAGCTAAAGCTTATGTGGGTCGTCTCCCTGTCAACGTATAACTTACTCCTGTAGGTGGTACAGATGAACGGAAGAGCCCAAACGTCGTTGCATGAAGGCCGATATCCTCCCTTCATTGTAAATTTACTACGTTAGTTGCTACGATTGGAGATCAAGCGGGTTAAGCGTCACATCAGAATAGATAGGGAGCAGAGGAAGGCGCCTCGACTGCCAGGCAACGACGTGTGGGATTGTTTAAACTTCAATGTGAAATGAAGGGAAAAACAGAAGAAAGAATAGACGCACTGATAGATCGAAAGAAGAGGAAAGGAACTAATATAATGCAATCAGCTTGAATACATGATACATAGAGATTATCACCAGCATGCGGATGCAAAGGAGCATGGGACCTCCACTGACAGCACACGACGAGTCGAGGACCAATCGCGATCTATCCCCAGAGGCCGGTACAAGACTCCGACGCATACTTTGCACATGCAACAGATGATAATGATGGATTTATCAGGCAATATCTTGGGAATAAGTCTGAGTTAATACAGACCAAGTACATGTTGAATGTATGTTAAGTAAAATTTACACACATGAGAATCGTAAGTAGGCAACTTATTAACTTCTAGTTCATTTAGTAGCGAAATAGGTGAAGTAAACTTCAAGGCGCTAGAAGTTGGAAGGCGCGAGAGGGCATTCCACAACAGGCGTTAGACTTTCCCACTCGGAATGGGGTGGGGTGGGAACGTAGTGTTGGGTTTCAACTATCGGAATCGCTTGCTTGATAAAATGAAGTCATGTACAACTTCGAAAATAAGGCAGTTTTCATCGTTATTCAAGAATTCTGAGCCAAATAGAAGCGTGGGCGTATCTGCTACATATGGGAGTAGGTTAATCGTATAATTACGAGCGTTTGAGAACAAAGGACAATGAAAGAAAAAGTGATCAGTAGTTTCACGTTCACCACACTGGCAGAAGGGACTGGGTGATAGGTGATTATCGAAAAGGTGGGAATTAAGACTGCTACAGTGCAACCGCAGCCTACAATGGTATATTTGAGCCCTGCGAGATTTTGCATTACTATAGAACCTTGGTGGTCTTTGGTTACCATTACTGAGAAACGTTTTAAAGTTAATCAATGACGAGTTCTCACGGATAGATAACGGCAACTTATTCCACTGGTCCGTGACGCTGGGGATGAAAGAAGACTGATACAATTGCGTTCGGCAAAAAGGAACTCGGTGGTTTTCACTGGATCGAAGACTGCGTGATGAATTCGTCAAGGAGATAAGTGGTGGAACTTTGTTGGAAATGTATGGAGGTGACATGTGATGATACATTTTGAAGAACTGAATTAGTTTATGTTTGTGGCGTCTTTCTTGCAAGGATTCCCACCGGGTTTCCGAATATAATAACGATTTACTGACACTAACTGTTGCTCCGGTGATGATTCTTGCTGCTGCAATTTGTATTTTTTCGAGTTCCGCGACATTTGTCACAGAACAATTATCCCAGACAGTGTCTGCGTATTCAAGAAGTGGCCTAATAAAGGCGAAATATATTTTTTCCAGGACACTGCGATCGAGGTTAAATTTATGTCTCCTCAACAAGTCTAGGCGAGACCAGGCTTTGGAGCAAATGTGGTCAATGTGATTGTTCCATGTACATGTATTATTTAGTATGAGTCCTAGGTGTTTATGGTCAGAAACTTCCGATACTTGTGAGCCACCTAAATACAAGGGTGGGTGAGAGTTAGGATTGCTTTTACGC
Source organism: Pictodentalium vernedei (assembly GCA_031216915.1). Taxonomy (NCBI): domain Eukaryota; kingdom Metazoa; phylum Mollusca; class Scaphopoda; order Dentaliida; family Dentaliidae; genus Pictodentalium; species Pictodentalium vernedei. The sequence continues at coordinate 602,540,924 of CM062296.1, read as the reverse complement.
GATATACACATACTTTCAGTTTTGTTGGGATTGAACTCGACCAACCATGTTTTTGGCCCAATGCTCGATTGTAGCCAAATCGTTATTAATTATGACCGCGGCTTGCTCTGGGTTTTCAATGATTAGATATAATGACGTATCGTTAGCAAAGAGGCGAATACTGCTGAGTAAGTCTCTAGTTTATGTATATCAAGAACAGTAAAGGTCCAAGTATAGACCCCTGGGGTACACCGGCATTGATTGGTCTCCATGACGACGACTCGGAGGCTATCACAACTCGCTGCGACCTATCCGAGAGATACGATTTTAGAAATAGAAGTAGTTCACCTGAAACGCCAATACTCTCCAGTTTGTGAATAAGACCAGCATGCCATACCTTATCAAACGCCTTACTGACATCACAGAAAACCACCCTAACTTCTTTGCCTTCATCAAGCGCACGACAGAATTCGTCATAAATGTCAGTCAGTTGGAGGACAGTTGAATCACTTGGTGTAAAACCTGACTGAAATTGACTGAGGATATTATTTTCACTCAAAAACTGCCACAGGCGTTTGAAGACACATTTTTCAAATAATTTTCCAACACAGCTAATCAACGATATCGGGCGATAATTAGTGACTGAGTTTGAGGGCTGTTTTTTTTAGAATTGGGGAGACATTTGCTTTTTTCCATAATGAAGGAAAGTACGAATTATTCAGTAAAATGTTGAATAAAATTGAGAGTGGTTCGCAGAGAGAGGATTTACATTCTTTTAGAAGACGCGGGCTTATTTGATCGGGACCAGATGCCTTGGACACCTTTATCGACTTCATTGCGGCGTATACTTCACTGCAATGTAGGGTAATACTATCAATACGCTGGGAAACATGGGATGGTGGATCTGGTAAGAAAGCAATCGAGTCGTCAACTGTCGAAATAGAACAGAAGTATTCATTGAACACTTCAGCTTTCTCAACACTTGAAGAATATATTTTGTTTAGATGAATCAGGGTGGGAATTCCTGTTGCATTACCGCTACCGATTAGTGTTTTAGGGTCTTCCACCACAGAGATGCTGGTGTTTCATTGCTTCTCAATGTGGATTAGATTTTTGCAAGATGCTGGGCTTTGGCCTTCCTGATGGCCGATACAACCTCATTCCTTTTAAGTTTATATTTGGCCCAGTCGTGTGGGAAATTGGTACGTTTAGCAATGCGATACAGACGTTTTCTCTGTCTCATTAGTAGTCTTATTTCATTATGCATCCATTTTGGTTGATCCATTCTGGAAGCAATAAATTTGTTGGGTATATGTTTGGATGCAGTATCGAGTATTTTGTCAGAATGTTGTCTTTTGCACTGGTGCCCTCACTTTTTTTTGAAAGGCCTGATTGTGGCTTCTAGCACTCAACCAGATAAAAAACTCCTTATTATTTTTTATCTTCATTTTTGTTGTTCTGTATTGATTTTGTGTTGTATGATCACTGTTACAAAAAAACAACTATCAGTGAAATCAACATGGAAGCTCTTGTATTTAATTTTAAGCTCTCACAACAGGACCATTCTACCAGGAATAAAAAATAAAAACCGCCCTCCCTCATTCCTTTAAAAACAAAATGCCTGAGAATCAATTATTTAATTTTATTTGGTCTAATGTAACAACTAGTAATGTAATAAATTAATCAGTAATTTAATAAATTTCATGACGATGGCAAAATTTTGAAAGTCTTTGAAAAGATTTTGAATTGCCATATAATTGGCATAGTACTAACATTTTATCTGTTATCTCTTGGGTCTGCAGCCTAAAGGGGTTGGATCGAAATAATCTAGACTAGTGCAAGAAATTAGCCGAAGTGCTTTTTTACGTGTCATAAAATGAATAAAGCATCCAATTGTCGAACTTAATTCCCATTACACTTTCCTCTTACTTTGTTGACAATAAACCGAACATGCAGCTAAAACCAAGCAATAAATATGATCACCTCACCGAGATTTTGTAACTGTTATCTTTCGCCTTTGAAACATTTGATACTTTACAGCAAAGAGTCTCCACAAGCGTATAAAAGTTGACTAAAATTTCCCCTTACTCGATAGGCCTAATATGTAAACACCCCTCCATGTATAGGACTATGGAAACGGATATAAAATCCGTATTACTGAGCAGCTAAAACTGTTTCATGACTGTGCAGCTATTTGTGAGTTCCAACGATCATTTTTCACTCGTGTTCAAAGTTCGGTTAAAGACGGATGGAAAAAGACTTTTGCTGCTTGTCATTGGAACGAGTTCATCGATCTTTTTCTAATAGGAGATCATAAATCAGCCAATGGTGTGCGCACATTGTGCATTAGCACATATACACATATTGGCACATCCAGCACGTGATGAGTGTACACACTGTGACACATTGTGCACTAGCACACAAGGACATTCAATCAAGTCGGATACTAGAAAGGGATTCCACGGAACGTGGGTCTGGTGGTTGATTGAAAGAAATACAAAGAAAAGTGTTTCCAAATGAAAATAAGTGTGGGGTTGGGTTTCCCCATGAGCGGGGGTTTGGGTAAAATATCGAGGGCAGGAAAACCGCAACATAATTTGTTTGCTTCTCTTGTATATTCCCAAATTTCTGAGAGTGTCATCTGGAGGTAGCACCTAAGTTGCTGGGCATTATGAACGATTCATTACTTCCCGAGCAGTGTGTGCAACACGCAGCCGCCAGGTCCCAATTATCAGACCAGTCACGGCAGAGCATAAGTATGATTTTTTTGATGCGTCGAGTAATCATCGTGTTCCACTTTTCTGAATTTGCCTGATCTGAAGAAGGGATAACGCTACAATGTAAAAATCACTGTTGAAAACACGGTAAACTACTGGCAACTAGATGCCGGCGAATTATCGTAACATTTAACGATAAAAATTCGTATTTTTGAAATTGGAGAAATTTTGTTCGATCGAGAGGCAGAACCAAGGATCGGATATTTATTACTTTCCAAAGTGTGATTTACTGGGATTTCCGGGTTTGATTATAAACGATAACATCAAAAGTGAATTATGCATCAACAATTGTGTCATGTATCCGTGCTCGCAAACGAATACGCTTTGCCGTGGATGTAAAGGGGACTTCATTATTTTTTGTTTTTTTTTTTACCCTTTACCTAATATGAAAAGCAGACGGCACTTGCAAAACAAATTCTTGAATAGCTATTATTTTCATTTTTTGTCTCAAAAACATAGGTTATGACCCTCATTGGAACGAGCTCCTTCGAATGAGGGGTCATAACCTATGTTTTAGAGACGCAAAAATGAAAACATAATGAAAATTAATTGGCAATTTTTAAGAATATCACTGGCGTTACGTTAGGTAAAGGGTAAAATAATATAATTATCGTTAATAATGAGAAGCAATAAACAGAGTAATCGCTTGACTGGACTGGTTGCGTGAAATAATTCATTCGAGGCGAGGGACTATATTGTAAAACACTCGTGTGCATTCGCGCACTCGTGTTTGTATAACGTCCCTCACCTCTCATAAATTAGTTCACGTAACCAGTCCAGTCAAGCGATTACTCTCTATGTAAAATATAAGATTAAGTTTATTGCACAAGAATAAAATGGTATGGCATACACAAAACACACAAACAATTAAAATAGGCATTGGGCTAACCATACGACACATATTATTAAAGTAACAGATTAAACAGATTAACCTTCACTGTTACGTCGCTCCTGTGAGTGGGCTTACGGTGCATGAGTCCCATTTACAAGCTCAACAACCAGATGATTATGGCCTCAGGTTGAGAAGAATCGGCAGTTTTCACCAGCGGTGTTGAATGAAAGGTTGCACTGCATATATAGCTTCACAACATCAGACGCCTATTCAGTCATCATCAAAAGTAGACCAATTATTATTAATAAAAATATTAATTGGCATACCTTGAGAGTGCATTGTTCCTAGACAAGTCGGCTTGGATGGTGCTGTTACGCAAAAGAAGTAATTGAAGAATTAAATGCCTTCGTACTGAAAAGTCAAGCCCCACTAAGCATGAACACTTCTCTGTTCCCCTGATTGCGCTTCGAAAAGAAAAGGAAGTTAAATTAAAATTTACGGTGAGAGGACCTGCAGCTGGTTGCCAGTAGATTACCATAAATTTGACGGTAACTTTCTAACAGTGTACGCCTTGGAATAAACCAATTATTTTTTTTGACTATACCTAGGCAAATATTGGCCCTGTTGTCTTTACCTTGTGTTGGAAATATTCTGTAAACTGGATTCGAATGCATTATAACAGAGCTGTGCTTGCTTTAGATTGCAGAATGTCTTGTTGGTAACGACGCATTGATGGATAAAAAACCAAGCACCCGATTTATTGATTAATTTTTGAGATAACAAAAGAGGAATTAACTTTATTTGCGGTGGTTTGTTAAAATGGTTTGGTAGAAGAAATTAAAATTAGGCGAAGACACAGGAAGACAAGGAAAATTTTATTTTAAAATTGTAATAAAAATATCAAACCTTTTTCACTTAGCCAACAAAGTAAATCTTTTCTCATGTCATTTTTGTAAAATTGCATTGGGCGGGAGATTTTTAATTTTATTTTTTATTTTTGTAGTTATTTCTTTGCTACCAAAAGTTTATGTTCTTGGTTTGTTTTATGTTTTAGGCCTCATAATCTGCAGAATAGCATGGGTGACAGTGTATTTCGTCCCTTGAGTTCAAGAAGGCTTTGTAATGCAAAAGCATTGCAAAGCCTTGTGGCACTCAAAGGACAAATTTATCAATTTTATTAACTTGGGTAAAATATCAGACATACACCATTTAATTTTTTCATATTTGCATTGGTTATAAAAAGAGCATGCGCCAGCCAAAATGACCATACGGGAGGGCCTGAGAAACAGATTTTACTTTTAGACCTTAATCTATTTTCTCAACGCATCAGCTATATGCGACCAGGCCTTTCACAAACAGATGCCATTCAAATGTTATTATTTTTTCATTATAATTTATTTTTGAAACTTTTTGTCAACGTTTTGTCAACGACACACAGCTTGTGGCACCTCGTTGGAACGAGTTCATCGAGCTCGTTCCAATGAAGAGTCGCACGCTATGTTTATGAAGAGAATATGAAATCGTTATAGTTATTAAAATGTTTCGTCCTCTAGCGGCGCTCGATAAAGAGTGTTAAACTGTACGCTTGTACGCTACCAAGGCAACAAAACGTATACTTGTAGACGAGAGGTTTGGCAATGAGGATTTGATTTGCACAGTCCGTCCGTGTGATTGTTGCCATTTTTGCAACTTCGAAACTTTTGGGATGAATAATTGTCAAAGTCCAAAAGTACTTACCCAAGTGATATGTCGAACGTTTTTATACTGCAAAATATGTTTATTCCTCCGTGTACACGCGACAAACTTCGTCCGGGAATAAGAACGCTACTTTATTCAACTTTAATTATGTTCTGTAACAGCGAATAAAATATTAATCTTCTATATCACTGAGACAGGGTAATAATGCCCAGCGCTTTAGTTGAAACATGGAGAATTTAATATATCGGTGTTATGCGCCGTCTAATCATTTGTTGCTAAAGCAAAATCGATATTCACCTTGTTTTGTCAGTGCGCAACAAGCAACTAAGAAAAGAAAACGAATTGTAAAGTTTTATGAACGCAGCACGAAAAGAACCTTGACACGTTTCTTTCTTAGATGGCATTGGCATAGCTAGAAATTTTATCCGATGGTAATATGTAACATGTATGTAATAACGTGCATGGAGTGTGTGTGTGGGGAGGGGGATACGCCCACTTCCCGTAGAATTATTGGAATGCGGTATCGAATGTAGCTCGAATAAGTGGGCTCGTCAAGCCCGATAAACCAGTGTACAACTCGCCTTCTTGTGGTCGTAGTCCATGCCTAGTCGAGTCAGATTTTGATCTTGTAAGCCTATTAGCTGCCTACTGTTTTAATGCAGCGTTTTACTGGGCAAATTCTAATAGTTCCAAATGTTTTCCCTTAAACTATATCGACAGGAACTTTAATTGGTCTGCGGATATAGGCGGAGAAATTTGTGCATTTGCTACGGGAACAGTGCCGATGCCTGATTTACACATGAGTGGTGGACGAGTGGATAAGTGCGTGGATCTCTCATGCCTGGGGCTCAGGTATCGATCCCCGGTCGTGAAAGTTCTTTCGGTGTTCCAACACTCTCCAGCAAAATCAACTGTGTGAGTGATGATGTCACTGTGCACTGTACTAACGGGATAGTTGTTCCATACCATCCTCACGCAGGCTGAAGTTCCCTACTTAGTCTTCAATATGAGGGAGGCCACGCAGTTTTGTTTTTTGTCCAATTGTTTATTTGGTGATATTCTACAGAGGCCACGACTTTACAATCCTCCGTACATTCTCACGTGGCTGGGAGATACTAGACGATATACAAAATTGTCCATATAATATTACCAAATAAGTTACAGCAAAAAATAATAGCAACTCAACAAATGGAAAAAATATGCATATGTATTTACAGATATGTACAGTGGGACAAAGGTATCTCTCATTGTGTGGGGGTGGGGGTGTTTATGTATGTGTATTTGTGTGTGTTGGGATAGAGGTGGGGTGTTGTCTTGGTACGTTTGGTTGAGACTGCTACTATAATATATAAAAAGGAAACAGAACGGGGGTAACTTGTAATGACTTGTTGGGACAATTCCTTTATTCTTGCTTAATTTGTGTATGTATGCATACATAGTCGATTAGCTCATTTTCCGCTTGCTTTGATTTTGATTGGAAGTTGTGTTCCCGGGAGCTTTGCGTATGATGGGAAAAAGGAAGCGTGTCTGTAAGCAAAGTGCACTTGCAATGCAAAGCTCTCAGACCTTTAATCACTCCCCTACCAAGTGTAGAACCTACAAATTCCAGGAATGGTGCCTAATATCACACTAACGCTATCTTGCCACTCCTTATAGGCGTCAAACAAATATATAGGTTCGAGGAACTGGCTTTTGAGGGTCGGAGGAATTTACAACAACGCGCTGATGGTCTATACAGATTGTTGAGAACTTCAAGATACACACAGAATCTCCTGTCGGATTATCACACAGGTGATGTCTGAATAGGTAATTATTCGCATGTAATATTGTCAAGTTAATTCCGTCTGTCCGCAAGTTCCCTAGCTAGCTTATTTTCAAATATATGTTCCTCTGTTTCATAAAAACTTTTTTAGCGGGTTCTAAAGTTGGAGAGGCTTTGACACATTTGTTGAAATTTCCAATACATTATATGGTTTTAGTGACAATAATAATACTATTGATTGTGCCATTAGTGTCTTCTGTCCCGAGTTATATATTGCTTTTAGTCAAACATATAGATATGTTCCGTTCCTGAAAAAATATTTGACACTCCTCCCAGAATTGTTTGATTATGTTGCAAAACCAAAAGATGTGGGAAATAGTTTCTTCTTCATCCTTGCAAAAATTTCATAGAGGGGAATGGGTATTATTAAATTTAGCTATGTATTTGTTTACTCTTAATATTTGGCTCATTATTTTGTAATCTCGCAGTTAAATGGATTTTGGTATGTTGGAGTCGAGATTAGGTCTAATTCGAGTTCTGACTCCCATTTCAACTGTGATATACATTAATGGTTTTTTTTGCGCATTGAAGCTTCAGCAGTCTGTGAGCTTTTTCTGGTACAATGCTTTGGCATGGGGTGGGGATAATAGGTTGTCCGTTTGATACAATGGTTTCTTGATCTAATTTAAACCCTTTCATTGCTTTTCTGACTGCCATTATTATGCCGTGGGTAGGTTATAAAATCGGTTAAATTTTAATATATAGTTTTTAAATTTTGATAAGATATAAGACTACCACCTGGATTAAAAAGATCAACAATGCATCTGATTCCACTTTTATTCCAAACAGGAATACTAATTATATTTTCTTTGTTATATTAATTACACAACGAATATACAAAATATACAAAAAATATACAAAAATATATAAATTCACTAAGCGATAATCACACAACAAATATACAAATAAACAGGGAATAAATATATAAAAATATAGAATAGAATAAGCACAGTAACGTGAATATGTACATTTTTCATGAAATACAAGCATCATATATATAAAATATTATAAACAGTAAGTTATTTATATACCAACGAGATGAGAAACAGAATCGGCATACTGAAGTACGGTTTTAGCACCATTCAGCAATTTCCGCTTCTCATTTTCTACACCCTGGTGCAATTGGCAAGGTTTGTTTTTCTGGGTCGCATTTTCCCTCCGGCCTGCAGTTGTATAATAATTGTCTGTTACATTTTGCCCCTTTTATTTATCTATGAACCTATACAGGTGTGGGTGTGTCCCACCTAACTTTGTGAGTTTACAGTGCCATCCTTCCACGTGGGTAGTTGTGCCTGGACCAATAGTATCAAAGTGATTCCACATTTGTCTGCCCGGCATTTGGAAACCACTGCTCGGTCACATAAACAGCAAACTTTAAAACATTTCCATTTTCCAAGTCAACATTTTCCAGTGCATGCAACCACACATCATCAATGTCACATAGTCTTATGAGTGGTAGCGCTGATGCACGGCGTACAACGTGTACATCTGATATAGTCTTAGTGTACACGTCTGGCAGAGCTTTGTCAGAACGCTGTGATGGAAGAGGCGGGGTGTTTTTGCTCTTTAGCGGTACAAACTGAAAAGTGTACTGTAGAATGTGGGACCTTTCGGAATGACATGTTCGTAGTCAGTTGATCGAAGTGCAGTTATTTCTTCGTGATAAATTACCGAAATTGATCTTGAGTCTGTGCGTACTCACTTTTTTTAAAAACGCCAACACTTCGTTGACAGTTAGCTTATCTTCATCTGACTGGTGGTTGTGTGAATTTCTGTACGATGTGATCAGGCTATCTCTGGTGTTGATGGCTGCTGGGCAGCCACCTTCATTGCATCCTCAGTGCACGGTATCATTTCTTCTACTTTATATTCTGAATTTGTGACCTCCATATGCTAACTTCTGACCACCTCGTCTGTTTGTGATGAACCGGACATTTGCGTGAGCATCTTATTTAGTTTGAGTGTGCGCACTGGCAGTCGGGTAGTGCTTTTAGATCGACGAGAACCTCGAACTGGAAGTTGGCTAGGAATCTTGAATAACTACAAGAATTCTGCTCATGTTTGCTTAGAGAAGTGAGCATATTTATGGTAATACTGAATCAGCAGTTTGGTGGTTATTTAGAAAAAAGACAAAGAAACCCAAACAGTCGCTGGTTTGGGTGCAGCCCCGGCATATTATCCTTAACGGTTACAAAAAGGAAAAAAATCCACCAATATGTGTTTTTGAAAGCTGGGGAGTCATCAATCAGACTATAAGAGAGAGTGGATGCTGAACCTTGGCCATCTGGTCTGCCTTCGGGGGGAACAGATGACGGGGTGATGGGAGAAAACAAAAACAAAAAACCACACACACACACACCCACACACACACACACACATACACACACACACACACACACACACACACACACACAAACTCACACACACACACACACACACACACACACACACACACACACACACAGAGTCTTGTCTACCCTACATACCGAGGTACCCCATTGTTTGTCCTTTGTGTGGACTAACGGTTTCTACCTCGTTTTGCCGGTACAGTTCTGGGAAAACAACCGAGGTAAAGGTTTCTTTTGTCTTTTGTACCTCGGTAAGGCGAAACACGCAAACTCTTTTGTCTAGTTACCTCGTCAAGTTGGTAAGACAAACCCACACAGTAAAACAAACAAACACACACACACACACACACACACACACACACACACACACACACACACACACACACACACACACACACACACACACACTGAGTCTTGTTTACCCTACATACCGAGGTACCCCATTGTTTGTCCTTTGTGTGGACTAACGGTTTCTACCCCGTTTTGCCGGTACAGTTCTGGGAAAAATAGCAAAAATGTTAAAAGATGAATTCAATTTTACCAATGCTAAATTAAATGAACCTTTGAATCTTCGACCTGTCATCGCCTATAAGAAAAACAAAAGCTTGCGTAACATCCTTGTAAGGACTAAATTAGAGCCCATCAATGAATAACATCAATTATTGCCAGTCAGTTTAACCAGTTCCTAAGCTCATCACTTAGTTTAAATCAGTTTTGTGTAACTTTTTGTCATGTTTGAAACCCATCAGGGTTCAGTAAATGAAAACAATTTTTCGGCGGCATATTAAAAGAAAAAAACGTTTCAGTATGAAATGTCTGTGCCAGTGCGATTTTTTAACCTCAAACACACACAGGCGAGTGCCAGAGTTCATATATGCCCAAAAACAAAATAGGTTCTAATTTCAATCATGTGTATGTATTTCCTAAATAAAATTATTATTTATTTATTTATATATTTATTTATTGATTATTTTTAATTTTTTATCAATTTTTATTTATTTATTTATTTATTTATTTATTTATTTATTTATTTATTTATTTATTTATTTATTTGGTTGATTCATTTATTTAAATTATTATTTTTATTTTTAATTTTTCATACCTTTCACACAATGTAGAGGTTCAGAAGGTAAAACACACAATTTCTACGTGGTGTAAAATATTTTCCATCATAAACCTCCGTCGGGGGATATTCGTTCCAACTGATAACATTCGTGAGGCATCATGATCTTTGGCATTATTTTTTCATTTATTTCTTTAGTCTCAATATATTTTATCAAACCATTTTTTCATATTATTTTCACATACTTCTGAAGCCAGTAAAGCAAACCGCTCCCAATTGGTTTTACTTAAATCAAAGCCAACCAATAGGGCTTCATGGGGTCAGTAAAGCAAACCACTCACTGACTGATTAAAATTCAATGGAAGCCAATCAATAGGGCTTCATCTAATTTGTTTGGACGACACAAACTGAGTTGTGAAAAGCAAACTTGGGACATCTCAGATTGAAAAGAATTAATTAGATGAGTGACATTTGTCAGCTTGTTACCGAGTTTAATTATGTACTGAGCTGTGAAAAACACCCCCAGCCCACATATGGATATATACCATGCATGCCCTCCCAAAGTTGGAATCATTTTCCTCAAAGTCTCTTTGAAAAAGCCAAACCAAGCGAAACGCGTCGAGACAGACGGATTATTTTCTACCTTTGCTGAAGACTGCAACCAATCCAGGTATCTTCTTTAATAGGTAATATCTAATTTCCCAATTTTATTTATTTCATCACTTTCATATTTTATTTATACTTAATTCAACTACTTTCTTTAACAATGGCAAGAAAAGGGCAGAGGCATCAGAGGCAGAGAGTTGCCCAGTCCGGAACTGGCCAGGAACAATCGTTCCAGGCTTATTCTAGGCTGGTTAAGGCTTTGTTTCAGGTGCTTCAATGTTTGCACCACATTGGGCTATTAGAGCACCATTTGGCAAATCGGGATTTCCCGAAACAGCTGGAGAAGAAAGTGGATGAGTTAGGTGGCTTTCTAAAGCCAGCTCTTCCCACCCCACACATTTTTTTCTGTTTTTCGACAGATTAGTGCGGGATGGGCCAATCAAACGTTAAATGCTTTAGTTGAGCATTATAAGGTAAATTTAAACCAGTTGAAGTCTAAGATAACTTTGGCTATGCGACCACCTCCGGGACTGGAAAAAATAGACTTCAACAGCGCTTCGGCGCGTGCCTTGATCTGGGCTAAAAAGAACTTTAAAAATAAGTTGACAGATAAGACGACTTCGGCCTATGAGACTTACATTTCGGAACTTCGCCCAGCGTCTGGAGTAAGGAACAATACGGGAGGGAGCAAGCAAACTCCGGCCCGTGTTGTCCCTCTACCCCAACGCGAAAAGCAAAATAAGAAAAGATCAAGGCAAAGCACTTCTCCCTCTTCTTTCCCTTCTACTTCTTCTTTCTCTCAGAGTAAGCGGCTGAATTTGCAAACATCTCCGGTACATATTGTGACTGAAGATGCTCGCAAATTGAGTAACGCCGTCTCGCCTCGTCTTGCTCCTCTACCTCCTACTCCTCCTCAGCCTTTCTTCTCTGGTTCTCCTAGTGCTCTCACTAGAACTCCTCCTCCTCCTTCTGTTTCTTCTCCTGCTTCTGTTTCCTCTCCTGCTTCTGTTTCTTCTCCCCCTTCTCCTGCCTCTAGTGTGGTTCAACCAGGTATATCGTACTCAGAGAAAGTCAAATCACCGAGCCGCAACTCGGGCCGCTCATTTGATTCTAAATTCTCCCAGTTTCGGCATAAAAGCGGAGTTAATTTTGACAAAAGGAATTGGCGCCTCCCCGATGTTTGTAAAGACATTCTTATGGTTGGAAGTTCAAATTTAGGACGCATTGATCGAAATCCCCATCCGGACATCCAGGTGGAGTGTTATCCCGGCGCCAAATTCAATCATCTGCGCTCTATGTTTAAAGGGCACAGGGGCCAGTCCAGTCCCCAAAAAATATTATTAAATATTGGCGTGAATTCTCGAAACGATAATTCTGATCTCGTAGTTAAGCAGTTGCGGAATATGCTTAGCGATATCAGGGTCAAGTTTAGATCAGCAAAAATTTATTTCGCTGAACTAAACTTTTCGCAAAAACTCCCTCAGGCTGAGAGGAGAACCCTGAGCATCATCAACGAAACCATTCGGAAAGTGAAGGACGTTAACGTGATACCAAAAATTGATGACGCGAAGTTTGATGTTGCTCAGGATTTAATCCATTTGACCACGAGAACCGCCAATATTATGTACGATCACTGGTTGAACCACCTAAGTTTAAACTAAGTAAAGGCAAAGGTAACAACCGCCTAACAGATGTGGGATTAGGAACTAATGTGGTTAACCTGTCTGGCACCAATGACCTAACAACCCAAGAGAAATCTCTTTTAGATCGCGGTTTAACTTTTGTACCAACACCAAAGCCTAACACTGATAACCAAACAAATTTACCATCATACATATTGGTTTTCCGCAAGTATACAGAAGAAGTCTCCTTGGTTACGAATCGAAATTAAGTATTTTTATTGTTTACTAATCATATATATTTCATTTTCAGGTTATTTTATTCAACTTTGTGGGGGAGTTAGTTTAGTATAGTAACTGGGACAAAGTTAGGAGGCCTTAAATAAAACTGTGAGCGCTAAGTTGTCGAACGGTTCGTCGTGTTGCCTTTTGTCGCGTGTTTACAATTTTCCCTGTCCGATCGCGTAATTTTGTCTTGATGATGGCGAGCAAGTCTGTTCAGACGGAGGTAAGTATGGAGGTAAATACGTGTAATATCGCGGTCCAGGTCAACGGTGCCAACGGAGTAAGTATTGGTGTGCAGACAGAGGTCACTGGGGTGTCGGTCAGAGCTGGGTTGGTGGGGCCACCGATGGCGATATTGGGCTTGAAGTTTGTAAACAGTGTTCTATGATGTATGGGGACTGTCGCTCGATGGGATATGGAGAGGTATGTGCAAACTGTCAGGAAATCCTCCGCCTACTTGAGACAATTGTTAAGTTTGAGGGGGAGATTGCTGAGCTGAAGGGAAAACTTGGTAGGGTGGGGCTGTCTGGAGTTACGCCTGTGAAAGTGGCTTTCCGAGAAGGATGGAAGGTTGTCGGTGGTTCCAAGAGGAAACATGGGGTAGAACCTTTGATGTGAATGAGGTAGGTGATGAGGTGGGGGCTGCTAGAAAAGTACGTAGGACAGATGAGGGGGGCCCAGGCCGGAGCAATGCTGTAAAGCGTTTGGCGTGGACTACCAAAAGTGGTAGGAAAGGGGGGCCAGAGAAGCAGGTAGATAGGGGTGTAAAGTCCAAAGGCAGTGGGGAGTGCAGCACCAGAAACAGATTTGATGTGCTCGATTCGGAAGAGACAGAGGAGGAGATGGAGGTAGTTGCAACAGATAGTAGCTTGGGGTCTAGGCCAGGAAAAAGGAGGAGGGATCCGGGGGAAGACCAGGGGAGTAGTCCAGGTAGCTCAGGGCCTGGAAAGAGACGGAGGGACAAGGATAGGAGTAATCCTAGGTCAAAGATACCGATACCGATATTGATTCCGAGTGGGGCTGTTGGAGAGGAAGAGGACGCTGTAAACAATAGGAGACTAGAGGAGATAAATAGGGCGAGGTCCAAAAGTAAGTTGGTGGTTGCGGGAAGTAGCATAGTTCGGGGGATCGACAAGGTTGTCTGTGGTCCGGACAGTAAAAATAGAACAGTTCTGTGCTTTCCGGGGGCTAAAGTGGAGGACCTGAGGGATAGAGTGGACGGTATTGTAGCTGGGTCGGGGCCTGATCCGGTAGTGGCATTACATGTGGGGTCCAATAACATCAGGGAGAGGAAATCAGTTCGTTTGGTGGACACATACAAGGACCTAATTAGTAAGCTACTTAGCAGGAATGCTCGGATCATCGTTTCAGGGGTGCTCCCCGTTATGGGTGGTGGGAATGAGAGGAACTCGCGGATTATGGCACTAAACGAGGAGCTGGAAGAGCACTGCAAAGACTTGGGAGTACATTTCATTGACCACTGGGATTCATTCTGGGGACAAGGAGAGTTGTATGGGCGAGACGGATTGCATTTAAGTAGGATGGGTACAGACCTGTTGGGCCAAAAAATCTTACAGGTGGCTGGGCCTTTTTTGGAGAAAAGGAGGGTAGGGGACCACAGCCGGTAACCCAGAGTGGCACAAATGCTGGGAACATAGGAAGAACAACAAACATGCACAATACAGGGACATACCAGGGTTATAATAATGTGCCAGTGATGACAAAAAAACAAAGATTCATTAAGTTTGGGTACTGCAACATCCAGGGTCTGCACAAGAAAGTAAGCGAAATATCAACAATGATGGACGAAGGAGACTTCGATATAATGGGTCTAAGTGAGACGTGGATACGACGGGATGAGCGGGTTGATCAGATGAAGGGTTGCGTGTGGATAGGAGCTGGGCGAACTGAGGGTCAGAAACGGGGTGGGGGTGTTGGCATCTACGCTAAAGAGGAATTACAGCCCTCATTGATTACAGATCTCACAGAAGCAAGGACTCAGATTCCAGTATCCAACGAAATAGTCTGGGCAAAAATCAAGTTAGGAAGCAGGAGTGTTGCCGTTGGTGTTGTATACTTAGCAGTGGAGGGAAGTAAGCCGAGTGGAATGATTCAATATATACAACTCTTAGATCGAATATCACAGAGCTTGGGAGCAGAGGGTTCAGTATTGTCCTAATGGGGGACTTCAATGGGCACATCGGGGATAAGGAGGAGGGCATACAGGGAGGTGATAGGAAAATTAACACGAATGGGAGGAAGATGTTGGACCTATCAAAAGAGCTTGGTTTAAAGATCCTGAACAGGGATGCGAAATGTAAGGGTAAATGGACCTGGGAGAGGAACGATAAGAAAACAATAATTGATTATATACTCACTGACATTAGCGTATGGAGGGAGGTTATAGATGTAGAAATAGATGACGAGGGAAAAAATGACTTGGGTAGTGATCACAACCTGATAACAGTTAAGATTATGGGCAAAAAGACGAATAGAGACAGAAATACCTTCAAGGAAGTTTGGGGACTAAAACAAGGAGCCGACTGGAAGCAGTTTCGGGAAAAACTAAAACCAAATCTTGAATGTATACCTAGGGATGCAAATGTCCAGAGTATTTCAGATGGCATAGTAAATAGCCTAACAGAGGCAGGGAAGGAGTGTATAGGAAGGGTGAGGGTCCCAACGAGAGAGCTTGGATACAGGGTTAACGAGGGACTGAAAAAGGCTATAAAAGAAAGGAAGGTAACATGCGCTGCTTACAGAAGAAGTAGGAAGCTTAAAGGGGTGGATAACAATGACACGAGACTAATGAAAGGAGAATATGAACTGGCACGGAAAAAGGTGAATGAGATAAAGAATAATAATAGGAAGGAGCGCAATTGCAGTCTTGCCAGAACAATAAAGAAAACGGGGGGTTCGAGCTCAAACGTATTTTGGAACTGGGTAAATAAACGGGGGAAAAGTAGTGTGCAGAATATCAAAGTGGATGGGGAAAGTACAGAAGATGAAGGCCGTATCGCTTCAGAGTTAGTCAAGCACTGGGAAAAGAAAAACGATAGGCGATGGGGCAGTGGGTCCCCACCAAAAAGAAATACACTGGTGGAGGAGAACCTATCCAATCGTGTATGTAGCGAAATAACGGCAGAAGAAGTGCGGAACGTGGTCTCGAAATTAAAAAAATGGTAAAGCGGGAGGGACTGATGAAATTCCGAACGAATTCCTCAAAAATGGAGGGGAGGCACTTATTGAAGTCCTGACACACCTTTTCAACCTGGCTCTGCAAAAGCAAGAGGTCCCCAGAGAGTGGAGGGAAAGTAAGGTGTCGTTCATACACAAAAAGGGGGATAAGGAAGTTCTAGATAACTATAGGGGGATATCAGTTAGTAGTAACATCGGAAAAGTATTCTGTAAGGTCATATACGGTAGACTAGAGGAAGTTATTGAAGAGAAAGGTTTTTTAGGAGAAATTCAAAATGGTTTCAGGAAAGGACGAAGAGTCACTGATCACCTATTTACACTCACCCAACTGATAGAATCAACAAAGGCTGAAAAGAAAAAGATGTTTCTGGCATTTCTAGATGTGAAAAAAGCGTACGACCGAGTGTGGAGGGAAGGTATGTGGCGAAAGCTCGAGGGCATCGGACTGGGGGGTGACTTTGTGGGAATCATGAAAGCACTGTATACAGATGTGCAAAGCCAACTCAGTCTAGGGAGTATCACTACAACACGAGTCCCTATGGATATAGGCCTCAAGCAGGGGTGTATCTTTTCACCGATTTTGTTTGCATTGTATGTTAAAGATTTAGGGGACGAACTAATTCAGAGTGCGGAGGGGGTAAATGTTGGATACATAAAGATACCAGGCTTATTCTTTGCGGACGACATGGTGTTAATGTCTAGAACTGAACAGGGGCTAGAGAAACTGCTGGAAATTGTTGGTAGATATGGGAACACTTGGCGGCTCGAACTAAATGAAAATAAAAGCAAGGTAATACCCGTTGGACGCAAGGTAGATATGACGAAGAGATGGAGAGTGGGGGAGTTCTCAATCCCCGAAGGGGAAAGCAAACAAATCACTGTAGGAGAAACGGGAGAGTATGAGTATCTAGGGGTAAGCATAAGTATAACGGGAAGAGGGGTGTACAGAAATTATTCAGCCAAACTGATTCTGAAGGGGAAAAGAATTCTGAACCAACTAAAACTTTTAGGGAAAAATAGTTTCAACAAGGTCTTTGTGGGGAAAACACTGTGGGAGAGGGTGGGTTTACCAAGTATAACGTATGGCACGGACGTGATTCCATTAAACCAAACCGTTATTAAGAAGTTGGAAAATACTCAAAATGATGCCGGCAGATGGATAACAGGGTCGAGTAATGCTGCAGCTTTGAAAGCACTAAGGGGGGAGATTGGGTGGATGAAAATCAAGGACAGGGTAGATTTGGGAAAACTGTGTTACTTTAACTACTTGAGAAACCTGCCTGACAACCGGTGGTGCAAATTGATGCTCGATACCATTTGGAATTCTAATATAGAAACGGGGTGGTCAAAACATGTGAGGGAACTAATGGACAATTACTCTATAGAGGTCACAAACATAGAAGTAGAAATGAAAGAAGGCAAAAGGTTTGTCAAAGAGAGAGTCATGGAAGATTGCAATCGAAACTGGCGAGCAGGGGTTAGCGTGAAAAGATCACTGCAGGGGTTACAATATAAAGAAAAGCCAGCTTTTGAGAAGTACCTAGATGGCACCTTTGGAGGGTCACTGCTCTTCAAACTGAGATCAAGATCACTGGAGCTTCGGGGAAAAATTGGGAGAGATGGGGAAAAGGGATGCCAAATGTGCCACTCTGGAGTAGTGGAGACCCTGGAACATTTTCTCTTGGAATGCCCACAGTATATACCTCATAGAATAAAATTTACTGGAAGAATAATGCAGAAGTGGGGTGAAGAAACAAAGGATAGATGGCTGAAGGGGGACACGAGGGAGAGGGTAGGAATGCTTATTGAAGAAATTGAAAAAGAGGAAGTGAGGGACACTATTAAGCAGTTTATATCTGAATGCTGGGAGGAGAGGAGGGGAAGAGGGGGTGGGGTGCAGGGGGAATGATGGCCTTCTCTTATGAGGACCGCGACAAATCAGCGGCTGGCCAAAGAGTTATTATTATTATTATTACAACTGTAATTTTCTTAGGCAAATGAAATTAGCCGACCGCTTTAGAAACTCCAGCGGTCGGAAACTTCCTTTTACAGAATCATCTGGTTGGTCACCTCCAGATAGTGTAGATCCCGAAATTATTGAGGCTAGCAAACGAATCATCAAAAAGGTGTTCAGCATGAACATACTCTCCGATAAAGACAATTTAACAGCTGATGAACGGAGAGCCCTCACGAAACTTCGAAAAAATAAGAAATTAGTAATTAAACCAGCCGACAAAGGTGGGTCGGTAGTTGTTCTATCTCGGGATAATTATATAAAGGAAGCCATGAGACAACTCAGCAATACTAAACATTATAAGAAAATAGATTCACTTATTTGGCCTAGTAATATCGAAAAATTCAATAAGATCTTAAAATTTCTCCTCGACGAAGGTCACATTACCAAAAAACAAATGAAATATTTAACAGCTAAGCTCAGTGCTCAAACAAGACAATTTTATATCCTACCAAAGATCCACAAGGACCGTTCTTCATGGACGGATGACTTAACTCCACCCGGGAGGCCAATTGTATCAGATTGTAATTCGGAATCTTATGCGATCTCGGAATTAATTGATTATCATCTTAAACCTATAGCAAATAGACATCCGAGTTATCTAAAAAACACACAGGATTTCCTGTCACAAATTTCGAAATTGAAAATATCAAAAAATGCAATTCTGGCTACTTTGGATATCGACAGTATGTATACGAACATTGATATTGATAAAGATGTTAAATCAGTTAAAAATGCATTTGAAAAATATCCGGATGCGAAACGCCCGGATGAACAAATTTTGGATCTTTTAGAGCTGAGCTTAAAAGGTAATGACTTTCAATTCAATGGAGAATATTTTCTACAAATAATGGGTTGTCCTATGGGTAAAAGATTCAGTCCTAATTTTGCAAGCATTTATGTAGCGGAATGGGAGGAAAATGCCTTAAGCAAATGTGCAAAGCATCCTCTCGTATATCTCAGATATTTAGATGACATTTTTATTATTTGGGAACATTCAAAAGAAGATTTTGATGAATTTTTAGAAATTTTGAACAATCACGATCCAAATATTAAATTGAAAGCTACTATCAGTGAAAATTCTGTTGATTTTCTCGATGTGACCGTGTATAAAGGCAAGCAATTTCAGGCGTCCGGTCATTTAGATTATAAAGTATATTTTAAACCAACTGATTCACATCAATTGTTGCACACAAAATCATTTTATCCTCAACATACATTTGAAGGTATCATCAAATCACAGCTCATTCGTTTCCACCGCAATTCAAGTGATAAGGTAAATTTCAATGAGGCTTGTTCTACTCTATTTGGCGCCCTCAGATCGAGAGGGTACTCGCTGCGCCTTTTGCGTAGCCTGAAATCCCAAACCCTGAAAAAGCTCGAAAGTCCAGCTGAAACTACCGACTTCGAACCACTGAAGATTGAACACAACAGACCATTGCAAAATAGTAGTGGCGCGGTATTTAATTGCAAAAAGCCTCGTTGTAGACTGCATACTTTTATGCCTGATCAGAAAGAGGAATTTTCCTCCGAACAAACGAAAAATCATTATCAGACCCGTAACCCCCTCCATTGTGATTCACCAAACATTATTTACCTTATCACTTGTAAGCGATGTCGGAAACAGTATGTTGGTCAAAGTCAAAATCCTTTCCGAGAACGTGCTACTAGACACAAACAGGATATAAAACATAATGCTGATGCCCCAGTAGCACAACATTTTAACCTTCCTGGCCATTCTTTGGACGATTTCGAAATCCACCCAATTGAACAACCACCAATTAAAGACACATTAGAAGAAACGGATGAATTTAGAAAAAAAACGTGAAGCTTTTTGGATCAATACGCTTCAAACCCTCTGGCCATTTGGTATGAACATATCAGAGGGCGAATGCGAAAGGAGGTCCATCATTCCTTTCACTTTAACGTACCACAGAATGAATATCGAAATAGCAAAAATGTTAAAAGATGAATTCAATTTTACCAATGCTAAATTAAATGAACCTTTGAATCTTCGACCTGTCATCGCCTATAAGAAAAACAAAAGCTTGCGTAACATCCTTGTAAGAACTAAATTAGAGCCCATCAATGAATAACATCAATTATTGCCAGTCAGTTTAACCAGTTCCTAAGCTCATCACTTACTTTAAATCAATTTTGTGTAACTTTTTGTCATGTTTGAAACCCATCAGGGTTCAGTAAATGAAAACAATTTTTCGGCGGCATATTAAAAGAAAAAAACGTTTCAGTATGAAATGTCTGTGCCAGTGCGATTTTTTAACCTCAAACACACACAGAGTCTTGTCTACCCTACATACCGAGGTACCCCATTGTTTGTCCTTTGTGTGGACTAACGGTTTCTACCTCGTTTTGCCGGTACAGTTCTGGGAAAACAACTGAGGTAAAGGTTTCTTTTGTCTTTTGTACCTCGGTAAGGCGAAACACGCAAACTCTTTTGTCTAGTTACCTCGTCAAGTTGGTAAGACAAACCCACACAGTAAAACAACACACACACACACACACACACACACACACACACACACACACACACACACACACACACACCACACACACACACACACACACAGAGTCTTGTCTTCCCTACATACCGAGGTACCCCATTGTTTGTCTTTTGTGTTTACTAACGGTTTCTACCTCGTTTTGCCGGTACAGTTCTGGGAAAACAACCGAGGTAAAGGGTTTCTTTTGTCTTTTGTACCTCGGTAAGGCAAAACACGCAAACTCTTTTGTCTAATTACCTCGTCAAGTTGGTAAGACAAACCCACACACACACACTCACACACACACACAGTCTTGTCTACCCTACATACCGAGGTACCCCATTGTTTGTCCTTTGTGTGGACTAACGGTTTCTACCTCGTTTTGCCGGTACAGTTCTGGGAAAACAACCGAGGTAAAGGGTTTCTTTTGTCTTTTGTACCTCGGTAAGGCGAAACACGCAAACTCTTTTGTCTAGTTACCTCGTCAAGTTGGTAAGACAAACCCCCCCACAC
This sequence comes from Pictodentalium vernedei, assembly GCA_031216915.1. Taxonomy (NCBI): domain Eukaryota; kingdom Metazoa; phylum Mollusca; class Scaphopoda; order Dentaliida; family Dentaliidae; genus Pictodentalium; species Pictodentalium vernedei. The sequence goes on along the minus strand of CM062296.1, from coordinate 602,519,669 downwards.
ACACACACACACACACAACACACACACACACACACACACACACACACACAGTCTTGTCTACCCTACATACCGAGGTACCCCATTGTTTGTCCTTTGTGTGGACTAACGGTTTCTACCTCGTTTTGCCGGTACAGTTCTGGAAAAACAGACGAGGTAAAGGGTTTCTTTTGTCTTTTGTACCTCGGTAAGGCAAAACACGCAAACTCTTTTGTCTAGTTACCTCGTCAAGTTGGTAAGACACCCGCCCCCCCCCCCCCCCCCCACACACACACACATACACACACACACACACACACACACACAGCTTGCGTAACATCCTTGTAAGGACTAAATTAGAGCCCATCAATGAATAACATCAATTATTGCCAGCCAGTTTAACCAGTTCCTAAGCTCATCACTTAGTGTAAATCAGTTTTATGTATTTTTGTCTTGTTTGAAACCCATCAAGGTTCAGTAAATGAAAACAATTTTTCGGCGGCATATTAAAAGAAAAAAAACTTTGCTTGTTTCAATCCTTGCTTGGTGTTTGGTGGTTTCGTGTGTATGATAACAGAAAGAAGGTAGGTTGTTCCAATTCCTCATACGCTTCGTCTGCTGTTTCTATGCGTCTTCTAGATAGGAGTGTTGCAAGAAAAAATTAGCGAGTGTTCAACTAAAAAAGCTATAGGTAGAGAGAGATAGGAATCCGCTACTGTATATTATGACTGTTGTGTGATTGTTGCTATGGATGGGGCGAGGGGTGGGTTTCTTTGGATCCCACTCCCGACAAGCAGAGTTTCGAGGCAGTCCCCACAGACTCGATGCTAGATTTCTTAATGAGTAGCGTGACGATCCTCGCTATTATATATTGTAGCCAGTGTTTGATTGTTGCTATTGCTGTGGCGAATGGTGGGTTTCTTCGCAGCCCACTCCCCACACGCAGAGTTGGGAGGCAATCCTCACAGACTCAATCCTAAATTTCTCAATGAGTAGCGAGACAACACTCACTGACTCCACGCAATTTAATTTAATCCAAATGAATAATTCTAATTTTCTGTGGCTCATTTTGTTTTTCTGATAGGGGTTCGATGTTCGTTCAGCTCTACCATAAATTCACAATTTTGGAGTCTGTTGAGGGTTTTGGTATGTAGGTCTTTTAATCGCGTTTCAATCGCGCTTCTGTAGAGTTGCGAGGCAGTCCTCGCAGACTCAATCCTAAAGTTCTCAATGAGCAGCGAGGCAATCCTCACTGACTCCACGCAATTTAATTATATTGTAAAATTTTAATTTTCTGAAACTTATTTTGTTTTTTCTGTTAAGAGTTCGGTGTTCGTTCAGTTCAACCTTTAGTTCACTATCTTGGAGTCTGTTAAGGGTTTTGTTTTGCAGGCCTTTTAATCGTGTTTCGATAGTATCTATTTTTGCTAGCTCGTGAAGTTCCTTTATTCTTGTCCACATGGGTGTGTATAGTACCACGCGCAAGGCAGGATTTTGAATCCTCTGTAGCATATTAATGTTGGCTTTGCTCAGGTCACTTGTTATTATGGCACCATTTTCTAGTATCGTGCGTATAAATGATTTGTAAAGCTTAAGAAGCACGTCTTTGTTTGCTCCCCAATTTTTACCCCTGATCATCTTTAGAAAATTGTTACGCCCAGCAGCCCTGACCGTAATGGCGTTTACGTGACTGTTTAGATTGAGATTACTATTCAGTATAAATTCCAAAAATTTGGCCTCGTTGCTTGCTTCTAATTTGTGATCGTACAACTGGAGATCAGTCCTGGGCACTGATTTTTTTCTTTGCTTTTTAAAGAACGTAACTCTTTGAGTTTTGGCAGCATTGAGCTTTATGCGCAACAAGGCGCACCAGCTCTCCAGATCACGAATGGTATCCTGCAGACGATTTTTAATTATGTTTCAGGACTTACTGGTCGTCCACATGCCTATATCGTCTGAGAACTGCGATAGTTCATCAAAGTTTTTTTCCAACTTTGTGTATGTCATTCATATATACTATAAAAAGAAGGGGACTTAGGACCGATCCCTGTGGTGTGCCCGCTTCGAGTATTACTTCCTCTGCCACCTCGCTGTTAACCACCACATTGATTCTTCGGTCAGTTAGAAATGATATGATCCTCAGATTTTAGTGGGTAATCCCATTTTCGCTAGTTTATATCTCATGCCAGTGTGACATACCGAGTCGAACGCCTTTGTACATCCAAGAAAAGCGCTATTCCTATTTCGGTTTGACTAAACGATGTTTTAATATAATCGACCAGTCTATATACGTGTTCGATTCCCTCTTTCTGACTCCTGTACCCTCTTAGCCATTTGTTAAAAAAAATGATTGATTCGAGATAGCTGCGAAGTCCTATGGTGAGAATCCGCTTTTTCCAACACAGCTAAGCAAGCTAATTGGGCCGTAGTTAGAAGGGTTGGTGCGGTCTTTGTCGGGGTTAGGTATCATGACTCCTGAGGCCACTTTCCAGCATTTTGGGAAGTACCCACAGGAAAAACAGCAGTTTAGAAGTTGGGTACGTCTATAGTAGAAGATGTTGGGGCATTGTTTCAGTAGTTTGTAAGAGACTTCGTCTTCTCCGGGGACGACGATGACTTATATTTTCGGAAGATACCCATGACCTCTTCTACGCTTATTGGTTCGGTTAATTCATGATCGTCTCCATCTTCAGGACTTTGGTCGAAGTTGGGATTGTTAAAAATTGAGTTGTTGTCTTGGAAAATTTATTTACTTTTACTTTGAATTCGTTGACAAATCTGTTCCCTCCTTGTGGACGATGAGCTTTCTTTACAAGTTCGGCAAAAGTGTTGGCTTTTGCCTTGTCGTCCACGGCCATAGTTCAGTCGTTAGTTTCAGTGCATTATTATTGGCATTTTTGCTCTTCTGGTCAGTAACAGTTTTAAATGTATCACAGAACCTCTTAGGTTCTCTGAACCCATTGAGGTATTTTGTCGCCTTTTCCCATCTCACGCGATTGTCGTTAGCTATGGCCTTTTTACTTCTCCGTGAAGGCGATTATTCTCGGTTTTAAGTTCTGTTTTATTTTGTTTGATCATTCTCTCATTGGTAAGCCCGGAAGGCTTTTCTTTTCTTTTTTTGTTTAATTATTTGAAGTGTTGTTTCAGTTATTCTGTTTATCCGCGGCTTTTCTGTTTGCTTGGGACAGCTTTCATCTAGTGGACTGTTGATAACCCCGTTGATGTGGACGCATGCTTTTTCTAGTTCATGAACATTTAAGGGGTCATTTGCATTTATTTTAACTTCGATAACGTTTCTGAAAAGATTCCAGTCGATTTTGATAGGTTCCTCATGTTCATGTGGGAATGTCTTGTGGGACCAGTATTACATTTCAAAGTGGCGTGAACTGGCAGGTGATCACTGTCTAGATCATCGTCCCCTACAGATATGTCTTGCATTTGACTGATTAGTGATTTACATGTGGTAATCGGGTCTAGGCTATCTGATTGATGGAATGGGTTGATGCTTACGTATGTTACGCCATGATCGTTATTTACCACAAATAGATCAAGTTATTCAATGATGCTGAAAAGGGCGTCACCATTAGGCTCAGTCTTATGACAACCAAATACTTGGCATTTGGATTTGAAATCACCCAAGAATATGCATTGTTCTTATTTTTTGGTAAACAATTCAAATACTTTATTGTCTACTGCTGCTTGCGGTTTGTTATAATATGAGGTGACGGCCACGTGTTTGTGGTCAAGTTCAATTTCAGCTGCAATCACTTCAACAAAGTTATTGTTTTGTATTTAATCTCCTGCCTTATTAGCACAGCAACACCGGCATTGTTTTGGACGGGACGGTCTGTTCTAATAATATCAAACCCTCTTAATGAGAAAGTTTTGCTTGATTTTAGCCATGTTTCGCTAATTCCAATTATGCTCAAAATTTTTAAATAATGTGACATTTGCGAGTTTTCCTGATAACGCTTCGAGCGTTCAACTGGACACTTTTAATATATCCATGAATGGTGTATAAATAGCTGTACTAAGTTTATTTACTTATTGTAGTATTGTTACCTAATTATATTTTGTTAACGACCGCTTCTAATAGCGTGTGAGATATTTGAGTTTCATATAACTTAGAAGCAGTTTTACTAATCTCTTTGCATATGTCCGAAAGACGTGTGTGTCCGTGTGTTTTTTTTCATTATGCCGAAAATAGAACCAGCCATTAAGATGCACGTGGAATAAGGTGAGGACGAGGTCTCGGCACTACTTACATTTAGAGCTTTTAGCTGGATGTTTGTTTTAACTTTTTTGAAGTGGCGACACCCCCGGTAGTTGCTGGGGTGTTGCCCCCCGAAATTGGGGCATTTCAGAGATTTGTGGCACTGCACGCCTTCGACATGTCTTTGTCGCCGCATTTCATAAATCACTGCGTACCTGTTCGTCAATTCGTGACTACTTCGTTGCAAAAAAAAAAAGAAAAGAAGTGGCTACAAAACAGTATTGCTGTCTGTGTAGCCAGAAACTTTTACTTTTTTGAGCGCAGTTTTGTCCACTGAGTGACACTAATGTAACGCTATAACCTTATAAATTGAATATGTGCTGTATCAAAAGTCAGACTGGGTGTCTTTGAAAACACACATACTGCTTCACTCTACAGTACGGCCGTTGTGGACTGGTCACTTTACACGGCACGGGTGGGCAATATTTCCATGGACGTAATAAAATTAGATTTCAAAAGTAGGTAATATATGAGTCTTCTGGTGCACATCCATCGTGTTGCGTTAGAAATTAGGTGCACCAGCAAATTTGAGTTATTTGTGGAAAAACCCAAATTTTTCTGTTAAAAAATTGATTTTCTTGGAAAATGTTCGTGTTTTTCCAAAAATAATTCCATTTTTCCGCGAAATCCCTTGGTTTTTCCCGGAAAAATGTTTAAATTCGAGCATTTTTGGCGTACTTTCGCGCATTTTCGACGGAATTTGAAAAAAATGTCTAAAAAATTCCAGGTTTTAGAAACGCGCTTTTTTGATAAATTTAACAATGATTTTCCCATTGGGTGAATTTTTTTCAAATTTCTTATGAATAGAATTACATGATTTGTGACCAGTGACAGATTGGCACTGAGATTTCCATTGGGAAAAATTCTGAAGAGACAGTGTTTTTTTTACCTTTCGAGCTGGAAAAATACGCGATCGAACGTCGATTACCACGGTAAAAGACAACAGTTCGATCGAGGTGAATGCGAAAATTGAGCCAGTAAAAACCCGATCCGGGACACGGATTTCCCACAGGAAGAGACGACGGTTCGATCGAGGTGAATTTGTAGATCGAGCCGGTAAACTCGACCATTCGAGATCGAGCTCGCGAGTCCGATTGAAAACAACAAACAAACAAATGTATGTAATAGATTATTATTACGAGTTGCGAGATGAGTGATGAAAAAAAAATTGACCGTTTAAATAAAATATAAAAAAATAAAATATATATATAAAACAACATTCAAAAAAAAATAAGAATACAAAAAAATAACTGTTTTTCATTAAAGAAAAAAATATAATAATAAATAAATAAAACAATGTTTCTACACATCGGAGTTTTGAAGCGAAGGGACGAGCAGGTTCGCGAATTAATACGGAGTAAGGAGAATATTCAAGCGCAGGATAGGGCCAGGCGATTGGAAGAGACGGTGTTGAGACGAGAGACGACCAAGTTGTTCAGAACCGTCACCGAGGTTCAGTAACGAGCCAGGAAAGAGATCGTTGAGGAATTGAGACCTATAAAAGAAGATTCTCAGAGGATGGCTTCGCTCCCCGGTAGATTGGCACTGAGAACTTTGTCCGATTACACTCCGACGGGAATCGAGACCGATTCAAGTAACGTCGGTAGTTTTACGCCGAGAACTTTGTCCGAATACACTCCGGAGAGAATCGAGATCGATCCAAGTAACGTCGATAGTAGCGACGCTTCGAGCATTATTAGCATCAGATCTGACAATAGTAGTGAATCGTGAAAGATTCGATGTACGGATTTCGTGACTATAGCGATAAAACTTTCGTGGGTGACACGGAAGTATCGCTTGAAGGCGGCTATTTGATAGTCGGTCCGAACAGGTACGAATTGACCCACGGATTGTATACTCTACTCTCTCACCAGAGACCCGACGATTACACCAAGGAGGATTACAAAAATTATGGAGACATTCTGTTTCAAACCCACGGTATGAAGAAGAACAACTATCCCAATGAGACGAGACCAAAGGATAGGAGAGGTTACAAGTGGAAGAACGTGGTGAAACCCATATGGAAGGCGAACGAGAATTTCGTGAAATCGGTGACTGGAAAGGGAAAGACCGATACGATATTTCTTCCACGCGATCCCGATGCCTTGTTGGAGAGATTGAGATTGTTGATGGCTAGCAGAGAGGCCGGTAACACTGGAGTGGATAACGAGATAGTGAGCGTGTGTGTCGAATTGTTGAAGCAGAAGGTCTTGACTAAGAAGGATTATCAAAAGTTGATGAATCGTTTGAAATAATAAAATAGGAAGAGAAAGAAAAAAAAATATTAAGTAAATAAAAAAAATATATATTCCAAAAAAATAATTAAAAAAAAAGAATTCTTAAAAAAAATGTTAGTAATAAATAACAGATGATACGCTAGATCTTACGTCTATGGTGGGTCGGGCATCGTAGATTGCATGATGCAATTTTTCACTTGTAAATTCACTGGCGATGCTGCGAAACAGTTCGCATCGAGCGCACTCAAAATTGGAAAGAAAACGGCGATAGATGCGGGTAAGAAAGTGGCGACCGAAGCGAGTGATAGAATAGCTTGATAATGGGTTGATTAATAAATTGATAACTCCACCACCTGCCAAACGATCGGGAATCGAACCGAGTCTTTGGCGAGACTTATATGATGATGTCGTACCGATACAAGACTTAGCTAAAATGACTAAAGGATCAGGATTGAAAGTGATTTATAAATAACAATCTTTTTATAAATAATATATATAAAATAGGAATTAAAATAAAAACAAAAATATAAAAAAACATAGTTCAAAACATAGTTCAAAAACAAAACTGGAGAAAGAAAAATGGATATCAAAGACATGTCTTGGAATGACGCAGTGACCAAGAGGTCGAATGAGAGTTCTTTCCTAAGAGCATAAGAGGTCTGATAGTGGGAAAATCAAATTGCGGGAAGACCAATCTCTTGATGAATCTATTGTTGCAACCCAGATGGTCGGATTACGACAGATTGTTCGTTTTCGGTAAGAGTCTCTTTCAACCGGAATACAGATTGCTTCAAGAGTGCATGATACGTAAATTACCCAAGGATGTCATGACGAGAACCTTCGACAATTGAGACGAATTCGAAGGACACGAGACTTCGAATATATTGGAAGGGGCGGCGAGAGAATTGACTAGGAGAAACGCCGAGTGTTCAAGTGCGGAATATCTGTTTTACGAGAACAACGACGACGTTCCTGATCCCAGACAGTTGAAGTCGGAGATTAAGAATCTCATGATCTTCAACGATCTGCTGTTAGAGAGACAGAATCGATGCGAATCGTATTACGTTCGAGGACGTCACAGCAACGTGGATTGTTTCTGTCTGTCTCAGAATTATTTTCGACTGCCCAGACAGACGATAAGGGAGAATGCTAATTTTTTGTGTCTCTTTCGTCAGGATCTCAAGAATCTCAATCACATCTATGGAGGACCACGTGGACAACGACATGAGCAGGGAAGAATTCAGAAAGAAGGTGTGGGACAAAGGACATCACAAGTTCATGGTGATCGATTTGACTAGTGAATTTAACAATGGAAAATCTCGAAGCGGATTCGACGATTTTTGTTATATTTCCGATAATAATAGAGAAAAAAATAAAAGAAATAAAAAATTTAAAAAAATATCGATGAAATATAAAAAATATATAAATAATAAATAATAATAAAAAAAATGTCAGAACATCTATTAGAACTGATAGTCCAGAATACGGCTGCGAAACAGTCCTATCAAATCGTAATGAGTCACGACATGACTCGATTCACGACGAAATTCGAACCTTACATTGAATTGAAGAAGGAAAAGAGATACGAGATGGCATTGGTTAATCTCGAGACTTACTATTCATTTCCCAACGTCACTAAAAAGAATAATGTGTTCAAGTATTCCAATGGTGTGGATTTGTTCGAGATTCGAATTCCCAAATGGAGTTACGACATAGACGATCATCCAGACGAGACTGAAGACCTACGGTCACGGAAGCAAGATGATAAGACTCGCTCCCAATACGAGTACTCTACAGATGATATTAGACTTGGGAGATAATTTCGAGTGGATTTTAGTGCAGAAGATTCGATCGGCAAGATGTTGGGATTCGATCAAAAGATGCATCGAGGTCACGCTTCATTCGAAAATATGGTTGACATTCTCACGGTCAATAGCATTTTAGTGAATGTCATTGTGATCGCAGGAAGTTACGTTGATGGTAGCGCTCAGTCTATGACCTACTCATTCTTTCCGGACATTTCGCCGGGTTACAAGATCGTGGAGCGACCTCAAAATCTCGTCTATCTCACCGTGATTCTGGACACGTTGTATAGCATCGAAACCATGTTGACGGATCAGAACGGCGATCTGTTAGATCTTCGTGGAGAGAGAGTGACTATACGATTTCACATCAGAGAGATATGAAAAAAAAAAATATATTAAAAAAAATATATATATTTTTTATTGAAAGAAGTTCAAGGTTTTTATTTATATATTATATAAGAAATAAAAAAAGAAACTTATAATATTAATAATTTAAAAAATACATATACAATTAAATCAAATTAAATCAAAAAAAAATAATAACAAAAATATGACTCGATATGTAATTAAAAACGTGAACATATCCGAAGGACAGAAAGCTAAACTTCAGAGAGCATTGAGCAATCGAGGCGAGGCCATTAGATTTAAATATAGTTATGAAGATCTGGTGAGTGGCGGTCGCGATCAGATCGCCTGGACTAAAACTCAAATCAAAAGGATGGAGAAAATGATTCGTAGTCAAACGGGGACGACGGTGAGACTGAGTCCCGCTCAATTGAGACATAATCTGAGAATGGAAGGCAGTTTCTTACCGCTATTGGCGGGACTCGCCGCCAAAGCATTACCTATTCTCGCGAAGACGGTGTTGCCAGCTCTGGGCGTGGGAGCTCTCTCGGGACTCGCTAGTTCGGCAGTTGACAAATTAATGGGTAGAGGATTGTTTTTGAAGAAAAGGCGAAACGGACTGTTTTTGAAGAAGGGGGAGCCGTATGTGGCGTAGACGTCGAAGGTAAAGGATTGTATCTAGGACCCGTGAGAAAGGGCAGTGGTGATGCTTTCCATGGAGACGGTCTCTATCTGAAGACTGATCAGTGAAGATTTGTTGTTCGGTCAGAATTCACCGTTTAAGAATATACTTTTGGTATGTTATTATTAAAAATTAAAAAAAAATAACAATAAAAAAAGTAAATAAAAGGAGAGAAAACATATTCCAACAGGCGTGTTAACAAAACATTCGTTTTACGAAAAGCTTTTAGTTTTTTCTAAACATTTACATGCGTATGCATTAGAAAGAAATCAATTGGAACAAATCACACACGACGTTGTTTAAACGTGTACTGAACGTTGTTTTCATTAATATTGTTATTTATATTCTTATATCGAAGCTGTTTCGAAAATATCGAAATGATGAAGTGTTCGAACTAAAACAAAAATGTGTTTTACCAAGATTATTGCATGATTATAGATATCCTAGATCGTTTAAAATACGACTTGAAATTTGTAGAATGTTACAATTATGCGATATATCATTACATTATTTATTGCGCGAAAAATGTAGTTGATGTATTCGATCATGGTGATGAAAATATTGAAAAATTCATTGGTGCATGTGTCAAATTTATTCGCAGATTACACTCGTTCATGTCAAATAGATCATGGATCGAATTTGCTAAAAGGTTAAAAATCATTATGGATTATTTCCCATATCATTCTTACGACGACGACGTCGACGATAAAAAATGATGTTTTTTTTCGAAATACGAAAAGCATAAAATACCTCTTTAAAAAAAAATGCCACCCCCTTCTTCTAATAATATGTGCGGTTATAATAGTTGAGAAGTATTCACTCATTCGGTTGATGATGTGATGAATAGAATGTGTTGTTATAAAAAAACGTAATATATAACAGGAAAAAGAAAAAAAAATAATAATACCAAAACAAATAATAGAAAAAATAATAAGAATATAATTTTTTTTTATATATATATATAATAATTATGAGTAAAACGAATGATTCCATGGAATCGAGAGCTTAGTTTCTTTGAAGGGCGCTGTACAGAGCTTATGTGATCTGCATGAATGAACAGCTTCCTCACGTTTTGAATGAAAGATGCCACGGCTTTCGAGAGGTGAACGAATTTAATCACATTAATCATTAGTGTCTTACGATGGAATGGGAAGACCTCATCACTATGTATTTCAAGAGTGCATTGGAATAGGTCCGATGCAACGATGTGATCGAATGTTGGAATCAATTTGCGTTTTGCATCGGAGAACCTAAGCCCACTAAATCGGAAGAGTTGAAGTTAGTGCATCGATCTCTCACCACCAAAGAGAGGGGACGCATTTTGGAATATTTGTTGGAAAAGGGGAGACCACTAAAAAAATTGTCCATTAAATAATAAGGGATGAAAATAAAAATACATAAAAAAATAATAGATATAAATAAATAAATAAAAAAAAATGAAAATGGAAACTCGTAGTAAAAAATTGTATTCATCATTAGAGAAATTGAACGTCCACCCCACGGCACCTTATCTACCACCACACCGCTAGAACAAGGAGAAAGTGACGACGTGGGGCAGAGGTATCGAATCAAACAGATCAATAGAATTCAATCATATCTGATGAAAGAGAGAGATTCTCATTGTTCACTCAATAAGAAATATTCGAGATTAGAGAAATTTGTGAGTGGTGTGGATTTGACTCTCATCACGGTCTCTATGGGTTTGAATGTTGCTGAAATCAGTCTATTGTCGGCCGCCGTCATCGCTCTTCCAGTCGTCTTGGTCGTAGAAGGGTTTGCTTTGACTGCTGGATTCATTAGTACGATCAGGAAAATTTCTCACTAAGAAATTATCCGTAAAGGCCAGGAAGCACGAAAACATCAGCGTTTTGGCCGATGCAAAGATCAACACTGTGTCGGATAAGATCTCCCTAGCATTGAAAGACGGCTAGGATTTTGGACGGCAAATACATCGACATATTGAATGAAAAACAAAAATACGAAGTCGTGAAAGCGAAGATAAGAGTCAAGAGTCATCAAGGAACAATTGAAGGATTCTTTCATGGAAAAAAGTAGGGCAGAAGCGAGATGATTGTTTCGTAAATTATTGGATCCCAAAAAGATTTCCGAAGCAATCGATTGAAAAAAAAATATATATATATAAAGAAAAATATATATATAAATTAAAAAAAATAAATAATTAATATATATGAAAAAAAAACAAACAAATGTATTGTATCAAATGCAAGAGAGTTACCGATATGGTTAACGTTAAAAAAGTACTGACAAAAAATAACAGACTCATGCATCGCGGAATGTGTAAAATGTGCGGTTCGACCAAGACAAAATTCATCGAATGCAGTGCTGGCCTGATGAATAGATTGATTAATAACCTACAGTCAAAATGCATCTGCCAGGGCATCAATTTACGGGACCGGGCATAAAATTAAATAACAGATTGAATCGAGATCTGACTCCTAAATCTTGGAGCAAACCCGTCAATAGGGTAGATTTAGCCGCTTACGCTCACGATCTGTGCTACGCTAAACATCCCGATGTTGAGACTCATAATCGAATCTGCGATAAAAACATGTTGACGCAAATGAAAAATATATCAAATCCCACTAGGAGAGAGAGACTCCAACGTTCGCTGGTCGATAAAGTGATCAGTACCAAACGTCGATTCGGATGAGGTCATAAAAAGTGTCCAGAAAAAAATTATTAGTGAATGCATTGGCGAACGAACTACACAAGCCCGTCATGCATAAATTTCGAAGGAGAAGGGTGTTCGTGAAGGGTCTGGATCAGATCTGGTCGACATGAAATCAGTTTCGAGACAGAACGAGAGCATTAAATATATACTGACTGTCATTGACGTGTTTTCGAAATACAGATGGATGAGACTTCTGAAGAATAAATCTGGAGCTTGCGTGGCTGAGGCTCTGAAGAGCATATTCGTATCGTCTTCTCGAAAACCGGATAAATTGTGGGTGGACAAGGGGAAGGAATTTTACAACAGTCATGTTCATCCATCGGTCGACCTCTATTCCATCGAAAATGAAGAGAAAAAAACTAACGTGATCGAACATTGGAATAGAACCATGAAGGAAAAAATGTACAAGTATTTCGCAGCCAGTAAGACCAAGAAATATATCGACGTTCTCGACGAATTGGTTGAAGAATACAACAACACGCAACACAGATCGATCAAGATGATGCATGTGGAAGCTAGCGATCATCAAAATGAAAAACATGTCTGCAAATCTCTATCCCGAAAGGATTAAGATCAAGAAGGTGTCTAGACCATCGAAATTTGCAGTCGGCGATCGAGTGAGAATCACTTCTTATAAGTCACTCTTCATGAAAGGTTATACTCCTCGATGGACCAAGGAAATCTTTAAGATAATTAGAATATTTTACATGGATCCAGTGACTTACAAAATTGAAGCATTAGAGGATGACGAAGATGGCAGCAGAGAAATCATTGGAACATTTTACAAACAAGAATTGCAGAAGACGGCGTTTTGAAAACCAACCCTTCACTCTTTTTTACACATATATAGTAAGAAAAAAAAAATAATAATTTAAAGAATACGAAGTTCACGAGTACAAACCCGTGACTGGAACCAGTCTGAACAATACCGGTGAGATAAGAATCAACATCGAGACTCAAGATCTATTCGTTCACCCCAGCAAAAGTTACATAGTGATACAGGGACGTCTCACCAAGGAAGACGGAAGCGATTACGCCGACGACGACGTAGTCACTCTAGCCAATAATGGCATGATGCATCTGTTCAGTCGTATAAAATACATGTTCTCAGGACAAGAGATAGAATCCGTGTTTTATCCTGGACAGGCCAGCACGATCTACGGACTTTAGACGTATCTGGACAGTTTTTCGAAATCAAAAGGACTCAATCAATTGTGGGTGAAAGACACCGTTGCCGACATGAGTGCAGCTAATACCGGTGCCGCCATGAGATTCAACTACATCGTCAAGACGTCGAGACCTAGAGGAACGTTTTCGTTCAGGTTACCTCTGAAATAAATATTCGGATTCGCAGAAGATTATGATAAGATTCTCTACGGATTCAAACACAATCTGATGTTGATTCAAAAAGGAAACGACGAAGCCATCATGAGACCCGCCATGGCCGATGTGTGTAAGATACATCTGAATAAGATATCTTGGTTCGTTCCGCACGTGCTGCCTTCAGTCGCGGAGAAAGTACGTCTCTACAAGATCATAGAATCAAAAAGTAAATTACCAGTGGAATTTAGAATGAGACAGTGCGACACGGCTATTATTCCATCGTCCACCAATCACTTCGATTGGATATTGACCGTGAAACCTGTTTCAGAAAGACCGTGATTCATCGTAGTGGCATTTCAGACCGATAGGGATGGGTCTCAAGAGAAAAATCCTTCCCTGTTCGATCATTGACACTTGAGAAACATGCAGGTATTTCTAAACGCCACGAGATATCCCGCCATCGATTATAACGCCTCTTTCGGTAAGAACGATTTTTGCAGACTATATGGCAACACTGCCTATTTCAGAAAGAAATATCATCAACTGGACGAATTGATGGGTAATCCAAACATCACTCCAACTGAATACAAATCGATGCATCCCCTGTTCGTATTCGACGTTAGTAAACAGAGCAAGCGACTCAAGAGTAGCATTTTAGACATTCAGATCAAGCTGCAATTCGACAGGAATGTGCCGAAGAGAACTGAGGCTTAGAATTCGAATTGGACGGAAAAAACGCCCATCGTTCGATAAAAAAAAATATAATTGGATTTGTTTAGAAATTGAATATTCAATCTCTCTAAAAAATCCAATGATGTTTTTTTTTGAGTTGTCACAAAAGTGATTATTTCATTTTTTAAAAATCTTTTTCACTGTTTGTTCAGAGGATCGAGTTCGATCAACAGAGAGATCACTGAGCTGGCGGCTTCGGGATTATTGGTTTTCATCTTGAAATTGATCCTATCCCCCATCTGCACCTTGAAGTTGAGAGGCATACCGAAGATGCTAGTGTTCGAGTGTTGATCCTTCATCTTTTTGACTCCGTACCTCTTATCGGTTTCCACACCATTCACCACGAGATTGATGATGGCTCTGTTGCGAGAGTCCGTAGAAGTCAGACTCATTCGAATAATCTCACCTCCCACCGGCATGGGATATCCTATCAGTCCGTGCAGCAGGCCGTTACCTCCGTTTCCAAAGGACCATTCGGCTTTTTCTACTTCTAATGCGCCGCTCTCCTCGGCCCAAAAAGTGATTAATTGTCTGGCGTATTTTATCTTTTCCACGATGGACATCAGAGTGCAGGCATCTGACATATGCATGGGATCCGGTAGATTCGTGAGTGAGTGTCCTCCCATGTCCAGTTTGCCTTCCATGATATCAACCTTTCTCCAGACCGTAATTTCGTCCAAGTACTGTCTGCTGACTGCACAGGAAGCGAATTCCGGTTCGTCATCGATACCGAATACACTGTAACCATCCATGTCGATGCTGGCCTCCATGGTTCCTCCGGACTTTTTGTTCAGATACAATTCGTTGACTTGAGATTCCAGATAGGATTGAGAATCCTGTAGGGCAGAATCCACATAGCCTTTGTTGACTGCCGTTGAGTCTACGTCTGTATCATCGATCTGAGACAGATTCATTATCTTGTTGAATCCGGCATCCAGATCCGATTTCATTTCCAGCTCGTTGACGTTATTCTTTCTCAGTTCCAAGTCTACGTATTGTTTGGTCGCCGCATCGCTAGGATTCGTGGGAACGGGGGAACGTAGGTTATATTGTTGGAATTCGAGTTAAATTCGAACTGCATCACTTTAAGGACGTAGCGATCTCTCAGATGTTTACTGAATCTCCCATGAGCGTCGTCAGCATATCTTTTAGTGGCGACATCGGTCGAATCTCTATGATCCACTACATTCACCACTCATTTGGATTTCAAGTCGACATCGTCCGTCATGTCTTTATTCACATAATTATCTCTCATCATCTGCCGAAAATGTTCATCTCCTCTATCGACATATTTTTTTAGTCACGACATCTGACAGATTGATCTGTTCGGGAAGATTGTAGATTTTCTTATTGTTAAAGTTTAAAGGTTCTTCTCGAGGTTCGTATCTTCGGACGTATCGTCTGACCAAGTTGGCAATGTCACCACTGCCACCAACAACTTCAACCGTTCTTCTTTTCTTTCTAGAGGAACCTTCATTATCATTAGCGCGACCAAATTTATCAACTGTCATGTTTGTTTTTGTTATTATTATTTAATTTTTTTTTTTTTTATTTTAATTATAACTTTTTTTTTCCTATATTCTTTATTCAAAAATCTATCTATGTTATTTGTTTCTTTCTCCTCCTTTAATGTAAATCATTGAGAATATGCTGTAAGTGATCTCCTTCCGACCATCTCTTGCGAACGTAGAGACACAGGTGACCACAAAACACTCGATCCGGCACTTGCAATCACTCGGTATTGCAAATAACTAGCGTTTAATAGTTCCTTATTTCTATCGGTGGTGAGATTCTGTAGCTATCGAAATAATAATTTTTATTCCGATTCGAAAACCATGCAACCCAATGCGTACCCTCACCTCCGATATCGTCCAGATTTAAAATTCCACATTCCAAATCGTCGTCTTTTTTTTCTCGGTAAGGCATCTCTAGAAAACACACCTCGAAAATGTCTCATTTTTAAATCTTTCACCGCATTCAACAGATCAATGTTGGATAGGGGTTCGTTGGGTAAGACGACACCTTCTACGGATATGTGTTTTATTTTCTTCTTATTCATAAATATGTTTTTGTTTTTTTTATTTATGATTTTTTTTTTTATTCTTTTTTTAATTTATATAACTAGTGATTTTTTTTTAAACTTACAACATTTCGATGTCCTCAGTCATACTGCATTCATCCTCTCGGTTTTGTTGTTGAAATATTTCGGAATAATGTCCGAGTGCAAAAGTGTGTATTTATCCTCACATATAATTCTCTTATCGTCATCAGCCGTCAACGCAATCTTATTGATTTCTTTGGTGTACATCTCGTGCTTTTTGCTTTGAATCGCAGTCATCTTTTTATACACCATCGAACCTTCGAAAAGACACTCTTTATACTCGTCGAAAGTGATGTTTTTATTCGTCACACACACTTGAACGCCTTTACATCTCTTGATCTCGTCACCGTCGAAGAGATAAGCATACAATTTTGCTCTCAAACCTACGAATTCGGTGATCTGTCTTTCACCACTCTCGTCTTTGAATTTAACCAACGCATTTTTATTGACACCATTGGAATCTTAGATGGGTGATCGTCGGCAAAATTACTCATGTCGAACCATTCGTTCACATCTGGCATTATGTCCTCGTAGATGTCTCTAGTCTCTCTCTCGTAAGCTAGACTGTCTATGTCAGTGAACAATAGTTTGGCTTTCGAATCGAATTTGGATTTGACATAATCATAGTGAAACTTATACACCAACTGCTTGCTGATGTCTAAGATGATTGCTCCTAGATAACAGGGTTTGTCAAACTTCAGATGCGTCTTTCGCATGTGTACAGACACTAGATTTTCGTCAAATATAATTCTATGTTTATAATTGGGTTCCGTGATTAATTTTCTAGACCTCTCTTCAGATGTGACGAGTTGAACGTTGGTTCTATTCCTAATGTTTTCCATAGATTTCCCGTACACATAATTGTTCATGAGTTTGAACAAATCTTTCTTGAAGTTGATCTCGGCCTGTATTCTTAAATTCGTGTTGAGATCGATGTATTTTTTCATCCAAGGCTCCTCGTCGAGTTGAATGATTCGATGCACGTCGATTAATCTCATCCCGCGACCGATCTAACATTTCAGATTTTCGCAATAGACCACATACTTGCATTTGTAATTTAAATTGGGAATGAGTTTTTCGACGCCGTTCACTTCCATTAGTTCGGAAGCCAGTGGATAATCGTTGTGTAGATCGCGTAACATTTCCGGATAGTCCAAATCGACCTCTAGAATATGAGGATAATGTCTCCAATTTTGTTTTTCTTCCAACGTTTCGACCTATTTGAAATTTCCGATCAGTAAAGGATGACTCATGGCCCAACTGTACAAATTATTAGCATCCCAATACTGTAAGTATTTACTCGGTTTTTCCGAATCGAAATCTTTTCCCATGTGAGAATTATTTGCTTCAACATATCTGGTGGAAATCATAGAGACACCACCTCTCACAGCCTTTTCAAACATGAACAACATGTCGACGTCTGTTAATAATTCCAATCGAACTTTGGTCGTCTTCAAGAGAGCATCCAAGGCAAGTCCGTGTGCCATTATATACCAAGCCAGATCTAGTTCGTAATGTCGACGATATACTCTTCGAAAATTTTCGACCACGTCAGCTAAGAGAAGCACATCGATTTACAGATAGAGGTCATGATAATCTCTCATGGATTTCATGTTGAATAATCTCCACAGTTTTTGCACGTGTTCGTAATCGTTGTCGGAAATGTGAGACTGGTATAATTACAAATAAAAATCTTCTTTAGGAGGTAGAGCAACGTCGTCGAATTTCGCGAGATCACTCATGTAATCATAGGGTAGATGCCTTTCCTCAACATGACGTCCACCAATTGTCGTCGATCATCAAAATATTTACTCGTGATTTTAAATTTCTCTCCTATTCAAACTGTCGACTGATTTTTCCAGACTGGCCGACATGAATTTATAACTGTCGATGAAACGTATCTCTTTATGGATGAGACTCGTTGTTTCCACACTCGATCCATCCTTTATCTTTTTAATGGCTATCTTTTTATCGATGATCTTCCATTTAGTGAAGGTAATGCATTTTCGTCGCTTTGCGCGATGCAGCTCAACTCCCCTCGCTGATACCCATATTTTTCCCGAACAGGTGACTGTCATAGCCCAAGAGATTGTGAAATATCACCAGATAGAATTGAGTGTCTTGAAATCTTAAATTACATTTGTTGTGAGCAGCGCCACGAAACAGACCCGTGTAGTGATCGTGATCTCTAACTTTTTTTTATTATTTTCACACTCATCATCTTTTTCATGATTATTAGACTTATTATCGAATGGTTGTCTACAGATGTGACGACATTCGGTGGTTTCATTGTATTCTTGCTGTTGCTCTGGCGTGATGATCATGTCTTTTGATTTTTTAAATTTGTCGTATAATTCTTGAATTTTCGATTCTAACTCTTCCATGAATTTTTTAGCCACGTCGTCGTCATCTGAACATTTAGTGTAGACAAATGTACCTGACGATTCTCGATCGTCGAAAGAACATTTCACGTAATAACAATAGCCCGAAGGTACATGCTTCTGATGTTTTTTGGCGTAACTTCTATGCTCATCGGGCTGGCAAGAATTCATTTTTGTGGTGAAACATTCGAAATCGGCATAGACGACGAATAGCGGCTCTAATATTCTTTTGCAGTTGTAAAAGTTCATGTAAGTGTTAGGTTTAGGCATTTCGACGGCAACGCTTGGCTTTTCGTTGCAATATTCCTGATGACACGTCAACGATTCTTGACAATCGAATGAATTCATTCAGTTGAGACAGAAAAATCTCTCGCCCTTATCTTTAGTAGTCTGATTCGACAGCAATCGACTCATATTTTTAATCCATCAATAATGTTGATTGTCACTCTCGGAAATTAATAACAAATTAACTCTCTCTCTTTGTGTGAAGTCAGTCTGACAGGATAGACTATTCCTTTTTCATTGTCGCATCTGAAGACGTTCACGGCCACGGTGGGATTTAGCTTTTCGGAATGCTCGATGTCTTCCAACCGCGTCAGGAAAGGCACTCCCGTCTAATCGAGATTTTTACAAGTCTCCACATTCTTGGAAACTCTCTGGCCATCGATTTTTATAGGATATAAGGCCGATGTGATCGCCCATTTGAAACACTCACTATCATCTTTATTGTTCACGTAAATCAAGGCAAGTTTATTAAATACGAATTTAGGCAACTTTATATAGGAAGACGTTCTCAAAGGGTCGTGTCTGTCCACGTGAATCTTGAGATTCAATACCTCCTCGAACGTCCAACCCCTTCCCTTGTCTTGATAATGAGCCATAGATTTCAACATCTTGTCTTTCATCACTTCGTAAACATCGGATAATTTGTCGTCTCTAAACACAGTCTCATTTTTAGATTGGAAATAGACATCTTGCACCACGCTCTCACCCGTGTTCGCATTGACCCTTTTCATCAGACAATGGAAAATCATTTTATTTTTAGACCCTTTTCTAGATGTTTTCGAAATACATCCAACACTCCACCCTTCACCCATTCCATGAACGATTCGGGATCGAGATTTGCAAGACTGGGAATCACGTCAAAAGTTTTAAAATATCCTTTAATGGCAATGTCTCGTTCTATCGAAATCAACGATTTCTCTAACGCTTTGAATACGATTCCCTCTATCACACGAGTCTCTTGTTTTCCTTCGGCACTCTCACGACTGCATCGATCACTTTTTGTAACGAATCGTCATCTCGAACCTCATCGCTTTTCTTTTTTTTTCATTCTCTTTCGAAACCTACCGGTCCACTTTTCGTTTAACAGTCTTCTTCTTAGTTTCCACAGTCGTTTGTTGATGTTGTTTCATTACTGCTGCATTCTCATTTTTTTCACAATTCGAGTTTTTGTCGCTGTAGTATATCTTTCGTCCACTCCCTTTCCATTGAGTAAATGATCGATGCATTCCTCTTTTTTCATGTGTTTAACACCTTTCAAATTCAATAACTGACGTACTTTTATTTGTAATTTTACCCGTTTTGATCATAGGTCTCCCCACACACAAGTTCAATCAATTGTTCTTTGGTTCTGTATCAGCTGTAATTTTTAATTCTTAGATTTCTACAGTACTTTTTCAACTCGGATACAGTAGACAAATATAACTTTTCCACATTAGACGTTGTTGTTTTTGAAATTTTTTATGTTAAAACTTCTTATTTAATGTATATTATTTTAGGTTTTTTTTTTATTATTTTTTTGCGAATTTTTAAACTTCATATTTTAATATATATATATATATATATATTGGTTTTTTTAATGAAAAACACCAATTTTTTTTAAGTGAGATTCAATTTTTTTTTACAACAAAATAACAATTTTTTAAGTGAAATTCAACTTTGTTAACACAAAAAACATTTAACACCAAAAAAATAAGACGATTTAGATACATCACATCTGAACTAATCGTTTATACCTTCACCTCAAAAAAAAAACATTTGACGACTGAGTCCCATCAGTAAAAAAGCAACAACAAAAATAATTGTACACTGTAGAAAACCAGTACTACCTCACTTTTCTCAATTCATTCCAATCAAAGGTGAATAGAGTTACACGCATGATACACACAGTCTAGATTTGAAAATATTAAAATATCTACTTTGCAGTTCACTTCCTTCTGTAATGAATGTAGACGTTTAAACGTGGTTATAGTTTATAGTACACAGTACATCAAAGTAAGGAAAAACATCCAGTTATTTTATTATACAAAATAAATGGTCTAAGTTGTGAAACCAATCACGCTCCATTAATAATATTTCAATCGAGTGAGTGCACATTCCTCGAGATAAAAAGAAATGAAATGCACTTTTAATGGGTTTTTTTTTTTTTCGAGTCGTGATTTAAATATCTATCTTATAATTTAGATCATAATGTCAAATCTGTCACTAATATATTTGCTTTGAACTTATTCTGTCCATGTTGATATACGAAACGAAATATCAGATTCACTTTGTCAAAAGTTCGTCTTTCTCCTGAGATCAAATTGAATTCACAAATCAGCTGTTCAGAAATATTCGGATATATGTTACGTCCATAGAACAATGATAAACCGTCTGGATTAAAATTTTCAATCTTATCTGATAGGATCGTTAACAAAGCGTCGTGATATTTGCGCATTAAATTGAGAGCAATTTCGTTAAGTTTTAGAGGTAAGACACTTTTTTTCATATTCCTGTGTCAACCCACTAGTCTCCACGTCTGTTAATTCAATAGGGTCGTGAGATTCTAACTTATAAATTTTAGTATCAAACTTTGAACACCTTTGGACCCTTTTCAATTTTAATGCAGATTTTTTAGGTGTGGAGGATTTCATGACTGATTATTGTTTTTGTCGTAGTTTTGTTGAACATTTTTTTATAAAAAATATTAAATTTTATGTTTTTTTTTTTTAAATGATAATTATCATTAATTGTAATTTTTTTTTTTTTATTTTTGTTTCTTCTTATATATATATATATGTAAACAAATAAAATAACTTTTACAGGTTTTTTTTCTTTAATGACAAAAACAAGCACGTAATAGTCGCGCCTACAATTTTTATTTTTTTTTTAAACGGTCAATTTTTTTTCATCACTCATCTCGCAACTCGTAATAATAATAATATATTACATACATTTGTTTGTTTCTTGTTTCCAATCAGACTCGCGCGCTCGATCTCAACTGGTCGAGTTTACCGGCTCGATCTACGAAACACTGTCTTTTCGGAATTTTTCCCAATGGAAATCTCAGTGCTAATCTGTCGCCGGTCACAAATCGTGCAATTCGATTCATAAGAAATTTGAAAAAAATTCAACCAATGAGAAACTCAGTGTTAAATTTATCAAAAAGTGGGTTTCTGAAACCCGGAATTTTTTAACAACTTTTTTTAAATTCCGGCGAAAGTGCGCCAGAAATGCTCAAATTTAAACATTTTTCCGGGAAAAATCCAGGGTTTTCGGGGAAAAATTGAACTATTTTTGGAAAAACCCAACATTTTCCAAGAAAATCAATTTTTTTAACAGAAAAATTTGGGTTTTCCACAAATAACTCATTTTTTCTCACGCACCTAATTTCTAGCGCAACATGATGGATGTGCGCCAGAAGACTTATATATTACCTACTTCAAACACTAATTATAGGAATCATCATCAACAAAATTATTAATGAAGTAGTGGGTACAACCCGGTGCTTCATCCATTAAAATTCTACTGATAATGATTTTATTACCTGGAAAAAGCATGCATCACCGCCTACGCGTGGATTACGACCAGTCCACGGCGGCTGTACTGTAGATCAGATAAATTATTAAAATGTCCATCTGCGTAATCGAAAATACATGGGGTGTTTTTTTTTTATATTTCAGCTTTGGAAATATAGTTTAGTTCTTCCAAAAGTACATGAACTTCGTTATATTATTCGAAAATGCGTGTGAACGTTTACACTTGACCTAGACTTCTTTGACAATAAACTTTGAACACTCATCCGAGAACAACCCAATCAATATTGAACATTTACCTTTGTGAACACTTGAAATATAATCACTCGCAGTTGAAAGTGTTGCAGTAACGTAGTCTGGAGTAATCATATGGAAACCCTTGTTTTTTCTCAAAGGTTCGAGTGGACACGTAGCAGTACTCCCAATACGTCTGTGTATCCTTACTTCCACACATCTGAGTGTGGAAGTAAGGATACACAGACGTACTGAAGAGCAATTAAAGACAACTCAGGGCGATTTTGTCGTTCGAAAGGGTACTCAGCAAACTTCTATATAACCCTGAGATTCAGGAAGCATATGTTGAATTGCTTGAAAATTCTGACCGCACGGACCTCATTTAACCCGTCAATGAAAACATCCAAACAGTAATATCAGTTTCAAATAGACTTATGCGTTGTTTACTATTATTCACAACCT
Source organism: Pictodentalium vernedei (assembly GCA_031216915.1). NCBI lineage: Eukaryota > Metazoa > Mollusca > Scaphopoda > Dentaliida > Dentaliidae > Pictodentalium > Pictodentalium vernedei. The sequence goes on along the minus strand of CM062296.1, from coordinate 602,496,629 downwards.
GGCTCTATTGTCTTTTCATGGTATGAAAGCAACTTGAAATACCTGAGAGTGTAATAGCTTAGGCGTTCAAGTGACGCCAATTGAATACCTTAGGTTCTCTGACTATACCGTAGTCCGAGCGTCTTGATGATTGAACAAAGGACAGGGTGTTGGTTAGTTACCAACCTTGCTGTCGGTATTTCATGAATTTGAATCACCTGCCCCGTACTGCAACAACTCGTCGCTGCACAGATCAGTGTCAGGTAACGCACGGGACAGGTTGTCCAAATTGAGTGACACCGAGCCGCGAAGCTGCGTAGCCGCTTAGCCACGGGAAGTTGCAGCACGGTACAAGTTGTTTAAATTGATGAAATACCGACAGCGTGATTGGTGACTAACTTACACCATGTCCTTTATTCAATCAACAAATCGCACGGACTCTGGTATACTCAGTAAAACAGATGTACCCAAGCGACGTCACTTGAACACCTATTTTATTTTTCTATTGGGAATTTCATTTGCTTGCATACCTCGAAAAGACAAAGGAGCCGGGGTGTGTGTTCCCAGTACAGATTACGGTTCCTTGTTTAAATGCGATTGTCAACACCGTTACAAGGACATATCATGTGACAACCACAGGTGGCTCCTCAGTAGCGCTGTAGTATGCGACATCAATTCCGCCTCTCTGGAAGATGAGTCTCAACTTTTCTCAATCCAAATCATACCTATCTCATATGTCTCAAGCGAGGTTGACGTGACGCCATCGGCGTCCGCACAAGCTCGAAGAGGTGTTCTATTTCGGTATCCCACGCTACATTTTTGAGGCAATAAAAAGGAAAATATAATGAAATTTGACTGCCGTTTTTTGTGAATAGCAGTTGGAATAGTTACGTTAAGCAAGATTAGAAGTAGCTGATAATTTAGCATTTGTAAGACACTGCCTCGCCCAATCCTCAAATGAGCCCAGATAGGGCCGATAGGTCTGGGTGGGTAGAATTTTACAAAGTCTTATAACAGACGTTCAGCGATATAGTTATCCTATCATACTTTATTTGAAATGATAGCTCCTGGGAACAGAAGGATGTCGGTGTCGTTCTAGTTTCCAGTTTGACACATTTCAAATCAAATTTAAATAAATTATAAATAAGCATCAAAGTAGACCTCAATGCATAAAAAGCACTTCCCTCAAACCGCTGTTAATTCTGCTTATTCTGAACACAAGCCAGAAAATAAGCAGACTGTCATCTGCAAAATGAGGTCCCCAGAGGGTGAATTTAGTGATGCTACTCTGCGTAGCGTAGCAGGGTAGCATCACTAAATTTACCCTCCGTGAACCTCAATCTGAATCAGTGTCTCAAAATTAAACAGAAAGAGGTACCCAGAGGATAACTTGGCCCACTGTATGGGACAGCATCTTCAAATTCACCCTCTGGGGACCTCATTCTGCAAATGTCAGACTGTTTATTTTCAGGCCTGATTGAAGATCTGACAATTGCTCTCTGTTGATCGGTGGTTATTCTCAAGTATATCGGCTTCCTCCACTCGTACAGCTGTGAGACACGATATGACTCTGACTGTTGAAAGTGCCGTCGAACCCCAATAATCGGAAAGCAATGCATGTACAGAAAGACCTCATTATCAGAGTGTTGTGTGCTTCAAATGTTGAGACTCGAGCGTTATTTATTACACATTTACACCAACTGAAATATGTATTGATTATTGAAATCGTGGTAAAATCGTAAAACGCAATTTTATGCATGAAATATCGTTATTTTTCAGTTTAGGTGATATCACTCATCATCAGAACACTCAGTTGGAAGTTATCTAGCATGCCCTGGTCTAATATGTCTTGTTATTAGCAACTAAAAGGTGAATTTTCTACACCTACTAATTTGAAGAAAATTCCTCCTCTATTGGCGTCGCCTTCAACTTATATTAGACACATTTGTTTGTTTGTATGTATATTCGAGCTTAACGACACTTTCAAGGACCAGGGTCATATCTTGTCGAACAGTTTTACGGGTAGGGAAAGCTGGAAAACCCGGATAGAACAGCCGAGCAGGTGCGAACATCTGTCAGACTCTCCAACTTTTTATCTCCACACAAGTAGAGTAACCAGCGGTCGAAGGCTGGTGCACGTCAACGTGCAGTATGCATTAGTGTCAAGGTGATAGCTTAAAGTTGCGATTTTCTTGTCTAAAAGTGTATATATTTTTGATAATCTTTCTCATTCGGGCTAAATGTAAAGCATAAAGATAGGTATATGACGGATCCACGAAAACCTATTTGTCACTTAAACAGACTAGCAATAATTCATGCGCTGCTAATTAAGCATGGAATCTAATGGCCATAACGTGCGCGTTTACTCAACACCATATGAGCTGAAGATTAAAAGCAAGAGAGACCAGTCGTCTCCCGCAGTCATTATCTGTGTAATTATGTCCAGTTAATAGGTAATTGTTGTAGAAACAGTACATTGCAGAGATTATGGCTACACACCCATATTACGCATCTAGCCTGTCACCGAATGTCAGGATATACCAAAATGCGAGACTTTCAAAGGAATTTTAAAGCGAATGTTAAATTAAGACAGATCTAAGCGGCCAAGTTCAAGAGAAGCAATTAAACTGAGAATTAATGTTCTAGCTATCGAAATAAAAATCGGGGAATTTCTCGAAAATTTCATTCCAGTCTGAAGGCCTGTAAGTCTATGGAACGTTGCCCGTAAGAGCTGGGTATGTCCCATGCTATAGGTTAGAGGAGGTGCCACATCGGTGCGAAAGTATAGGCACATTGTAATGTTTGGGGAGTCACAGAGCTCATATTCAGAATAGGAGCAGTCGCGGGCTAAGTCGGTGGCCATATCTAAGTGTAGGATCAGAAATAGGAAGTACGAGCTCAGGGAGCTATTGGTATTTAGGAAGACGGCATACCTGTTGCAGAAGGCAAGGCATACGTAGGCTGAGTAGGCTTTTCCTGTGTGAACACTATTCTGAGATAAACGTAGAGGAGAGTTTAACCCCATTGGTGGCGACTGCTTAAGTGAAAAGCGTTCAGTAAGGTGACAATACGTTAGTAGCTGTGAGACGGTAGTGGTAGAGTGACATTCCGTCACTTGTTAGAGGGAAGGCGATATAGTAAAGGGACAATACATTAGTGGCCGTCACCGACCCCTTCAGGATAAGAACCACCCCAATAAAAACGAAAGCGGGCGGGTTCGTTACTGTGAGACATACGTTCACGTTCGGGTGCAGGCAACACTCTTTGAGTTTTGGCTGAATACGCGGCGTGAATCTATTTCCACCAGCAGCGGCAAAGCCCGGTTTCCTACAATTAGTACACACACACAGCCACCGCGCCCACGTGGGTACTCGGGATTAAGTGACTTGCCCAAGGGCATAAGGTAGCTCCCGTTGGTTAGGATCGAACCGTCGACTTTTCTGTTTAAAGTTCAATACACCAACTACTGAACCACCGTGATCCCATTAGACGTAATTAACAATGTTACATGCCAATAAGGCAGCGGCCAGTTTGTTAATGACCTAATATGTGTTAGAAAATCCCATACAGGGCTCGGGCAACTCGAGCCCAACATGGAATTCACTGGCATCTATACACTGTATTATTTATGAAGTCACTAACAAACCGGCTATCGATTATATCACATCGACCATCTTCCCAATATTCTTTAGTAATTGTGTTGAATAATAATTTAATAAATGATGAAATTCTTAAATACTTAACGCGGAAACAAGTGGTAATCGCCTACGGCCCTTTTGATGGATGAATAGACCGAAAGGAGATTACTGTTAGTCGTGAGCCGATCTCACCGTACTTTGTATGGTACATAAACAGCCCTGTGTGTGACCTCTTACATCCACCGAAGCTGTCGAAAGTTTTGCAAGAGGTGAGATGTTTCTTTACCATTAATTATTAATTAACACTATAATTTGAAACGTGCTGTATGTATGTAATCGTAACACCACCGAGTTGGTTTGTGTTGTAAGGCTGATATTATCATGAGCTGCAGAGGATATATATTGAAGAATTTTGTGCGTAACATACTTTCCTATTAAAGGAAGGAATTTCGGCATGCTTATTGCGTTCTAATTTTAGGCGAGCGGGTAGGGAAGATTCAACATGATGATGGTACGTTCGATTGGACAAACTCGAATCTTTGGGCGAAAGTAGAAATGGATCTCTCCGTACACGAAAAATAGTCGCCAGTGTCTCTTAGCCTACGGAGGGGGAGGGGGGGGGGGGGATCCGCATGGTTTTTCTAATACAACGAGACAGCTTTCGCAAGATGACTTCAAGAATGTGTGTCACTTTTGACCACTGACGCGAATATTGAAACAAGAATTCTAGTGAACAACATTTGTTAGAAGTGGAAATTGACAGAAATTGTACACGTGGACGGGTCTGTGCTAATAATATGATTTATTTACATAACGTTAAGTGCACTATAATAAGTGCCGTAAAGTTCAGTACAATAATTCTATACACCCTTTGATAAATTAATGGCACACCACGCCTTTCGAGAATAGATAGTGGGGATTCAGGAATACAGTCATTTGTTCGGTATTGAACCAGTTTGCATTAATCAAGTGCAAACTTTTCAAATGAAAAAATCAAACGATTTTGTTTTTCAGATTCTAATAATTGGTGTATTGGAAGATTAGACACACAATGGCAGACATCTGAATCATTTCCAACTGTTAACACCGTGCATGTGTGTCGATGTGGTTATTTGACCGATAATGGACTTTTTATGAGTATAGAACCAGCGTATATTTCATGTAGGAAGTACACCCCCAAAACATTGAAATTGCACATAAACCTGACAGCAAATCTTATTTATGTTGTGCACATGCCTGATAGGAACAAAAAATGTGAGAATAAATCTGTTGTTTATCTTTTCATTGACTGGTTTCAATAGTACGAAATTAGGATATTTCTGTAACCGGTACGGGCCAAACACACCTAGAGCTGGAAATCCGGGAGCAAATTACCAGTATACTTCAGATTCGTGAGGATCTGGGTGGCTTGAGTAAGGAAAAATTGTTTAAACTTCCACCTGGGCCGAAACTACAGGCGCCAAAAACTCTGGGTACCCAACACCAGTACACCTCAACTTTCTTCGACGTGGGATATCGTTGTCATCATTTGCAATTTAACTCATCTGGGGCGAAATCACCAGGGTATAAATTCAAGGTATTAAACACCAATACCCTTCTGGCAAATGTGGTTCCAGGGATTCACCATAAAGTGTGGGAAAACACCCTCTATTCACTTCACGGGTCTGAATCCAATAGGTACTAGAAAATCTGGGTATGTTTGACTATTTCATAAGAAACAGAAATCCACAATGAACAGATGAGAATAGACTTCCTCTATTTTAACGTGGTTTATTAACAACAAAAAAAAAACAAATAAGTGTTCAAAATAAACATAACAAAAGAAAAATTTGGACAAATAAAAATGCTAAAGTGACTGTAACCGCGGTCCCCCTCCTACGGCCTACCTCTACCCATGACAGAATTTACATTTTGCCTGCCCTCACAATTTTATAACAGGGCTCAGCAGAATCGAGAGGAGCGATACTAGAAGTTGAATATCGCGCCTCTGAACAAGGGGCGGTATTCTGCTGTTAGCTAACCAGTCCGGATACTTGAAAGGAGTGCGCCCATGCAGATCTAAACTAGAACCATAACCACATGGTCAGCAAAGCAAATGCCTTTCTTGAGGGTTAGTAATTCTGCCGCACAGCTATGTATACTACTCAAAGTTTGCTAAGCACCAAGTATATCCAACTACCTGTTTTACGTTTTAATTGAAATATTGTAATGAAAAGTGTATATATGTTTTATTTAATTATATCTTTAATGATTTAAGTACAGAAATTAAGATTTTATTTGTGTTTGACATTATTTTTAGCTTTTGAATACGATAACCATGGAAAATGGATATTATTGGTAAAAGAGGAAATTTTTCAATTTGTCAAAAAGTTGACGGAGCGAACTGGTATGGGTTCAGTATCGAGTATGAGACCCACTACTGCTAATTACAGCTTGACAACGCTTTCTCATGCTCCCAATCAGGTTCCTGGTGGTCCTTTGTGGGATGTTGTTCCATTCTTGGACCAGCATGGCACCAAGCTCCTGGACACTTCTTGGCTGGACTAGACGGGCTGAAATTGCAAGCTGCAACTCATTCCAGACATGGTCAATTGGATTGAGGTCAGGGGATCTTACTGACCAGTCCATACGCTCAATCCCCTCCCTCCGTCGGTACTCTCCGACAGCATTTGCAACATGAGGACGGGCATTATCGTCCATCAGAATGAATCTATCACCCACTGCGCCTGCATACAATCTGACATGGACATCCATGATCTCATCAATATACCGCTGTGCAGTCAATGCCCCAGACCATGATTGACTCTCCACCATAGCGATCATGCTCAACAATGTTGGCTGCATGGAATCGCTCTCCTGGTCTTCTCCATACCCAAGAACGCCTATCTGCGTGGTCTAGGCAGTACCTTGACTCATCTGTATAATGGACAGGTCGCGAATCTTCTCTGGTCCATCCAACGTGGTCCATGGCCCATTCATATCGTGCCTGGCGGTGGTTCTGGGACAGCGGAATGCGAATACATGGTCTTCTCGATCGGAGACCACCTTCGTGCAACCTTGCCCAGATAGTCTGCGTCGAAACATTTACCCCGGATGCATCCTGAAGGTCACTGCGAATCTGGGTTGCTGTGGCAAAGCGGTTCCTACGAGCCTGAATGACCAAAAACCGGTCTTCAGCTGCAGATGTTGCCCTGTCTCTGCCACCTCCATGCCGTCTTACTGGTGTGCCATACTGCTGAAATCTTGCCCAGGCGCCGGTGATCACCGTGTGGTGCACACCAACCTGACGATGGTTAGCCCCTTGCTCCACCATCCCTACAACCCGCCACATTTCTGCTTCAGATAAATGTTTTCTTACATTTGCATTTACCATATTCAATCATTAAATCACAAGGGTTTGTGATGAAATGAAGATTGAATACCCTACATATGTCATGTACATGTAGACAGTACACGAAAACATCATGAAAATCAGGGGGTACATGCGTTCCATAACTGTCACGAAAAGTCTGCCTGCTAAGATAGCTAATGTAAACACTGGGGACTATCTCAATACATTCCTCAATCATATCCACCAAAAATATCGCAAATATGTCACAAGCAAATTTCATAATGATGTGTCAAATATTTGGTGCTTAGCAAACTTTGAGTAGTACATAAGCTTCAACGCCGCAGGGCGAAAGGGCCCAGAAACTGAGGTGAACAGCTCTTTTATAGGCAATAAATACGGCTGTCAACTAATGAAATGGTGTGAAACCAATCCACGGTAACTACCAATGAAATTACTTGTTCTGAAATGTATTTGCCGAAACCAAAACAGGAAATACTAGAAAATTTACAATAATTTTGAAGGGAAAATTTCGAACACCATTACATTTCAATTTCGGCTCTACACGTGTGGTGCATACGCAACCAAATCTGTTATAGTTAAATGTGGCTACTGCGATCTCAAAAATTGGATGGAGGAGGTTTTAACCGATAGTCAGATATTACTGGAATGACTGCAAACTCGTATTACACGTATATTAGTCACCATTCACCACCATAGCAAGGGATATAATAATGGTAAATTTCCCACTGAACCTGTTACAGAGCCACCACATGAGTTGATACACGACTTGTGTCAAACTGAATCCCCGAACCCACTGTTCACTATATAATCGCAATCCATTATTTTATAAATATGTTGAACCATTGTGACTATATTGTATCAATTATGTAATAGAAATTCTTTATTAAATAAATGATACTTGTTGTTTAGAATGAAAACTAAATAAATAAAAATACTGATTTGAAAAATAGATTGTAGGAATTAATCCCCCAGTTAAAAAGTACAGACATGGAACTATTTCCCCCAATAGAAGTTTGAAGAGGATTAAATCCCCCCAAACACAAAACAAGGGTCGGAACTACCCCCCCCCCCCCTCCCCCATCCCCCACTCAGATTTGGGATATGGAGAAAATCCCCACAAAGTAAAATAATAACTGCAAATACATTCTTTGGAAATTTTATACATGTACATAAACTTAATATCTGACTGCATTTCCAATTGTCTTAAGAAATAGCACAATGTCGTTTTCCCCATTTTTATACTGTTTACACAAAGTGCAAAGTATCTTCTTTAGTGTCTCTAATGACTCTTTTTTTGGTACTGGCTCCCCTCTCTGTAGACGCGTTATTTCTGTTAATGAATTTAAATGGTCTCTATGGATGCACTTAACGTGGTGACACAGACTAGGGTTTTTATGTCCAACAAACTTTGTGAAGCCATTATTCCAAGCTTCACGTATATTGTTGGTGCGATCAGCACCAGCTATGGTCACATCATGGACATTCTATAAAGATATATCAAAAAGTGTCTTATTGGATTGCCTAATTTTCATAACACGTTTTGGACAACGTGTTGCCTCGTACTTACCATTGAGATGTAATTAGATTCTAAGTATTCAGTCAGTTCCTTGAGTCCATTGGGAATAATATGCTTGAGTTCACAAAGTCCCCTTTTCACATCTTCAGCAGGCAAGAAAGCCAAACTATCCAAGGCTTCTTAATAAATAGAAACGTTAAGCTTTGTAAATGGCCTCTCATTATGATAACTAATATTTAATCCCCCTTGTTAGTAGGCTTCCAAAAAACACATTATTTATGTAAACACTCTACTAATTGATATGTTTCCTCGAACAATACTGTTGACATATCAGAGTGGCTACATAATGTATTCTTCATTGGGGGATTATCTCCCGTCATAATTTTCTGCTTGGGGGAATTATTCCTCTCACAAACATCTATGGGGGGATTTTCTCCTACCATAATTTTCTGTTTGGGGGATTAATTTCACATCCCAAATTAGAGTGAGCGAAAAATTCCATCCATGCAGTTTTGGACTGGGGGGATTAGTTCCTCGAAGGAATAGTCCCGTATTCGAAAAATAAATATGTTGAACCAGTGTGACCTTGTTGTTCTCTGCTGAAGATCGAATTTTCTCAGGCCTAATCTTCCTGCGGTCGATCGAATCTACCCGAGGTCGAACCGTCTTGTTTCCGGGATAGTAATCCCAAGGCCCGAAACTTTGGGAGATCCAGGGATGAACCAGGGGTTCGGGTTATTGGACTCTTGGGTCAGGCCTGTGCCCCCACCCCAAAGTTCTGGGCCCTGGACGTTCCTTTGGGAGGACCAGGTCTCGTCCAGAACCCTGGATTCTTAGGTCAGACCTGAGCACCCCCACCCCGTTCGGCTATTGCTATCTGAAATATTGGATGGAGGAGGTTTTCACCGATAGTGAGATATTACTGAAGTAACTTCAAACTCGTATTACACATATATTAGTCATCATTCACTACCAGGGTCACGAATAGGGTCAGGGATGGTGCCGGAGGGGTATGAGATCGGGGGCTGGAACCCAGCTATAGCACCCCCCCCCTCCCTCATCGTGGGGGTTAGCCCTCCACGTCAGAGAAACTGCCTCCTTTATTGTGTGCTTGTCTGGGAATACCCTAGTCTCCACTGGACTCTTGGGTCAGACCTGAGTCCCCCCTCCCCCCTCCCCCTCAAAAAAAAAAGTTCCGAGTCGTAGAATACGACGTCCATATTCCCCTATGCTGGTATAGGTAGTACGTAATGCTAGATCAACCAGTATTGTGGGGTGGGGGTAATGCATGGTCGTCGTCTAGTGCTGTATTTCAAGATAGCCTTTGGTGGTTTGGATTGGCAGTGTAGTATGGGCATTATATACCCATGCAGGTTCCATCTTTATCCTTGCTGTATTAACCTACCGATTGCTTTGTACTATCCTATGACTGGTATAAGTAGTATCTTGTGGTGGCCAGGTGGTATTGTAGGGTGGATGGGGGTACTGCATGTTCGCCTAGTGTGGCAGTATAGGATGTACTCTGCACCCCTACACGTCCCATGTTAGTCCTTGGAACTATTAATCCACCTTATGCTTCATATTATCCTATGACTTGTGTAGGTAGGCTGGGCCAAGTGCTATTGTGGGCGGAGGTGATGTCTGGTTGTCTAGTGCGGTAGAATAGTATGGACGGTATATTCCCATTGTAGGTCCCATCTTTACTCTTGGAATACTGTCCATCTATGGTGGTGTGTTGTCACACAGGTGATATGGGTAGTACGTAATGCAGTGATGTGTGGTGTAGGCTTGGTTTCTAGTCTCGTAGCAGAGAATGGATGGTCATTTGACATTCTAAGACTTGGCCGAGAGTAGAGGTCGTGATCTGTGACACTTGGCAAGCTTGCAGTAGTGTTACAAGCCAGTAGTAATGGTACAAGGGTAGACGAAGACTATAGGATTGGGGGACTACAGTAGAAGCTAACCCTAGGGCAGGAAGTGAAACCGATTGTTATACCACCTGTATATGAGCTATATAGGAGCTTGGAATCCCACTTATGGACTCCCACTTATGGAATCCCACCTATAGAAGGTTTTTTTTGGAATCCCTACGGAATCCCCTTTTTTGAAAAACGAGGTGAGGATAAGAGTCGTATTTGGAGTCACTCGATCTAGCAATTGCTATATAGCTTATTTGCTCGGGGGAATTCGAGTCGTTCAAGCAATGACTTTTCAGTAATTGCTCGATAGTTTATTTAGGGACAACCATCAACCCTGTTTCTAGGTATCCTACTTTTTAGAAAACGTCTGGCCTTCGGTACCCATTTTCCGCGATGAGGATAAGAGTCGTATGTGGAGTCACTCGTTTGTACAATTACTCCATGGCTTATGTGCCCGATGGTATTCTAGTCATTCCAGCAATCTGAGATAGTCAGCAAGCCTGCAACAGCGCTACGAGTCAATAGTAATAGTACAAGGCACTGTTGACACAAAGCAGCGAGGGTGGTAGAAGATTATAGTATTGAATAACTAGGAAAGAGGCCAGTCATAGGGCAGATAGTTGAAGACAAGATGGAAACCGATGGTAGGGCTACCTCTGTAGGGGCTGTATAAGAGCTGTATAAGAGGTTGTAATCCCACTTATGGAATCCCTTTTACGGAATCGATGGAACGGCCACGTTCCGTGGCAACCCACTTTCAGCTTCTATACAGGTGGTCTTACCATCGGCTTCAGCTTCCTGACCTATGGTTAGCTTCTACTGTAATCCCCCAATCCTATAGTCTTCTTGTACCCTTGTACCATTACTACTGACTTGTAGCGCTACTGCAGGCTTGCCAGCTGTCACAGATCACGACCTTTACCCTCAGCCAAGTCTTAGAATGTCACAGGTCCACCCATACCCTGCTATGAGACTAGAAACCAAGCCTACAACACTGCAGTATGTACTACTTATATCATCTGTCGGACAGCACAACGCCATAGATGAGCAGTGGTTCCAAGGGTTAAAATGGGACCTACAATGGGAATATACCGCACACGCTATACTACAACACTAGACCTATCATTATGTTCTACCTATATATACAAGTCATAGGATCATATGAAGCATTATGTAGATTAGTAGTACCAAGGGCTAACATTGAATCAGCAGGGGTAAAAACAGCACATCCTATACTACCACGCTAGACAACCATGGATTATCCAATAATACTGCTTGACCTAGCATTACGTACTGCCTACACCATCTATGGGCCAGCACACAGCCCTAGATGGATAACGGTACTATTGTCGTTCTAAACTACCAGGCATTACCCCCACCCCACAATACCACTTGACTTACCAAACATACTACCTATACCGGTCATAGGATAACACAAAGCAATTAGTTGCTTAATGGTACCAAGAATTAACAGGGGACCCACAAGGGTATAGACCGCCTATACTATACTACCGTTCTAAACTACCAGGCATTACCCCTTCCCACGCTTGTCATTGCATTACGTATTACCTACACTAGTCATAGGATAATATGAAGTATTAGATGGATTAATAGTACAAAGGGCTCGCATAGGACATGCAGGGGTACAGAGCGTACACCCTATACTGCCACATTAGGCGACCATGCATTACCACCACGCACACTACTATACCGCCTGGTCCAGCATATCAGTCATAGGATAGTACAAAGCAACTGGTGGGTTAATACAGCAAGGATTAAGGTTATACAGACAGGATTAATTTGTTTAAACAAATTAGTAAATTGTATAAACAGTCTTGAAACAAATTGTATAAAGAGTCTTGTAATAAATTGTTTAAACAGTCTTAAAATAAATTGAATAAACAAATTAGTAAATTAAATAAACAAATTAGTAATTACGTACTACCTACACCATCTAACAAATTAAGAAAGGTTTGCTCCTCGAATGATGATGAAGTTATCAAGTCATAATTTGTGCAGTCAAAAGGTATCATTCTAGGTCACTGGATACCCATTAATGAACTTGCAAAGTTGAAACTTGCTGCAAGAAATGTCATTTTGACAGGCAAAGTATATAGTAAATTTCTATCCTAAGGCTCCATTTAAGAGCAAAATTTAAAATTTCCTTGGGGTAACCAAAAGTTAAAACCCCTTTCCAGCGCCTCGAATGGGGCCCTTTTTTCCCCTTTTGAGTGGGTACGTTATGATGATTTATTTGTTTATTTTGGGGTTGTACTCTGCAGAAACATCGGCTACATGTACAATTTTCTTCATATCTTTGTCAGTGAGAAAGTCTCACTGCTGTTAATGATGGGATACAATGCCATAAAATACCACATTCTTTATGTCGGAATGGGGCTTTAATATCAAAGTTGGGGAAGGGTTCTGCATAGTTTGACAACCCAACACATGTATTCCCGTTGATGCATCCCTGCATAGGAATGGGGTTGAGGTTAAGTTACACTAGATCCTACTACTAGAAGGTGCAAGTAGATACTAGATTCCCTCCCTCATTGAAATTATCTGTATATTTTAAAAGAAGGGGAATTGGTTTTTAAATTTAAAATCTAAAATACACATTTTTCTTCTTTTTTTTTTGTTTTTTTTTTTTTGTTCCTCACTGTTGATTTTTTGATGGAGAAATCCATTAATTGCGCCAATCTTAAAACAATATTGATAACTATTGTTCGATCAGGTAACGAAAAACTAGGCTAGAAGGATAACTGTGGGCGCCTCGTCGTTGGCACCATTGTGTTATTTACCTGGTTCAATACCGGTCAAATATACCACCTTTTCAAACACACAATTTCTAATATTAAAATACTACTGCTAGTTTTAACAGTTCTTGTAGTTATAGGCATGTGTTATGGCAATACACGTGGGGATTGCCTTTTTCGGAATTTTAACCAAGGACACAGATAAATATTTTTTCCGCTTTTTTGTTTGCAACGAAATTAGGACACAGAAATGACTCTAGTGAGAATCACTAAAAAAAATGCCAAACATTAAATTCAAGTAATGTTATAACCTATATTTTTTTTAAACATGAATAATGTTTTTACAAATATTGGCTGTTATTTTTCTTCATAACATTTTCGTTTTTAAAAGAATTTAATTGTTTTTATGAGACTTGCGCTTCCGGACAAAATCGTTTACCGGACAAATGACGGTAATATTTGGCGATCATGTTGCACTGTATTTGTCATAACTGTAGATTATACCTCAATGAGGATTAATCGGTCTAAAACACTTGAACCTTCTACATCGACTGCAGCTCTCATCATTAAATTACGAAAACAATAGACAATGTACACAACGTACTAACGATTTCCGTTTTTGTCTTTTTGCACTGTCTGGCACCTTCGATCAATTTTACACTGTTCTGGGAATTTTACTTTTCTTCGATTGATCATAAACGCCAAGGGCGGTTGAAACTTTAGTAGTAGTAGAATATTTTATTTAAGTGTCACGTTTCGATACACATGGAACATACTACACACAGAATGCTCACAGAATATTTGTATGAAACCCAGCCTCTGAGGGCTTATGAGACACATCTGGTCACTGATTGGTCGTTATAGGTTAAGCACCACCCCGTCCCGCCCCGCCACCGCTGCCCCTCGAAAAGAATCGTATATACGCCCATGCAGACATTTCCACGTTCTTCTGCATATAGCCACGTACATAAACAACCAAATATTTTGATCAATTTTACAAGTCCAAAATGCTGAAATGTATTTACAAATATACAAAGAGCATAAAATGTACATACAGCTTTTGAGAGTTTGATAAAGAGAGATATGCATGCCGAAGTCAAATCCTCTCATTTTGGTGGTTCAAGTGTTCTTTCGACATGCAAATGTATTTTCGTCCACCATTTCAAAAGTTTAAATTAAAATCGATCACTAACCATGGTGTTAATATTTAAAAGTTCAATTAGATAGGTAATCGGCAAATATTTAAAAATTTGCGTTATTTATATTATACACCTCACTTGGAATCACGATAGGATCTGGTCCAATACCTCCCTTACAGATGTTCATCATATTATTTCTATAAGTTACTGGTTTCCAGTGAGGTAAATATGGGGGGGGGGGGGGGTAATAATAATATGTTGACCTCTCCCCCATCCACCCCATCCCACCACCATATAATATATGACTTTCTAAAATTTACAAAATAGTTCAACCCTCGAGCATGCCATTCAACACCCCAACAGCCACTGTCGTTCCTCATCGATGCCCCAACACGCTCAACCCCTGCGTACACATGTCTCGTGATTGGAAGCAGCGACCGTCAAATTGTTTGCATCTTATATACATGTGTATAACGTATGCACAAAACTAGTTTAAGTGTGGGTTGCTCATTTCCAAAGGTGTTGTTTTCTTACGATTGCACATTTTATACAAGGTTGCTGCCAAGAGAGGTTGTAACTCATCACACTGCATTATGAACAGAAAAGTTTCCGTCATATTTGGTTGTCGTCATTATTGTTCCTTGATTTTTCAAGAAGTTTACATCTTATATCAACATAAAACTCACAGTTCATTAAAAAATGTTTTTCATCTTCGACAGTACTGGCGGAACAAACTTTGCATATTCGTTGTTCTAGCGGCACTTTCGGTTTCGCATACCTGCCGGTCTCCACTTCAAGAGTGAGTGTTCCGGCTCTGAAAGCAGCTAAGGTCCGTCGATGATTTATTGGAATTACACCTGCGGCATAACTTTCAAGCGTTAATTCTGTTTTGAATTGTCTGTTGGTGCGCATTTTATTTCCGTTGACATTGCCGCTTTTATTCCAGAGTTTGTTTTCCTATATTGCACAGGACATTTCTACCAGTTTTTGTTTGGCAACCTTTAGGTTGATTGATTCATGTAACTGAACACTTTTTAATAGTTTTGTCACTCTTGAGTCCCAGGATCTTTTGTTCTTGAGGAACCAGTTGTGGACCTCAGATACGAGCCGGTCACTGTCCAGTGGTTTTGGACGTTTCCAGTATCTAAATATGCTGATCTGTTGTTGTGTCAAGGGAGAAATCTCTCCCAAATCACCTCGTAGACACAAGTTTGGGGCGTTTTTACTGAGTCCTAAAAAGTACCGTGCTGCTCTCAGTTGCACGCCATTAATTTTGTTACATTCAGACAACCTTCAGATAGCACTGCCATAGAATAATACTGGTTCAATCAGCGCGTTAAGAGTTTTTCAAACACATTCAATCACATCCCTCCAGGACTAGAGAATTTCCTTATTAGACCCACAAGCGCACAGCTGGCCGATTTTGCTAATTCTGTTGTTGAATACTTTGTATCTAAGTGTTCGTTTGGCCAGAGTCCTAAATATTTATAATTAGCTGCATACTGCAGTAACAAGTCACCACAATGGAACTGAATTTTTTACTTCTGTTTGTTGCGACTTCGGAAAATGTACGATTTTTGTCTTGTTTTCGTTCAACTGTAGACTCCATTTTTTACACCACTCATTCAGTGCATTAAGTTGTTTCTGCAGACTGCCCTTCTTATCAGCAAGCAGAACAATGTCATCGACGAACAACAATACACTAACTTGTCTTACAGTTATATCTATGCCTGTGTTTGTGTTCCGAATGCCCGCAGCTAAATCGTTGCTATATATGAAGAACAGAGTCGGGTATCAGTTGCAGCCTTGTTTTACTCCACTGGTCTCTGGGAAGAACTCTGTAAGTCTGTTGTTTACTGCCACTGAAGACTCTGTGCCACTATATAGAGACATGATTGCGTTGTATATGTTACCACGTTGGCCAGCCTGTCGCAATTTATACCACAGACACGGTCTACTGACAATGTCGAAGGCCTTCTTTGAATCCAAAAAGCAAATGAAGGTACTTTTGTGCGCTAGTGTCCTGTTGTTTATGATGGAGTGTAGCACATACACGTGGTCAATACAGTTTCTATCTTTTCTGAATCCGTTCTGTTCATCACACAGTATTTAATTTCATTTCAGCCAGGAGCACAGACGAGTGTTTAAAATGGATGTGTAGATTCTGCACGGTATCGATAGCAAAGTGATACCTCTACTTGAAAGATGGTCTCTGTTGGGTATGGTTTTTATGATTCCAAGTTTCCAGTCGTCGGGCACTTTTCCGATTTCAAACGAACGGGAAACTATACGAAATAACAGGTCGACACATGCCGCATGTTTCAGAACCTCAACTGAGATAGAATCTGAATCTACACCGACGGCTTTCCCATTTTTTTTTGCGGAGTATATTTCTACCTGGCGAATGGGTTCATAGAGTTCTGAGATGTCTATACTTTGAAATCGTCCACTGACAGCGGATTCGTGGGATCAGTATTTAGGATGTTTTGTAAGTGACCTCTATCGAAGTTGTCTCCTTCACTTGTGGTATCTAAGCTCACATAGTCTCTTTTCCGCCTTGCCAGAACCTCTTTTGGATCACAATTTACACTTCTGTCGCTGTTGACGACCCCCGACGGAATTGTTTGACGGCGATTAACGCCCGTGTTTGTTTACTCGTGTCCAGAAGTCGTCAATGCCCTCGTTCGAGCAGAGATCGCTGGTATCCTCTTTTATATTTTCTATTAAGTTTGTCGAAAGTTCGGCGCTCTGTACAGAAAGCCATTTTTAGATGTTTATTTTCAGATTTCGACACGAAATTTATCCATTCCCTTTCAACCCTCTAACCAATGGCCACTGGTTTTAGCTCGTCGTAGATGCGTGACCAACTTTAGGGGGCATTTGTTTGAATGCATTTTCTGATAGGTAAACCATTTTAGAAGCGTCTTAAAAAGCCTGTACCGCAAATTTCGCCAGGGAAACTTTTTTATAGGTCAAATCCAATATGGCTGCCAATTTACGCCGGGATGCGTTAATACCCACGACCAAAGGAATCCCAATTACCTGAAATGGGTCGTGTTTGGTATCATTTTCTTCGGAACAGGATCAGCAATCATAATATGAATAAATTTAATAAATTTAATAAAAAAAATCATTCCAGGGAAAAATAAACGGATTTTTCTGTGCTTTTTCTACATTTGTAAAGCTTTTTTCTCCATATATTCATTATCCTTTCTTCAATATTGCTAGGCCTGTTGCAGAATTATTTTAGCAGAGTTATTCTTCATTTCTGTTTTATTTACAGATAATTAACTATGTCTGAACGATTATTGAATGGAAAAGCACCGGAACGGGTCAGGAAAAAGTGACAAGCATGGCTGATTTGTAAAGAAGAGTGTGATGAAGACCGATCAGATTATCCTCATGATTCCATGGTATGAAATGGTTGTCAGAAAAATGGAAAGGATTGGATCGATATGGAAATCTCTATGACACAGTAGATTGGGATCATGGACCATCAGGAATATTTTTTCACCAGTCGTGTCGTTGGAAATTAGCTGGTAGTCATTCACTACAAAAACTGTTACTGGAAAAAATAAACTTGAAAGTGCAACTGAAACTGACGCAGATGGCAGTGATTCTTTTTCTACGTGTGGTCGCCGTGCACAACATTCTAGTGGATCTCTGCACGAGAAAGACAAATGCATCTGGTGTATGAAACGGGATGATCAGAAACATTAAAAACCTGGAAAGTTGCCCCTGGTTACATAGGAAAGTTCTTGGAATGATTTCAAGCTGCATGTCTTGTATCTTGGGGATCAAGATATACATAACCGCATATCCAAACTTATAGCTGCTATAAATGATTCTTTTGCTGCTGAAATTCGATACCATCGTTCATGCTGGAAAGACTATATGAGATCTCTGTATGACAGCAGGCCGTCATCGCTTCTGAATAACATCCTGGAGATTGGTAAAGATTCTGATACTTTCAGTGCATTTGTACGTCACGTGCAATAGGTAATATTTGATTTAGAAGAATTACTAACACTGCAGGGCTTGATTCTAGATTACAAAATGATAATAAAAGAATTTGGAAAAAATGTGACGACTATCAAATCTAGCACCACGAAGCAATGTCTTCAGAGACACTTTGGAGATACAAAGTGATAATAGGTTTCCACGAGAGGTTTCATAAAAAAAGAGTATGCTAGTGTGAGACGCATCTGCTGGTGGTAGCTATATAGAGGCGGCCATTCATTCCTAGGGCATTAGTGACGATCAACTGTTAAATTATGTGGTTAGAAGACTGAAAGCAAGGCTTGGGGATAAACAGAGTTATTTGGCCACCGACTGTCGAAGATCTTGAAACTGTGAAAGAGCCTGTCGGTCCTTGCGCAAATTTCTCACATGGTTGATGAATCCAGAATGTGAAGACTTTGAATGACTGTGTGAAGATCCCTCTGTTTATATGATCTCTTCATTGCTGAATTCTTATATTGCCAAAAAGCGAACTTCTATTAAAACACTACTAAGTGTGACAGTTCATGGTCTAACAATACGCAGTGGAATCATTCATATGCTTCAAAGTCTCTCCCGCGCTATAAGTTTTCAGGACGTTCTCAATCTCTATGTTTCTTGGGCTAAAGTGGATGTGAACAGTGACCAGGTTTGCTACAAGGACCTGACAGAAGAGTTTCCTGGCACTGCGGTTATGGACAATGATGATTTCAAGGACGATAATCTGACAGGAGCCGGTACATCCCACCGAACAAATGTAATGCTCATGCAGCCAGAACATCTTTCACATATAAGGGGGCATTCACCTACCACTGATAATTTGACACTTGTAAGACCAAAAGAACATCACCCAAGAACATCACAAAATACATCCATACAAAACCAGAAAGTCAGGTATGCCACGTGTTCAGAGTAAAGTTGATATATCACATCAGTCAACAAATGAGCAGATACTTCTATTCATTCTCGGGCCAGAATTAAGAGTGGTGGATGTTCTGTTCCACCAAATGAACAGAACGGTCGTGCATTTTCTGGGTTCCATGCAAATGTTCAGCATCAGTCTACTAAAAGCAAGACATTCTTCTATCTGACATTACCCAGTGGGCCCAGTAAGTCTGTAGTGCATGAGATTATGTGTCGAGTTGTGGCTGCAGCAGAGAATAAATGTATGCCAATGATTCAGCTTGTTGGTGATCAGCCAGTATGTAAACTCATTGTGCGGCTGAAGTGTAAGACGCACATAAATGGGAACTGATTGTTCCTGTTTTGGGGGCATTTCATACACAGATGTCATTTTTATCTATCAATAAACGCTTCAGAGGTTCTGGTTTGGCAGATGTATTGGGGGCTGCGGATGTTATAGCCGAAGGTTTCGTTGAACAAGCACTGTCTGGAAAGCATTACAAAAGGAGAATCAGATGCTTCAAGGTGATGTATGAAGCTTTGTCACGGCAATTGATCAAACGAGCATTGGAACATGGAATCACTTTTCGATCCAATATCTGCGATGGACTTAATGTTCTGAGAGCACTATCTGAATATTCTCGACAGGAATTGTGGGCAGCATATTCCAAATGGAAAGAAAGTGAACATTTGAAAACATTTGAGCATGGACTCTACAATGGTTAGGTACTGGCTCAGTTTCATGAGGATGGTGGAAATTCTCATGAACATTCACGCCTTCAGGACACAGGATTGGTGTTCTTTCAAAGATTCAATACGAATAATAACACCTTGGTTAAAGATTTATGATAATGACAAATGTGGGCGGTGGCTGCAATACTTCTGCCTAGTTATTACTTGTCTTAGTGAAGAAAGAGATCGATATATGAGAGATGGTAATTTCGCTCTGTCACTCACTAGAAAGTCATACTCCAGCGCTTGCCTCTAGATCTTTGTGTAGAGATGACGATGAACAAAGGGTCGAAGATGAAAGCTGGTTGGGCCAGAATCCTGAAAAATGAGCAGCAGCTTCTAATTCACAATGCAAATAGCAACAACATCAACCGTTTACGGTCATCTCTACAGTTGATATCAAGAAAGGCCATCTTTGTTCAAGATCATGTAGAGAATTCTACTTTTAGAATAGAGACGGACGAAAAGGCAGTTCAGGATCTGCGTGACTGCCTTGATCAATTTGAGTGTGATCCCTTCAATCAGACTGATCCAAAACTTCGCTGTTTGCATTTTTGAATACCTGCAAATGAAGAACTTGTGAGAGACTTTGAAACTGCTCATGATGATGGTGAGAAGTTGGTAAAATCATTCTTTGAACAGAGACTTTTCTCTCGCAAAGTTCCTTTTGATGCCGTTGCCCAGAAACAAACGTCGTGACAACTTCAGTGAGCCGCCCACTGAGAAGGGAAGTTTACGCACAGAAAAGTCGGATGATATGGAGAACAAAGCAATGTGTGCGGTTATATCCTTAGCTGAACATAGTAAAGATAAATTTACTTTGGTCAATGTAATGGAACATCGGATAACAGATCGTCGTGTGAGAACCATAAGGTTCTATCTTCCACTGGAAGATAGAACCTTATGGTTCTCGTGCGGCGAGATGAGTGTCTTTCTATCTTCAATATGGATGGAACAATGTGGAAAGTTAAAAAATCTAAGACGTTCGAATGTTTCAGTTTAGTTGAGAAGTCAGTTGATAAAAATATATTACTATTGTAGATATGGGATTCTTATGGAGATTGGCTAGTCCTACACCTGAAGATAGGGAATCATTTGATGGACAAGTCTTCTTTACCTGGGGTGATTATGCGAAAAGGGTTTATTCTATAATTCGGACTCGACACCCTAAAGCACATGCTATTATTTTGGTTAATGATCTATATGATATTAGTGCTAACATTAATGACAGTGAACATGCTAAGAGATATACAACTATGACCAAGAATGTGTTCTTTAAGGCATCATATAGAGTTCCGCCTCCAAGAGAATTCAGTAAAATTTTCAAAATCTCCAAGAATAAAATCCGTTTGCAAGATTATTTCAGAGAAGTTTTTCATGATTTTGTTTTACAGGATGTGGCAATTGAACACCATTACTCTGTTCGGGAAAAGTGTTTAGATTTGACATCTCACGACATAAATTTGAGAAAACATGAATTTGAGTGTTTGCATCAGGAAGCTGATACCATACTATTCCCTATCTACCACAAACTCAGACTGAGTGGCAGTGAAGATGTTGTTGTGATTGATGCAGAAGATACTGATGTTGTAGAGTTAAGTGCTTATGTTTCTCATCAACGTAGAGCAAAAGTCCAAGCTTTATGACTGTGAGGAGTCGTGTAGGAAAGAAATTATTGTTGAACCTCACATATTTTCAGGGGGTGCTGCAACAGCAGGGTTTTTGTACATGAAGCAAAGTCTCCATTTGATACCATAAAACAAAGGAGGATGCAAGACATATCTTGTCAAAGCTTGGTGGTACGTTGCCTATTACTGATGCTACCGTAGAAACGTTAATGTTATTCACTATCCGATATGTGTATAAAGATATTAAAGGTGGAACTCTTGTTGAAGCTAGAGCATCTAGATGGGCACAAATGAAACGGAAGTCAACTGCCCGCGTCCCACCTGACAGAGATTCACTCAAAAACAAAATTATACATGCAGGCTATCAAGTTGCCGTCCAGACAAATTACATTCAATATGAAATTCGACAATCTGCTGTTGATAATGGTTGGATTATGGTTGATAAAATCCTATTGCTTATGAGATATTCTCTACCGCAACTACCATCAACTTTTAAAGAGTTCATAGATGCTAAAAGAGCACTTTCAGAAGAATTGGTTTCCAGTGAAGAGGGCTGCAATGAAACAGACTCAGATACTGATATGGAAGATTATGGTGTTTGATATTCCGGAATAATTACAATGATGTGGATTTGTTTCTGGGATATTGTGACTTTCAGATGGTAAAATGTTTTCTGTTTTATCCAAGAGGACACATTTTTGTTACTTTTTTTAGTGTTGTGTATACACATGATGTGGTAAATTGAAGACTTGAATTTTCAATTTTTTTTTCAAAAACAGAAGAATTATTCTCTCTTTCTTACATATATTATGATTACTGATCCTGTTCCGAACAAAATGATACCAAACACGACCCATTTCAGATAACTGGGATTCCTTCGGTCGAGGGTATTAATGTACCCCGGCGTAAATTAGCAGCCACCTTGGATTTGACCAATAATAAATTTTCCCTGTCAAAATTTGAGGTACACTCTTTTTTAAATATCTTCTAAAATGTATTACCTATCAGAAAATGCATTCAAACAAATTCCCCTAAAATTGGTCACGGATCTGGATTTTATCCACTCTACTACAAGGTTTATACATGGATTTTCCAGACTTGAATGATTTTTCACTTTGACTTACTGATTTCCATTCAATGTTTTGTCCATTTCTTGAGTGATAAAGTCGCAAAAGGATTTATATGCATCGTTCAAATCGTTGCTGATACGTAATCGTTGCTGATACGTAATTCATTCTCTATTCTGTCGAAAGTGTTAAGAAGGTTGCTAGCTGTTATTCATAAAAGTTGTAGGAATTGCTTTTAAGTAGAACGTTCAGTCGCCTCAGCACAAGCAAGTGTAAGAAGTATGAAAATCTGCCTGATGTTAAGTGAAGCGGTTTGCTTCCAATCATGACACAAAAATACACAAATTTGATTTAAACTAAGTGTTGAGTTAAGGAACTGGTTAAACTGACTCGCAATAATATAAAAATAATGACCTGGCTTGAGGGTAGCATTGCAGATTGTCTTCCCGAGGAACTAATGTTTCCCGAGGAATGACCCTCGGAAGACATTAATTCCAAGGGGGGGGGGGGGGGGGCAATCTGCAATGTTACCTTCAAGTCAAGTCATTACTATTTTTAACTTATGACTCATCGAGTTCGTTTCAAAGAGGGGGCATAGGTTATCTGAAAGAGAGTGGTGGCCGAGGTGGATCAGTGCGCTGGTCTCTTGTGCCCGAGGTCCCGGAATCAATCCCCGTTAGGAAAGTTCTTGAGGTGTCCGAACACCCTCTAGCAGTATCAGTTGTGGAGTTGATGCTGTCACACTATACCGTCCTATCTGGTGGGGACGTAAAATGGTTTCCCCTGCACGTAGTATTCGAGAAGGGTGAGGCCACAAAGTTGCCGCCACAGAGGCCATCTCACATACCCTCGTGACTGGGCAAAGAAGGAGCATTAATATTAATTGTAGATTTTGCTCGTCCATCTCTGTAATATATAGATTAACTTATAAAGCACGTCTACCAGATGACACTTGTTAAAAAAATTATTGAATAATATATTAAACATTTTCATTTTTGCCTCCAAAACATACCCTCTTCACTCCCGTCGTCAGTCTCCTCTGCTTGAAGCTGAGGAGACTAGTGGCGACAGTGAAGAATGAGTTGATGTTGAAGGAGGTAGTGAATAGTGAGTGATACCAGGGATTCTGAAAATGAAGACGATTTTGAACTCTGAAGCGAATGAAGATCTTGCTGTTGACGAGATGAGTCCTCCGGAAGTGATTGAGAGCTGCAGCGGTTTGGTGAAAAGGATTCTTCGAGAAGCAGGATTGTAAAAAGTTCAGGCGTAAAAGGGCTCACGTAATATTACAAAGTTACGTTTGGGCAGTTTTGCAATTTAGAAAACTTCAGTTCAACACACAAACAGCGCCTTGCGTGATTCCCGGTTCCGTGCTATAGATTTCCCAGGTATCGTGACCGGCTTTCGGAACCGGGAACCATGGATTTCCCGGGATTAAACTCCAGTAGTATAATAACAACGGGGATGTTAAGTCGATTGGAGATTCGATTCACTTTCGAACATTTTGCCTGATTTGATTCGAGATTCCTTTGTAGCGAAAAATCGTGATTCGTTGGGCCTATGAGACATTCCCGATATTGTAGAAGGATCTGACCCATGTTTGCCCGAGCATAACACTGATTTGCCCAACGGTTCTTCTGTGCAAATTTCTATGCTTCCCGTCGAGCTATTAAGACCGTCGCCGAAATGATGATCCGCATTTTCGTGGTAAAAGCCTTGGCAGATTGACACAACTTTTCCGATTCTCGTGCTTAATAATTTTGTCTAGTCCGATCACGCAATTGCTTCTAATTAGCTTGCCATACAAAGCCTAGTCCATTGAGTGTTAACAAAACTGAAAAGAAAATCAGTGTTTTTTTTCATGAAAATGAACCTTTTAACTGTTATCAAGCCTCAACAGGGACTTCCATATAGCGAATGTAGGAAAATTTGAAAATTCAGACGATTTCGGTATTCAACGATTTTTCGACTAAATTTGTGTTATCTTGTTATTCTGGCTAAGATCAACCTCGTTCTTCGCTGCACGTGGAGATGTCATGTTCAGGCGTCGACAATAAGGAAATGTATGATATCCCAAACTCTCCTGGATTCGTCTTTTTCGAATAATCGAGATTGTTTCGAATCGAGTGGAATCAGTGAGATTTTTAAATTTAACCTTTTTATACAGTGTATGTTTTAAACATTCGTTGTAAACACCCGGTTGCTATGCTCCGCAGCAAATGATTCAAATATTATGTAGGGGGGGGGGGGGTATTTTATTTTCACACAAGGTGCATAAATATTATTGAACACAGATATATTTGACATTCCATCTTTTACTTATCGACTGCTAGTTTTTGATTGTCAGAATCTGTTCACATATCTTTGCTTTGATACGATTTATGGGAGAGTGCCTGCTCTCTCCCATAATTTGTATCAAGGCAAATCCATTTCGACTTCAGTCCTCCGCAAACTGTGACCAATATTGATATAGACTATAATTCAATTCTCAAAACTATAACTCAAAGTCTTTGTACAGATTTGAAATCGAATCGAATCTGGAACGTTCGCAGTCCGGAATGTGTGATTCAGTGAGGTAACATGAATCCGTGATTTTTGATGATTTATCTAACAATCATATAGATTTGGGCCTGAAACCACGAGAAACGGTACGTATCACATAATGTGTTCCGATTCCGTATCATATAGACGACTCATTCTGATTCCGTATCATATAGACGACTCGTTTCCGGTAGCGCTACGGGCTATCATAACAGGCGCATGGATACATTCTATGTGCGTTTCAGTGATCGACCGAACATTATGTCCCAAAAATGTTTTAAAATAATTTAACCCTTTACCTAACATGAAAAGCAGACGACACTTGCAAAAAAATTTCTTGAATAACTCATTTTCTTCATTTTTTGTCTCAAAAGATCGTTCCAACGAGGGGTCATAACCAATGTTTTTGAGACAAATAATGAAATTAACTGGCGATTTTTGAGAATAGCGTTGGCCGGTTTTGGCCGTTACGTTTAGTAAAAGGGTTAAGATTTAATCTGTGTGTTTGACATAATTGTTAGATAAATGAATTATCATGATAATGTGCATGTCCTGTGATTTGCATCAGATTCTCGGTGTTGTCCAAAAATGGGATCACAACTCGCCGGCAAAGCTCTGATACAAACCACAGGACATGCACATTATCATGATATTCTGTATACATTAGATGAGTGAGAATGGTTTAGGGAACCACAGTTCAGGCACAACTTCTGATATTGATTAGGAATGTACACAGCTTTATTCATCACAGCAAGCACCTATTGCATACAGAGGGTTACAATTTAAATGCTTGTAATTTATCCATCTCAGCATCGTTAAAACTACCATCGACCCTGTCTGTATCTCGGCTAAACCGAAAGGCTCATTATTTACTACAACTCTGTCGATTTATTATTATTTTTTTCCCTTATTATTCAATTGTTTAGCTTTTACGTGAAATGTATTAAGCATTTGTTTTATACCACTTGAAAACGTCTTTGTTCTCTGTATAATGATGACACGAGAATGCTTTTTCCTCTCGGGAAATCCTTGTACATTTCTTATTGTTCAGACGATGGATTGTACTTTAATATGAACAATATAGTTGCTTCACTTTTCTTCCTCCTTAATATGGTGCATTCTGATGTACTGGACACAAAGAACTAAAAGAAGTAGGAATCTCCGAATCACACATTTTTTTCGAATCGAATCTTGAATAGAATTGTGTCTCTGATATCGAAAACGAATCGAATCTTGAATCGAATCTTAATAGACATGATATTTCATATTGCACCAAACGGAACTGTGATGACCCTTACAAGACAGACTGCCACCTTAAACACCAATAAATAAATATTCTCTGTAGCACCGTCGCTGAAAGAGTTAGGCCTATTGTCTATAGTTTTTGAAGGCTTAATTTATTACTATTTACGTTCTTAAAAACGTGAATTGTAACAAGTTAAGCCTTCAAAAACTAAAACTATGGATAATGTTCTGAGCAAAATTCACTACTTACCAAACAATTAACCTTTGTCAGTTACTCAATACAAAATGAAATTGAATTGAGCCTTCATGAATGAATTGTCTAAATTAAGTCAATTGTATCCAATTTTTGTTGGAAATGTAACAAATTGAAGTTAGTACGAGAGATTCGAACAAATCGAATATTGAGACTGATTCGGAATCGATCTCGAAGCAGACATATGGTATCGCTACCGAATAGAATCTCGAATATTCGCAGGACCCCAAAATAAAGTCCCCTTCGCAACTCAGTAACATATCAACCTAACAAGGGCGAATTAATACTAGGGAAAAGGAATTTATTGCGACCAGTAAATTCGAATCTATGTGAAAATGGTGACAACAACAGAACTAAATTGTACAGAAAGAGAATTTATGGGGGCGTATTATAGGGAGAAAAATATCTTTAAAGAAATCCGAATAGGTTTTCGTAAACGGCGTTTGATGATTTTTATACAGGATACAGATAAAAAAGTAAAAAAAAACCGGAAATAACTTTTGTGCACAGCATTAAACGTATTCTATGAAGGAATCAGCAATGGATATTTTTTACTCTGCCTACTTTTTGAGAGAAGAAATACACGTATGAACTTCAAAAATGCATTGGGGCTATAAAATGCAATTTCAAGCAAATCTGAAATCTGCACTTAATGAGACCAGTGTGACCCCAGTGAACTGGACCCAAATCATTAACTTCTACGGTGTTTCGACTCATTTAGTGTTGGTTCCAGGTCCATATGTCCATATATGCTTGAGATATGATTGTGACCAACTTTCAAACGTTTTGGGCCCCCGCCCATTTTTTTAGATTAAAAATACATGTATGAACT
This sequence comes from Pictodentalium vernedei, assembly GCA_031216915.1. NCBI lineage: Eukaryota > Metazoa > Mollusca > Scaphopoda > Dentaliida > Dentaliidae > Pictodentalium > Pictodentalium vernedei. Next base: position 602,469,130 of record CM062296.1, on the reverse strand, counting down.
TCGGTAATGCATTAGGGGGGTCATAAAATGTGATTTCCAGTAATTTTGAAATATGTACTCAATGGCCCCAGGGTGACCCCAGTAGCCTTTACCCATACTTTGAACCTCAATTGAGTTTCAACTCATTTAGTGTTGGTCCCAGGTCCATGCATCATATCATGCTTGAGATATGCTCATGACCTACTTTCAAACGTTTTGAGCCTACCCATTTTTATGAGTATAAAAATACATGTATGAACTTCAGCAATGCATCAGGGGCCATAAACTGCAATCTCCGACAATTCTGAAAAATGCACAAAATGACCTTTGAGTGACCTCAGTGACCTGACCCATATTTTGAACCTCCATTGAGTTTTGACACCTTTGGTGTTGGTCCCAGGTCCATACGTCATACCATGCTTCAGATATGAGCGTGACCTATTATCAAAATGTTTGGCCCCACCCATTCTTTTAGTGCAAAAATACATGTATGAACTTCCAGAATGCATTAGTGGGTCATAAAATGTGATTTCCGGCAAATCAGAAAATGCACTCAATTAACCTTGTGACCACAGTGACCTTGACCCACTTTTGAAGCTTCCTTGACTTTCAGCTTTTTTGGTGTTGATCCCAGCTCCATATGCCATACTATGCTTGAGATATAAGCATGACCCACTTTCCAAACTTTTTACCCCCGCCTACTTTTTTGTTGGGGGGGGGTCATAAAATGTGATTCCCAGCAAATTGGAAACATGCACTCAATGACCCCTTGAGACCTCATTGACCTTGACCCACATTTTGAACCTGCATAAAGTTTCGACTCATTTGGAGTTGGCCCCAGGTCCATATGTCACACCATGCTTGATATATGAGCATGACCCACTTTCAATATTTTTGGTCACGTCCACTTTTTGAGTATAAAAATGTATGTATGAACATCAGTGATGCATTAGGTGGTCAAAAGTTTGATTTTCAGCGAATCTGAAAAATACACGCAAGGATCCCTGGGTGACCTCAGTGACCCATATTTTGAACCTCAATTGGTTGTCGACTCATTTGGTGCTGGTCCAAGGTTCATAGGTCATATCTGGCCTGGGATATGGACGGGACCCACTTTCAAAACACCCCTATGGACATCCCCAATACTCCAGGAATCTGAAAAACCTAGGTGGCCGAGTACTGGTGACTGTCTATCAGTATGCTAAGAAAAAAGAAAATGAATGAATGAATGAATGAATGAATGAATGAATGAATGAATGAATGAATGAATGAATGAATGAATGAATGAATGAATGAATGAATGAATGAATGAATGAATTTTAATTTGCAGTATAAATAAATAGGAAAATCTCAGAGAGCTGCAATGGCTATCTCCTTTGACCCGGGGACGCTCGACTTAAACCAACGAGAGCCCCAAGTCATATTGGACCATCGACTGGTCTAGGGAAAGGTTTAGGCAGCGTCATAAATTTGCTATGCTGCATGTGTACTTTGGGGGCGACTGGCTTGATCGAATATACTTGTCAATGTACTTGCCAACAACAACCAGTGGCAGACTGTGCGTACCAGAAGATCGACCAGACACCACTCCTAGAATTACCACCACCCATTACAGCCTGAAACTGATTGTATCTGTCAATGATGGCAGTGGACCTTCCCAGTGAGCTTCACCACATAAGTGGCAGACATTGTATACCTGAAGAGCAGACCAAAGAATCACCTACTACAGACAACCGACAGAGCAGCAGACTGGGTTGTCGTCGGTTTCCTGACCGTTTAGCTTCTCTTGCGTTGCGGCTGCTTGACGTTGAAGAGTACCATTGTAGTACTAAAGAAGTTGTAATGGGTGAGTTTACCCCATGTTGTCCCTGTACTCCTTTGACGCGCAAAAACTTTTGGTTTGCAGCAATTCAATAACGTGATAACGGAATGTATTCCAAATATGACACCTCATCACTTTCTCCGCAAACAATTTATCTCTCCTGAGTTACTGCTATGGTCTTTAGTTTTTCATTCTTTTATTGATTTTGTTCATGTTTCACGTTTGAAGGCCGAATAATCATCTCATATTTTCTCATTAATATATTTCAAACTTTAAGCCCCACTGACACTGACGTATGTGCCTTCAATCGCCTTATCAATAGATTTCAAAATTGTTGAAATGCATCAGTATGACTATCGGTAACCAATGACCTTCAAATCGTTATTCTTTTCACCCCTTACCTTACGAATCAGCAGAATCCTCCCGCGGAATCTATAGACTAAGCAGTTGAAAAACCAATGTCCTAAATTTTCATTAAAATCATATCATAGGACACTCATAGGAACGAGCTAGGTCCAATGAGGGTTCACATGATATGTCTTTGTTGATTTTTTTTTAAGAACAAACAATGAAAAGAAAGAAAAATAACATGTTTTGATATCATTTTTGTTGGGTAAAGGATTAACCCTCTTCGTCACCATGCATTATGTGTGAGACTATTCAGTAATATATCCATCTAGAACATTACGCAATTTGTTGAACGCGGAATAATTTTGAAACCAGTCTCCAGTCACATGGAAAGGTGGGGGGGGGGGGGGGGGGGCGGTGGCGTTGCGGTAACCGGTTCTCGTCAGATCACCGAAGTTAACTGGGTGATGGCTACATTTTTTGGTGGTCTGAATTTGTTCATCAAAATTTGTTTTATTCCAAATAATTGAAGAGTGCCTATGGCACTCTTCAATAATTTGTGATAAAACAAGTTAAAATAAACAAAACTTTTTTGCATTTGACTAAGTATGAAAAGTGAGCAAGGAAAATGTTAGCTTTTCATCTGGCACCCCCATTTTTTGGAAAGCCCTGATAGCGGCTTCTAGCACTTAACCAGTTAAAGTAACGTCGAGACCGGCTAATCAATGGATGGGTGACCGTCTGAACGATCAATTCGGACTCCCGCGTTGTGTCATTGGGCAAGGCACTTAACCCCGATTGTCCACATGGGGGCACGATGACGCCATGTACTAAGGCGTAGTGGACGTCGATGGTACGCATGTCTTCAACCAATCTAACCCTGCCTGTGCTTCGGTGCGGAGTTACGATGTTGGGGAGCTGGCAGCTGCTCGTTGTTGGCTTGTTGCTCGATGGTTCTCTCCGGGTACAACGGCTTCCTCCACCCGTAAAACTGTCACGGTCATGATTAGCCAGTGTACATAAGTATATGACCTTAAAACACTAATAAATAAATAACATGGAAAGGGGGGCGCAGAATTGGTAAATAAGCAGACTCCCCTTACCACAATTTCAACCAGTGACGGCGTCACAGGGGGGGGGGGGGGGGCTCTCAGGGCCCCTAACTTTTCCCTCGCTCCTCCCACCAAGATCAAACTTCAAATTACTATTTGTCCGTGGTTGTCCCACCCACTATTTCACCCGCAAACGGCACACAACAATACACATCTTGTCAGGTGTTGTAGAAACGCTCAGATATCACTCCCAGGGCGTCCAAATATGAAACGTTTTCCTGGGGATATCCCCGGGACCCCAGAACCCACCCCCACAAACGGGAGGAACACCCTCCTCCCTAGTTCATCGAACTGAACGTAGTAGCTACCCCATTAAGGGAGTAGTCACTACGTTTAGATCGCTGAACTACCTCCTTCCCTATCCGCCTCTAGCTCAGGCCTGCGACGTTCGGAAGATGCCTTCGGCATCTCGACCTTGCCCCTCCCCCCACATATCTAACTTACCCCCCCCCCCCCAAAAAAAAAACAAAAAAAAAAATTTGAAATCTCGGCGCCGCCACTGATTTCAACTGGATGAATGTTCCAAATCGTCAAAACCAGAAGAGTAATGTATTATGTGTCAATCCAGAGAGCTGAATTCACAAGCATCGAATTTTCAGTTCTGTGAACGCAAAGAGGGTTTCTTTCACGATTATAGCCCGATATAATTGCAGTGTAGTCGCGACAAATTTTCTCCTATGAATCGAGGTTTCGTGAATGAATATTGCAAAATCCAGACGCATTATGAAACCAAACTCTAATAGCAAACGATAGGCTCCGTTTAGCCGTTTTGGGAGTACAGCACTGCTATTACAAATCGGTCTCTTTCGCGACCAGATCAGGATGACATGGCGACACACTTACACCAGAATGCCGAGATTTCCAAATAAAATACTGAGAAACCTGAAGCGCATCAAAAAACAAATGAAAGTAGTTTCTCAGTGTTCTCGTATTTCTCTTTCTACGGCTGAGACACTACAGTATTATGAGCAGAACAGTATTTCCAATGTACAATTTTATGTCTACGGGCGGATGAATATTATAAGTTACATGGCGTGTAGCTAGCAGATGCATTTCCATACCAGGCTATGAGAGTTCATATCAGGTGGGGCGAAGCCGAACCTGATATGAAATCTCAGAGCTTTGTATGGAAATTTATCAGCCAGCTACACGCCATGTAATTCGCCTCACCTGATATGAATTCTGGTCACCTTGTATGGAAAGTGTATCAGCCAGCTCCACGCCATGTAACATATTTATTATGTCGAAGATCTATGTAAATCGACGGATTAATAAATTTTCACGCGATACAAAGAATGACCGGCCGTATATTGTTTTTGAAACCGCTAATGGCAGCACCGCGCATAGCCATCAACAATAACCAGTACATATCCAAGGTGACAATAAACAATATTCGCTGTTCGAAGTGCGATATTTGATTACAAAATAAAACGTATCGCTACAAGCATACCTAAAATACCCTTACATACATTTACTGTCATTGCCACCTGAAAAGGGTTAACAAAGCACTTTTAAACGTTCAAAAAATCACTTTTAATCTGTTGCGTAAACTGTAAAGAAAATGTTCGCTTCAGCATACAAAATCGATAGACAGTCGCTACACGTTAAAAACTGAAGTGTTAAAAACTACACTTGAAGTGCTGTATTTAACACTTACTAAGTGCTGAACTAGCACTTTGTTCAAGTGTAGATATCCCAGAACTTGACAGGTGTTACAATAATACCACTTGACAAGTGTAATGTCGCGACACTTAAAAGGAAACAACGCAGATGACGCGGATCAGGCTCGAACTCTCGAGCCTGATCCGCGTCATCAGCGTTGTGTCCTTTTAATTATGTACCCACCAAGCGCAAATCAAATGATGGACGATTCTGGAAGAACCACAAATGCTAGACCCATGGGAAGTGCCATCCATTCAAGTTTCAGATGTCTGACGATTGTAATGTCTAAGTACTTAAAGCATTGCACTTTGGGTGTTAAAATCAAACCCTAAGAGTTAGAATGGGTTCAACACCTTGAAAGTGTCAGTTTTAACACTTTAGTTTTTAGTGTGTACAGAGTCGTGAAAACAACAAAAAACGTTTGAGACTACAAATAATATTTTCTGCTCATTTTTTAAATATTTAATGTTTTATTCAATAAATACGGTACCTTGAAAATATTTTTTGGAACTTAAGTTCTCTTATTCTGTTTTAATTCTAATTTTGAAAATTCGAAGCTCGTGCAAATGCATCATTTTGATCCAAAAAATAGTAATGGCTGCTACTCCTCGCCTGATATCAAATAATATCAGGTGAGTTACCTGTTGCGGTGGAACCCTTAGATCTTATTCCACTGTTCTGATTGAGGCATCATAATAATTAAACTCGCTAAAACTTATTTCAGAGTTCTTCCGAGATTTTAAAAAGACTGTGGCCTACCATGATGCTGGATAGGTTTAATGTGGTCTGCACTGATGAAAATACAACTAAATATACTGAACATTAATGCATCCATAATGCGGCTACCATTCGTACCTTGGACAACAGCTTTCCAAGCCACAATGCATTCCCGCGGACTGTCCGATGTCATCACGCGGTCTGTTTCTCTGCAATAATACTGCATTGTCGGGGTTATTATTGGATACCTGCGAGCTGCATCCGCAGTAGGAACGGTCCACTTGCGGATTTGGGTCGGTCTACGATGATGCTCTTATCAATTAGTGGAGACATACGGGGTGTGCTCTTTGGCTGCTACTGGTAAGAATCACTGCCTTCAAGTTGGTTTCATCTGCAGCTTTTCTCTTTCTTTATTTCATTCTATTCCTCTCATTTCCTACTTCCTATCTGCCATTGATGAATAGTTTACACAATATTCCACTCAGTATTTGATATCACAGAACTCAATATTTTCCCATAGACGACCATTATAACGTTCAGCCGAAAAATTATATGATCGCATAACTTTAATTTTGACATTCAAATATCTTTGTCAAGTATAGCACTTCAGACAACTTATTTTCTGACCCGAAAACATGGGGTCATGCAACAAATAAGAGAGAAAAAATGACACCACGGGAAGTACCGGTCAAGTGCACATATTTTTCAGGGAATTCCTTACAAAAATACACAAAAAGTAAATTGTATTTTTTAGTTCCCAAAGTCATGAAATCACCCTCTTTTTTATCAGGAATATTCAAAAATAATGCAAGATGTCAACAGAATGTTTCAAATATTTATTGAAACAATATATTTTCTCAAGGCTGTTTATTTTTAGAGATTGCATCATTTCCGGGTGCAACATTACAAGGCGGGTAACTCAAATTCAAATATCTAGTTCAGCGATACCTATAATTATCCCCAACCCTACCAAAGAGGCATTTTACCACTTCCATGAGATAAAAGAGTCATATCTGCATTAGAATCAAATGTTTGGCTTCTGCTGAGTCAAAAACATGGGAAATTTACTCTTTTAAGGAAAAGTGTCCAAATTTTGTCAAATGGGCTTAAAAAGTGTTATTGCTTCCAAAAGATTTTTGTAGCCTGTTACCTAATAAATTAGCTGAGAGGGATGGGAATTTACAGCTTTCTTTAAAAACCACCCTGATCCCACAATAAAACTAAACTCTGCATCAACACACAACATTTGGGGAAAAATCTGTCTCATTTAACCATACTGCTAGCAAAACAGTGTCCCAACTCCTGCGAAACAATACGAATGTCAATTTTGTTTCAAAAACTGGGGATGCAGCTATATATTTCATCAGTATAAAATGACTCTGCCATTTTATCCTAACAACTGACGTCAAATTTTCTTCTACCTACTGATGTGGTAAAATATAGCCCTGAAGAGGACCCCGGTATGCCCCTTTTCATCAAAGTTTATGATATAATTCATACATTAATTGACACTGGCCCAAAATAAACCTACTGTGATATAAAATGTCCCATTGGTGATAGTTTCTAAATCACATTCTGGATTCTGAAGACATTTCACATTGTGTTTGATGAATTTGTTTGCAATTTTTGTAAAGGAAAAGCCTCAGTTTTCTCGGTTAAGGCACCTAGAGTCATTGGTATGACACTGACAAAACATAAAGCAGTGCTTTGTCTAAACGATGACCATTACCTTCTACAGTGGTGTCTCGTAGTACTGTTAAAATGCCTAAAACCATCAGATATTGATTTTATAGTACTGTGCTTATGCTGAAAGTACCCATAAGTGTACCTTTCACACCTTTTGTTTTAATCCCCACAGACACCTATTCTGACAACAAGAGTGAAATTGTAGAAAATATGTTTCCCAAGAGGATGAATCAGACAGTTGCTTCACGAATGTAGTGATATCTGATGTTCAATATATTTGTGTGTGTGTGTCTGGAGTAGTGTGGGGGGGGGGGGGTGATGTTGAAAGATAGTCAGCTACCAATTATTGACAATGTTGATCCAGGCAAATGAAAAGCAAAGAAACACCTTGTCTGGTGCACAGACAGACAACAGACAGCATGAGCTTACCGAATGGCATACAATGAAAAATAAAGTGGAAGAGCCATGAAAAGGTTGTTAACTGGTAGAGTGCTGGAAGCCCATATTTGGGCTTTACTCTGAGGTGAAGGTACTGCAACTTGAAGGCTTCATACTCAGTGGATGTGCTTCGTATTATCTTTAAAGTGATATTATTTAGTCTGTAAGGACTTGTCTTGTTACAATTTATGGGAGAGTGCCTGCACTCTCCCATAAATTGTAACAAGGCAAAGAAAAGTGAACAAATGTTGATGACCAAAACATAATTTAGCACTCAACCAGTTAAATAGAAACTGAACGTGTACGATATTAACTTCAGCCTCTAAAAACATGTTGTACAGTCTTTCCAAATATTTATCATCAGCAGAAGGGTTAAGTATGTGCGGGAGGGGGACTTGGCTTAAGGAGAGAGCAATATTTCACAACTGTCACTGTAAATTTGTGCTTACCATGGGAACCATGACAGCACTAGTACTAGAGTGCTATCTTGGTAGCTGTGCACAAATGCCATTCATTCACATTTGTCATTTTATTATGTAAAAAATTTTTCCACTGTAGCCTCCCCCCCCCCCCCCCCTGTTCCAAAATACTCTTTCAATGACGGAATTGTTTTCCAACATTTTAAAGGGCATAATATAGAAAAAAAAAACTTTGGAATACCAGTGAATAGAAGTGCATTATAAGTTTTTTGGCTGTGTTTGAATGGTGATTTGGGAGAGGGATGGAAAATTGGAATTCTTCCTGCCCCTGGTACTATGAGGTGGGAGCATGGTGTAAATAAATGTGTTAATATGGTAAGACAGGCTGTTAGTTAGCAGCTGCCAGATGTTATAGTGTTCTTCTGGAAACTACACTTGCTCAAAATATGAATTTGCTTGCACTGACAGCCTAAGTTCTGACAATATATAGCCTTTATTTCTGACTATGACAAAAATGTAACTTTTCAAAACAATAAAACAGTTTCGTAAGGTGTGTGGTCCCTCAATAAACATTTAATTGTGAAATAATCCCCCAAATTAATAATTGAATCTCGTTTGGAAGCCAAAAAACATATTTCCTATAGGTATCACAGAACTAAATATTTTCCCATAGGCCACCGTTATAAGGTTCAGGCGAACATAAATATGATCGCATAACTTTAATTTTGGCATTCAAATATCTTTGTCAAGTATAGTCCTTCAGACAACTTTTTCTGACCCGAAAACATGGGGTCATGCAACAAATAAGAGAGAGAAAATTACACGAAAGGAAATATTTTTCAGGGAATTCCCTACAAAAACACACAAAAAGTAAATTGTATTTTTTAGGTCCAAAAGTCATCAAATCACCCACTTTTTTATCAGGAATATTCGAAAATAATGCAAGATGTCAATAGAATGTTTCAAATGTTTATTGAAACAATATATTTTCCCAAGGCTGTTTATTTCAAGGCGGGTAACTCTAATTCAAATATTTAGTTCAGCGATACCTATAATTATCCCCAGACCTACCAAAGAGACATTTTACCACTTCCATGAGATAAAAGAATCGTTTCCATTTACACCGTCGTTTACTTATGTTTGTCTTGTTATAGTGCGTACTTCGGTATTATATCCTCTGTACAGCCACTGTGATATTAACAGTTACTTGTATGTATTATATCATATTTCTTTTTGAATAAATATTGTTTAAACTAAACACAGCTCGGGTTTGAAATAATTTCAACCCTATCAAAATTGCGTTCTCGAATAGCATCATGCTTTGTAATACTATTCAACGTCAAATGTGTGAAGGGAGGACAAATGATATTATTTTTCCGCGTCACGAAGAATAACTGAAAATCGTCTTCACGTTGCAAGTCCTTTCTTCATTTGTGTATGGTCCGTTTGGACCAAAGAGAAATCGAAAATATTTAGGCAATTAGAAAATCAAAAAGCAGTGATATTCAATGTGGGTTATTGGGTTAGCCAACGGATCTGAAGATTTAGTGCTTGTGACAGGTTGAAAAATGCGATGAAACAAGTATTGTCGAGTGTATCTATTGCTATTACTTAGACCCGTCGGTTGAGTTCACGATTTTCTTTCTGTGAGATTTTGTTAACTTCTTGGTGTAAAGGTAATTTCACCTTAATTCTTTGAAAGCTACAAGTCACAACTTCGGCAACATCCCCGTGACACATCTTACAGTAGCTAAAGGACACGGGGTTCTATAGCTTTCCAATTAAAATAAATAGTTTTTTATCTCTAATTTTCCATGGCAGGCGTTTTACATCATTGATGGGGAAACAGGCAATACAATTTTGTATATTTCGAGGCATAAATTACCCGGTGTATGTTGAACAAAATACAACGGATTTATTATTTACAAATAATAATATCCTTCGAGCGGTTTACCCCTTTGGGCCCTGATGGTATATATTGTTGGTTCAGTGTCAACAAACAGGTAGAGTCTCTACTTGGTACCCGGAGGGAGACCAATCAATATTTTCAACGTGCAGCCTTGGGGCTGACAATATTGATTGGTCTACCGCACAAATTCACTGAACAGCTATCTACTTTATGAATTCATGTCGTATCACGATCCTGGGCCGGAAAAGCGACCTTTCGGGTCCACTGGGTTAAGCTGCTTGACAGGTAATTTGCTACTATGTACATATATAGAATATACCTATAGTAGCTTGGTGTACCAAATGTTCACCACGAGTGGTGAAGTGGTGTTAACCGCGAGCCTTTGGCGCGCGGTTAACACCACTTCACCACGAGTGGTGAACATTTGGTACACCAAGTTACTTCGGGTATATTTTATTTATACAATGATCGTCAGATTATTAAGAGTCGCTATTATTTTTTCTCGATTTTACTGAGCAGCAGTCGTACAAACGTGCGAATCTGTTTTTGTTTACATGAGCATAGATAAACGGTACTTCCGCCGTCAGTTTTATAGCCGAAACGAAATGGAAAAAGAAACAGAGCCTTTTTTCGTTTTAATAACATAATAACATATTATTTCGAGTTGTGGATGCTTTATTAACATGCGACAATGCATGTTTGTTAATTGTTGGCATCTTATGGGATAAAACCATTTAAAAACGTAATAAATAATTGCTGGTTTCATTTCACTCTTTGCGAGGCGGCGTGCGGTAAATTTAGAAGACAAGTTTGCATTCAGGTCGACGTCACAAAAGGTCAACTTGGATGTAGTTCTTCTGTAGGTGTAAAATTTAACTAATGAAATCCCACGTGTTCACCACGGTTGGTGTGTAAAGCTAAAACTTATGGCTTGTCATATATAGTACACTAGGTAATCATGGTATAAAATTATAATTCCCCCACCTGTAAATCGTCAGTCTCTATAAAGTAATTCCCCATTATCTTCCTCGCTTTCCGGTACAAGAACAGACATTCGAACTACTTTTTTGTTGTTTTTTCACGGTTTCCTATTACTTGTCGAGCGCGTTCCAGTGAATTGCCACATGTTGTGATTCGGGGAAAAAAATCATTATTATGTGAGAAAAAAAATCCTGCTCTTTCTTTTAGCTTGTGTCGGGTGAGGAGTTAACCTCAGTACGACCAATGAAAATCGTTTCCATTTTTTTCAAATCAAATATTGCTTTGAAATTCAATATCAAACATCGTAAAGGTCTTTGTTCAAAGTTTCCGCTCAGTTCGTTGTCAGATTAATTTGATGTTATCTTGTCTGCTTAGTATTTAAACTTGGATTTAAACACGCGTGAGCTCATCCAATAGAGTATTTAATCTTAACTAATGGTATTGCAATTTAATTTTCGCATTTTGTTTCTCAATTTTCCTCGAATACTGATTTGTTTCATAAAAGAAGGGTTTTCTAGCTCAAACGAATAATGTTGTTGCATACCAGTAATGAATTCCTTTGAACTGATTCAAATATGAGAAGTTAGACACATTTGCAACTTCATCATGTACTGAAAGTTATCGATCTCTCTTCACAAGCTGACATTCAAAAAATTTAAAAAACTGACAATACATTTTTTACCACTACTCAAGGACGCGGGCACTGAGGGGAGGGGGGCTGAGAGGGACGCCCACAGCGTTTCCCAGAAAGAGTCGACAGGGAGAGAGAGAAAGAGAGAGAGAGAGAGAGAGAGGAGAGAGAGGGAGAAAGAGTTTACGCCAATAGTTTCTTTACCAACACGTCATTGCAATTTTATTGGGAATCAGCTTTGTGCCCTTAATATGTGACTGAAAATCCCCTCGTGTGATTTGTCTCTTGTACGGTCTTTGAAATCGAGAATAATGTTCACCTGTGGCTGTATATTGAACAAATGTCCTCACCGGGCCGAAACAATGGGGAATTTTGTTAAATATGGAGACACAAATGAGCATTTTTTCTCAATGTTGATGTAGGTGAGGACAAAACATGGCTTTGTGTATTGTATCCCTACCATGCCACTAAGCCACATGGACTATTACTGAAATATATCATTGCATGGGCTCCCTTGTATGATCGTGCCCACCTTCCACTACTCTTGAGGAGATTAGAGTGTACACCAGATTCGGGCTAAAAATTCGCTACCTGAGCAGCATGAGGTATGGCCTGACACAAAAGACTTCCATTGTCTTTCTATCGGATATTGTTTCCCAGAGTTAATTCCTCTGTTCTTAAATGGTTAGGAGCTTGGGATAGCATAAAATCACATAAGGTCAATCTGTATGGCGTCAGTCCGTGCTGACATCCAGTACCTTAATTGGTAGAGGATGTGGCCTACCACAAAATATTTCCTTTGTCTGCGTTTTCAGTATTGCCTCCCTGAGTGGTAATTCTAGTGTTTTCAAGTGGTTGGAGTGGGTTGAGCATTATATGAAAAACAATCTAAGGTTCCCTCGGGCCGTCTATCGGGCCGTCCGTCTATTCGAAAGCATAAACTTGCAATAACTTAACCCTTTACCTAACCTGAAAAGCAGACGACACTTGCAAAAATAATTCTTGAATAACTAATTTTTTTTCATTTTTTGTCTCAAAAACATAGGTTATGACCCCTCGTTGGAACGAGCTCGTTCCAACGAGGCGTCATAACCTATGTTTTTGAGACAAAGATGAAAAAAATAATGAAAATTAATTGGCGATTTTTGAGAATAGCGCTGGCCGGTTTTGGCCGTTACGTTAGGTTTAACGAAAGATTGACGGATCGCTATGCCATTTAGTATGTATAGATCCCTTTATTTGAAGAATACTCACAAAGCACCCTCACTGGGGCGGAAAATGTCATCCAAACGTTATGACCCTTTATTTGATGAAAACTGTACAAATTGGACTTGGTTTTTGTACGCAGAGTGGGAATTTCTGAGCACGCATTCTCCAATCTTGTGACTCTAATCTGACAGGATAATGATTGGAAAAGTGGAAGAATACTGACAGAATACGCAAAAGCAGCGATGCGCTGATCTGACAGAAAACATCCACATGTTATGTTTCTTGAAACTGACAGATGGTTGCATCGAGGACGCAATATCACAAAGAAATGTTTGCAACCTATCATAAATATGTGTTGTTGTATATCTTATTGTAATTTATTGTATACTGGTGAATAAATCAATATCAATATCTGCACGATGGCGCCTCTCTTCTTTTAATAAAGCTCAGTGCGTTTTTGTGCAGTACTGTGATTGCGGAATTGTTCCCCCATCGGATCATCGTGATGGGATTGATATTTGATCGCGACATATTAGTATTGGTTAATCCGAATTTCGTAAATAAATATTACAATACAATATTTATCTATTCAAGAAAAACCAAATGGAAATATCATCTGAAATACAATATTGTCGTGCTTCATTTTTCAAAGGTGAAATTATACTTATGTTATCAACTTCACCATTCAGCTACAGCAGCAGATGTGATACATTTTGTAAGAACTGCGAGGATATTCCAGGCGTTTTTCTTTATTGACAATGCAATCCTCCGACAATTATTCCAGGAATGGTCTCATCACACTTTTTTGATGAACCAATAATATATTAGGCACTGCTGGTATCTGAACAAAATATAGGGACAGGTTGTCAAGAATTATTGCGCAGATACCGACGTCTACCGTTTGAGCGGGCATTAGAAATTACGTATGGTTCACCAGCTTTGTCGCGATTGAAAATACACAAATGTTCGTTTTTGCGAGGTGAATGTTTTTCTGTATTTAAAAACACACCAGATTCTCATTTTAATTATACGCGTTTCGGGTGTTTTAATTCGATCGAGCCATCGGCGAATCATACAAAACACAGCTCAATTCATCATTGTCTATTTTTTTCCTGAGTATAAACCATTTATCAACTCGAAATGCAAATGACACTTGCAACAGAAATTATTGAATAACTAACATTTTTCTTTCTGTACTTCAAAACACAACTTATGACCCTTTATTGGAACGAGCTCAACGAGCTCGTTCCAATGAAGGGTAATAAATTATGTTTTGGATACGAAAAGGAGACCTTAATCGCTTACCCCAGAAAGTTGCTTAAAGAAGGACTTCAAAGCACAACAGTTAACAACAGAGGGGAATGAAGTAATGTATTTTTTAAAACAGTCTTGTCCACATCAGATGATTTAAATGTCGAGATTTGAAGTAACGCAAAAGAACGGGCTATTTTTCAGGACCTGGAATTCTAAATATCTATTTCCAGGGAAGGCGTAGTTCAAACCCCATTGTGACAATGTCATATTTTTAACTGGGATGGGGTGGGCGGTAGCAGATGAGGTGGCAATGCTGGGTTCAGGGTCCATTTTCTTACAATTTTAAAAACTTTTGAAGGATGTCAATGGTCCTAGGGAAAGGGGGAACTCATTGAAATGAAGAGACAAAATCACCCTTTGCCCCCTCCTCCCTTCCCAACCGGTAATCGGGGTGATCTTTTTTTCTCTCATTAGCCTTTGAAAGTCATTTTAAAGCGAAAACATCATGCGTTCCTGCAGAGGGATGCATAAAATCACCCGAAATCCTTTAAAACTCGTTTTAAAGCAAGAAAAATAAACAAACAAAATCATCAAATACACTCACCTCCCACCATTCACCTTTTGGGCCTCAAGGAATATGGTGGGCACCCTTTTATACAAATCTTATCCACCCGAATATATATCTGCATAAACTTGACTACAATCATCCCCGCCATTCGTGGGCAGAATTCATTTAAAACAAGAGCACCGCTGGGCATTGCATCATACGCCCGTGAACTGTTCAAATTGTACCATTTTAACACATTTGCAATTTGTTTAGAGTGCGAGAAATTTATACTGGCATATGTATATATGTTACGGTCAGACTTTGAAATCAGTGATTTTGTGAAATGACTAAATTTTTCAGTCATTTGAGAAAAAGACTAACAAGTTTGAAGCCAATCGAAAAACATATACCAAAGTTATCATCCGGAAACCAAATATTTGACGAAGAATTCTAAGTCCAACAGGGGCCATAATTCAGGCAAAAATTGTTCAGACCGACCCCATATTCGAACTGGATCTGTATTTTGTTGTGATTAAACCACATACCAAATTTGAAGCCGATCGGAAAACAAATACTAAAGTTATCATCCGGAAACCAAATATTTGACGAATTCTAAGTCCAACAGGGGCCATAATTCAGGCGAAAAATGTTCGGACCGACCCCATATTCGAACTTGACCTGTATTTTGTTGTGATTAAACCACATACCAAATTTGGAGCCGATCGGAAAACAAATACTAAAGTTATCATCCGGAAACCAAATATTTGACGAATTCTAAGTCCAACAGGGGCCATAATTCAGGCGAAAAATGTTCGGACCGACCCCATATTCGAACTTGACCTGTATTTTGTTGTGATTAAACCACATACCAAATTTGGAACCGATCGGAAAACAAATACTAAAGTTATCATCCGGAAACCAAATATTTGACGAATTCTAAGTCCAACTGGGGCCATAATTCAGGCGAAAAATGTTCGGACAGACCCCATATTCGAACTTGACCTGTATTTTGTTGTGATTAAACCACATACCACATTTGGAGCCGATCGGAAAACAAATACTAAAGTTATCATCCGGAAACCAAATATTTGACAAATTCTAAGTCCAACTGGGGCCATAATTCAGGCGAAAAATGTTCGGACCGACCCCATATTCGAACTTGAACTGTATTTTGTTGTGATTAAACCACATACCACATTTGGAGCCGATCGGAAAACAAATACTAAAGTTATTGTTCGGAAACCAAACGGACGGACGGACGGACGGACCGACGGACAGACAGACGGACAGACGGACAACGCCATACTATAATACGTCCCGTTTTTCAAACGGGCGTATAAAAACGAATAATAAATTCTCCATTTGGTTCTATTTGAAATTTAAAACCCCTCTGGTGCCCTCACCCCACACATAATCAATCGAGCGTAACGCCCCGAACAACGTTTACTTTAGGAGTCATCGTAATGCTACATACTAAATATCAAAAGATTCTGCTTTTAAGTCTGAAGAAAAAGAGCTTTCAAGAATATTGCTTCTATTGCACCAAGATAAAATTTTGGCTATCATGGGGAGTACGAACATAAGTACTTGATTTGTGCAAACTGGAATTTATCTCTCCTGCGGATGCTGTATACCAAAAATCCAAAAGATTTTGTCTGGTGAATATGAAGAAGATTTTTAACGCATTTTCCTCATATTCCACTAAATTGAAATTTGGTCTTCCACAGGCACTGAATCTGACACTTGCTAAGGATCGTGTATACCAAATATCATAAGTTTCTGATCGATGGTTCTGGCGAGAGTTAGATTTCTAACGATTACTGCTCATATTGTACCAATTTAAAATCGAGATTCCGTAGCCAGCCCAGATATGAATCATGGGACTTGATTTGAACAAACGTGAATCTGCCCCCCTTAAGGATGTTTCATACCAAATACTGAAAGATACAGATAGGTTGTTCCGGAGAAGAGGATATTTTAAAGAGTATTCCTCTTATTTCACCAAGTTAAAATTTGTGCCCCTTATTTACCCAGAGACTTGATTTGATCACAATTGAATCTGACTTTCCCAAATGATCTTTTATACCAAATATCAAACGATTCCGAATTGTGATTCTGAAGGAGATTCTTAAAGAATATTTCGCATATTGCAACAAGTTAAAATCTGGGCTCTAATCGGGAGCCGAAGTATGAGCCCAAGAACTTGACTAGAATCTAAGCCTCCTGAGGATGCAGTTTTGCATATATCGAAAGATTCTGATCGATGGTTCTTGAGAAGACGATGTTTAAAGAATATTCCTCGATTTAAATTAAGTCGAAATTAGGGCTGCCGCTGGGAGCCCATATATGAACCGAGAGACTTGATTTAAACGGAAACTTTCCCCAAATATTCTGGTTGGTGCTTCTGTAGAAGAGGACTTTTAAAGAAGATTCCTCATATTGCACTTAATTAAAATTCGGGCTCCCAGACGAAATATGAATCCAGGAACTTAGTTTGAACAAACTTGAATTTGGCCCCTTTAGAGATGCTCTCTATCAAATATCAAAATATTCTGATCGGTGGTTCTGTGGAAGAAGATTTTTAAAGAATGTTTGTCAAATTGCACTATGTTAAAATTAGGGCTCCAGAGGGAGCCCAAATATGAACCCAGAAGCTAGAATTAAAAACACCTGATTGTGACCTCACTAAATGTGCCCTATACCAAATATCAAACGATTCTGATAGGTTGTTCTGGAAAAGAAGAATTTAAACGGATTAAGTGACGAGTTACTTGGGTTGTGCTGGCCGGTTTTAAATGCTACATTGTGTAGAGGGTTAAGTGAGGCGGCACATCTTTATGTCCTCGCATTTGCTCCACAACATTCTCGCAAACAGGTCGCAATGTTCTAGCATAAGAATTTAATAAGATTTCAAGAACAGAACTCCAAAGAGGAATATTTTCGATTAAAGTTTAACAGTTTTATTGAATATCACAGACGGCAATCTGGATAACTTGACATGGAGTTCGAGGTAAAACATCGAGCTGCCGTGAAACTTATTCTCTCTGTCTTCTACTCAGAAGATGCTGATTTGTTTACGTTAACATCTTCTCGATAATTTACAGATGAGAGTATCATAAAAGTGAATATCTTTCTCTGCGGTCATCCTACTTCGCTTTTTCAGCTGTAGTCACGTTTCGTGCGACAGCTACTGGATAATTAGGGTTTAATATATTCCCAACTTTCTATATTTACGGGAATGGGAATGAAATTACACTCAGAACCGGAAACCGGGAAATGTCCTGGAAAATATCAAGTAAATTTACGAGAGTAACAAAAGACGCATGAAACGACGTGACGTGAAAACAAACACATTTTATTGGCACTCTGCCATATCCACACGGAAGAGTTTTTTTCCTAAGAGAAGTGTGAAAACCTAAACAAGCTTCCAACTCGTCTTCATTATCAGCATCGCTAGTTTTATTACCACTACTTCTTGGCTTTAACGCTCTCTCCACTGCCGTCAACAGTCTTCCCTGCTTGAAGCAGAGGAGACTGATGACGGCAGTGAAAAAGAAGTTGGTGTTGGAAGAGGTAGTGACTAGTGAGCGATAGTATGATTCTCAAAATGAAGACGAGTTTGAACTTTGAAGAGAGTGAAGATCTTGCTGTTGATGAGAGGAGTACTCCGAAATTCATTCAGATCTACAGTGATTAGGTGAAAATGGTTCATTTGTAAGGAGGATTGTAAAACAGAGGGCTGACGAAATCTTACAAAGTTACTTTGGTGCAATTTTTCAATTTAGAAAACTTCAATTCAACACATCCGGCAAGAGTGACTGCCGTTTCCGTGGTTTTATATAGATTTCCCGGGTATCGTCACCGGCTTTCGGAGGCGGGAACTCGGGAATTCGCGTTCCCGGGATTACACCCTGTCGATAATATGGCTTGGTCATATTTGCGGCTGTTCGGTAGATTTAGTGGGTATCTATTTTGGTGTCAACCTAAGCAGTGTACATGTTACGCTAGTGTGCCAAACACCTCAAGTGTGTTCTTTTATATAAATAATGATACTTGCACAGTGAGATGAAACGTGAGAGCGAACCGTTCTATCCACTTAAGAATTGAATGCATACAATTTGTACCCATTCCCACACGTCCATACTCCAATAATATTATACAAATTGCATTCAATTCTTATAATTACATTCCGTAACTGTTTAAACTACTTTTTACCAAACAACAAAGCAGAAAGACGAAATAAAACATGTACGAACGAACGAGGCGAAAACCACCCTCACACAAAAGACAAAGCGTACAACTCTGATTTTTAATTTTCACAACTTTAGAAATGGAAATGAGTATTTTAGTAACGGGCTTTATGCCACAGTTAAGAAATGTCACCAAAGAAACAGCAGCGGGGTTGATCACTGCGAGAGGCGCTAAAAGTTAAAAACCCGCCCAAACACCGCCCGAATTACATTCTGTCAACTGCGCTCTACCGTAAATGCGAGTCAAAGTTCGACCAAATGTATTCAGTGGAAAATGAATTACATTTGGTCATGACGTTTTCATCCAGCTGACCAATGGGAATTGAGTATTTGGACCCAAAACGTATAACTACATTAACAATGTAGTTATTGTGCAATGAAATATTCAAGTATACACAAGAAGTCGTGCATTATTTATCATTTTTTATTGAAAATTTAATTTGTACTCTATTCCACCCCACAGTGCAATATTCAAACAGAGTCAACGGCAATCCGTGCATTGTTTATTATATTGTATCGAAGATTCGTTTTAATATTGAAACCAATCGGTATCTAACTTGTATATAGTATGCGCATTGTTATTAACATAGCATAGAAGCTGGATACCTGTCTATCAAACAAGAAACAACCAGTAAAAAGTTAGCAATTATTTTGCGCATGCACACTATTTTTCGCAAACGCTATTGGAGAATAGGTTGAAACTGCTGACCAATTAGAGGGATTGGTTCTTATCCGATTTACAATATACACTTTCAGTTAATAGCATGTGAGTTCTCTTACAAGACTGCGTTAACTCATCACCTAACAAATCTGCATAGCCAACCCAATACTACACAAAAAACGATTATCCCATTCAACAGCAAAGATATTTTTCTTGTCATTTCTACGGAATTGAGTGAGGGAGTTGGTTTGGGTAAACCAATCCAAATGTTCAACGTGCAGCCTTTGGATAAAATTGATTTGTCAAACACACACATTCTCATAGCAGTTATTTACTGTTAAGACATTAGCACGCGCCGTCATCCTGGGTCTAGTGGCAGTCAAGGGGATAGGAGGGGTGTTCGATTACATAGAGTGCCACCTTCGGGGTTGCGAAATATTTAAAAATTTGTTAATAAAGCTATGAAATCCAGCTTTTTACATGAAACCGGTCGGTAAAAATTATCAGCACGGAGATGAGTCAGCATCTTTATGATTGGCTCCGTCGGCACCCTATGTTCGTTCGCCACTGCCTAGGTCGGAAAATGGCATCTCGCTTTCGAAGGATTGCAATATCAATAGAAAAGGCAGGCGAATCAACTTTAAACGTAGATAGCCCATACCTTTACCTATCGCTATTCTAATACGCAATTACATTGGCTTGGGGATTTGACGATGTTTTGACCTCCACAAAAATCCTTAGGATGTTATTTAGAACTCAGACGGAATTGCAATATTGACCCGCAAATGTAAAATTGATCGTTTGACAAATTCCGTATGTTAGGAACGAAAAGGAGTTTGTATTTAACACTTTGAACCTCAGTGGCCTTTTTCCGGCCAGGAACATGATACGTCATAACGTCATTATATAGAATGACTGCTCAGTAAATATTGTGGGGTAGATCAATCAGTATTTTCAACGTGCAGCTCGAGGCTGCACATTGAAAATACTGATTGGTCAACCCCAAATAATGAATATGGACTTTTCTAATTGCTGCCCTTGAACTGGCATGGAAGACACCACTAGAGTTCAGAGGGTTAAATTTTGTGAGCACGCGTAGCTATACGACAACGTGAATAAAATATATTTCTGGTGGACGCCCAAATACACATCGAGGTGTCTCGCAATTAATTGATGTTGTGGAAAAATGTGTCCCGATGTGAGAGCAAACTGCATAGATATCATCCCGAAAGTTATTTGCTGGCTATTGCAGATCAAATGATAATCCGAATATGCTGTCGATGTCAACGTTTTAGTGCTATCATTCAACAATCAGTATCGGGGGAAATTGCTGTCTCTGTTTGTTGTGTCACTCTCACAGTTTCGCTCTACAAGTTTATCTGTTTTGATGTCAAGAACTATCGGAGCGGCACAAACACGCCTATCAGATCTGATTATTTATCAATCAAGATAATGACATGCAGTTGTGTAACACACTATTCGCAAGAATGTAGCTCAGTTGGCAAAGGAGCAGGCTGCAAGCCGACAGTTCCTCGATTCGAATCCCACCTGCGGCAACCGCATTGTGTCCTTCGGCAAGATACTTCATCCCCATTGCCCACGTGGGGGCACGGTAGCGATGTGTACTAAGGCGTACTGCACATCGATGGTGCACTTGTCTTCAATCAATGATAACCCTGCTTATGTGGAGTTAGTATATTGGGTAGCCTTACAGTTGCTCGCAGTTGCTCGGTGATTCTCTCCGGGTACTTCGGCTTCCTCCACCCGTTAAACTGTCCGACACGAGGTGACCATGGCTGTCGAAAGTGTCGTTAAACCCCAATAAATAAATAAATAATAAATTCGAAAGAATAGTAGAAACAGAGCGTGAAATATGGAGGTTAAATTATTTCATGAGTAACTGGAAAGAAATACAGTATTTTCACGTGCTGCTGAAATTCCGTATTTCTTTCCAGTCACGGATGAGATGATTCAGGTATTCAGACGAAAACCGTAGGTATTCTTTTAAAGATAGGCTTCGGTATTAATGATATATTTGCTGAGTTTGTAATAGTTGTATATTTTTTAATGAAACTTTCGCTCAAATGATGTTTAAAACAACAACCGATTGAATGAAATCGCTTCAAGTTCAATCAGCTGATCGACGACGAACTACTGTGAAGGCCAAATTGAGACTTCTATGCTAGAGGTCCCGAGTT
This sequence comes from Pictodentalium vernedei, assembly GCA_031216915.1. Classification (NCBI taxonomy): domain Eukaryota; kingdom Metazoa; phylum Mollusca; class Scaphopoda; order Dentaliida; family Dentaliidae; genus Pictodentalium; species Pictodentalium vernedei. The sequence continues at coordinate 602,447,307 of CM062296.1, read as the reverse complement.
CGATCCCCGTCGGGGTCGCCCCGACTTGTGTCCTTGGGCAAGGTACTTTATCCCGGTTGCCTACATGGGGGCACGATGGCGTCGTGCACTAAGGTGTACTGCACGTCGATGGTGCACATGTCTTCAACCGCTGTAACCCTGCTTGAGCGGAGCTTGAACAGAGTTATTAGCCGACAGTTGCTCGTCGATGCTCGGTGTTTCTCTCCGGGTACTCCGGCTTCCTCCACCCGTAAAACTGTCACGATCACGATTAGCCATTGTACATAAGTATGTGACCTTAAACACCAATAAACAATAAATAATAATAACTTTAAATTTTGTTTAAACAAAAAACGGTAGGTATTCTTTTTATTATCTCATCAATACTGCTCGGTAATACTATTTTGTATAGAAACTGTCAGTGTTTATAATGAAATTTCAGAGAAACCTTGTTGCGAATAATGACCGATTGATTGGAAATGCATGGAAACGTATGGAAGTGATCAGCGGTCGCACCAAGAGAGAAATATGATTTTTAATTAAGACTTTCGTATACATCGTGTCGGTCAAAGAAATACATTATTGCATTTTCCATTTCAGCAATTTCCAGGTATTTTTGCGGCTAGAATGAAAGAAACACGCATATCGGAGAACAGAGACAAAATATACCAAATTCATCAGATTGTTGTAAAAGGGTAGTGCTGTAAAAACTACTGTTATACTTGGGGTACAAGTACAAGCAACCAGCAACCAGTTGTCGATACGTTTGTCATAAATCTTACGGTAAAAAGTTTCATCACGTGGAAACAAAAAGAGGAGTCAGATAGTTGCATCTAAGTTCTAAGAACCACGCACACCACTCGGCCACCGACAGACCTCAAAAAGGGAATGCTAGTTAACCCTTTACCCAACGTAACGGCCAAAACCGGCCAGCGCTATTCTCAAAAATCGCCAATTAATTTTCATTATTTTTTTCATTTTTTGTCTCAAAAACATTGGTTATGACCCCTCGTTGGAACGAGCTCGTCGAGCTCGTTCCAACGAGGTGTCATAACCTATGTTTTTGAGACAAAAAATGAAAAAAATTAGTTATTCAAGAATTATTTTTGCAAGTGTCGTCTGCTTTTCATGTTAGGTAAAGGGTTAACCAACTCAGTTATTTAATTATTCATCAGATAGTTGCATCTAAGTACTTAATTCTACGAAATGAACCTCAGAAGAAATCAGCGACACTTGTCTTTTCAAATTTCCCGGATGCCATAGAATTAAGAAAGGACGCTAGTTTTGTTTACAATGGCATGGCGGGGGTTCGAACCCACGCCGAGAAAGCTTCCTTCGGCACCAACCGCCTAGTGAAACTATACTGAACCACGCACACCACTCACCACCGACAGACCCCAAAAAGGGAATGCTAGTGAACCAAGTGTATACGAGGCCAGTACAGAACACACGGAATACTCAATTATTTAATTATTCATCAGATAGTTGCATCTAAGTACTTAATTCTACGAACTGCACCTCAGAAGAAATCAGCGACACTTGTCTTTTTCAAATTTCCCGGATGCCATAGAATTAATTCTAACTAGCACTCCCTTTTTGGGGTCTGTCGGTGGCCGAGTTGTATGCGTAGTTTAGTATAGTTTCGCTAGGCGGTTGGTGCCGAAGGAAACTCTCACGGCGTGGGTTCGAACTCCCGCCATGCCATTGTAAAAAAGAGGAGTGTTTATGTACAGTGCCAAAAAAGTTTTTTTAAAACGAACGCATCCGTTCGTCAGTTCCTGCTTTTGTAAAATGACAACCGTTCAGACAACGCCCATGCCGAAAGAGGGCTTGTTTTAGAAGAGTATATTTTTAAGGCAGGTTAAAAATATCTTTAAACTGCAGCCATGTGGCTGCATGTTAAAGATTTTAATTTTAGTCCGCTCTTTGTGAATTGATTGCCAGTACTTTTTACCCTTTTTAACCATTTGTTCCTCTTTTTGTACAGTGTAGGTTACTTTGGGAGAACTCATTTTGATAAATATATTGAACGAGAAGAGGTCGCCGCTACTACTGTTTTCTTTTATTTTTCCCAATTTTTCGTTATTGGGCGTTGCTGACTAATTCAACAGCGAGAGTCCATCTGACACAATACAAGCATCCATGTCTGGTAGAACCGTGATGACTGGACCCCCATCCCAATTTATGAATTGCAGCCCATCACCGCCATCGGCGTGCCCCTTGGTACGGGAAGTTTATCACACAGTTTGAACGAGATGGTCATAAATTGCGACAACGAGAGACAGACAGACAGACAGACAGACAGACAGACAGACAGACAGACAGACAGACAGACAGACAGACAGACAGACAGACAGACAGACAGACAGACAGACAGACAGACAGACAGACATATATAATTTGTAAATACCCACGACGGACATGTAACATAAACATATGTATATTGTACTATTACTCTTTGTACTTTACTCCATGTAAATGGAAAAAGTAATGAAATAAATAAATCAAGTACCACGTTGGACAAGTTTAAGATTGGACGAAGCCGGAATAGCAGGAAATATCCACCGAACGGAGGCAAGGCACTTTTAGATTTTCAAAGTGACGCGTTTGACCATTGTTCATTAGTGATGAAAGCATCTGCAGTGTACCATTAACGTGCTATTTACGACCCCCCCCCCCCCCCCCCCCACCGTGGAGAGTCACAACACGCTAACTTTTCCATCTTTGCAAAAATCCCTTACTCAACACGAACAGCAGACGATGCATGCAAAGATATTCGTGAATAACTGGAAATTTTCGGGTTTTTTCCAGAAAAACTTAGTAAGCTGGATCTAATGACGAATCATAAACTATTTTTTATAGACAGAAATTGAAAAAATATATTTTGAAAAGTAATCTTTGTGAATAGCGCTGGTCGATTATGGCCGTTACGGTAAAGCCCATTACCTCGCGAATCAACCTACCCGCCCACGTAATTTAAAAATTGAGCAATTGAAAAACCAATCGAATAACATCAATAAAACATATCATGTGACCTCTCATTGGAACGAGCTCGTTCCAATGAGAGGTCACATGGTATGCTTTTTTCACCTTTTGTGATGAAAAAATAATAAAAACAACAAATTTTGGTATCGTGTGATACGATATATTTTATACAATCTTCAGTATAATTTAGATGTGCAATGTGCTTTTTTCCCCAGAAAATCAGATAAATATTGTGGTACACAAAATAACTGATCCTCCCCTCCCATGTCGTGGTATTAGTTTCGATATCGAGCGATCGTGTACTCACTGACATCAATACAACGTTCGATTCTCGTTGATCAGTATTAGTTGGTTTTCAGCCGCACCACGTACAAGTCATTGACAAACAACCATCACTTACCTGGAATCCGGGCTTGTACAAACTAGGCGAATGGTCGTTAAATTCGTCATCGTTTGCCTCAAAAGAAATGGAACGGTTGATTTTTCGTTCGTCTTTTTTGTATGATTTGACCTCAGAAAAAGATTATGGAAGGTTACTCGAATTACCTTTGGTAATCTTTAATCAAGATTATAACAAAATCGGACCATTTTCAAACAATTATCTCACACTTTAAAAGCGATAATGTGCGATTAGGCAATATCATTTCGATAGTAGTTTCCGGTATACACAGTTGTATTTCTGCCCAAAACATAAACCCTGATATTTGGTTGACTGTTTATATCTCGTTCGCTAGTGGTAGAATGAAAGATGGCTCCTGTTGCGAAATTTAGCCTACAGAAAACGTTTTAATGTTTGGTAAGAGTGTAAAGTCGCCATATATTAAATTCCTTAAAGAGTATGTGAATATGGGAATTGCAATTGAAATCACAAACTGGAAATAGTATGTTACTTAGTGAGATTGAAAAGACATGATTATATTACTATATGGCTTTATTATGCCTCACGTTTGTAACATCAGCCGTGATTGGTAAATGTGACACCTTCTAAAAGTGATAGTACTGGAGTTTGGGGGCAAAACACGGGTACTATCGGGACGTTCTCCCCTGGAGACAAGAGAACAAGGAAAATGTAAGCTCTCGGGTTTTATTTCAGAAATCACACAAACTCAGGTACTATCGACCGACAGAACATGAAAAGGAACGTTCTAATATTATATTAAAGCACATTTTGTAAGCAGAAACATAAGCTGCACTATGAGACTGACAGAAGTTTTTCGTCAACGATAGACACAAACTTACCATCAACTATATCATCTTCAGTGGGTGTGTTTTCAATTTTAACTGCAAACAATGAATTCAAAAGGATCAGAAATATTAAAAACTTACGTGTTGTTCACCACTTCAGTGAATCCTGAATATGAGTTTTAACTTCAATCAATTATATTTCCACAAGGTTAGTACTCCTCGACCTCACTGAGCCTCCGCCTCAAGTTCAAAATAAATTGTTTCACTCCGCTTAATTCTAACAACTGTCGCCGTCCAAGAAACATGAATTTATATTCCATTATACCACTTATCACACAAGCATTAATAATGAATTATACCATGAACAACATGATACAGTTGTAAACACTGGCGTGTGTTGATATAGAAACTCCCAAAGCAACGGCACTTGAGACAAGTTATTTTCGAATTTGGTGATCAAGAAACTCCCAAAGAGACGTCATTCGTTTGAAATGACGTCATGTTTTTGGATTCGACTACATTGTTATTACAAGATTGATGGCATGTTGCAGTTAACGCTTAACAATAAAAGTTGTTTTTGGTTCGGCATAATAAAATAATTAGAACGTTTCTTTTCATGTTCTATCGGTCGATATAGTACCTGAGTTTGTGTGATTTCTGAAATAAAACCCAAAGCAGCGAACACGAAACATGAATTTATATTCCATTATACCACTTATCACACAAGCATTAATAATGAATTATACCATGAACAACATGATACAGCTGTAAACACTGGCATTTGTTGATATAGAAACTCCCAAAGCGACGGCACTTGAGACAAGTCATTTTCGAATTTGGTGATCAAGAAACTCCTAAAGAGACGTCATTCGTTTGAAATGACGTCATGTTTTTGGATTCGACTACATTGTTATTACAAGATTGATGGCATGTTGCAGTTAACGCTTAACAATGAAAGCTATTTTTGGTTCGGCAAAATAAAATAATTAGAACGTTTCTTTTCATGTTCTATTTGTCGATAGTACCTGAGTTTGTGTGATTTCTGAAATAAAACCTTCAGCAGCTTCGCTGCTTCGGGTTTTATTTCAGAAATCACACAAACTCAGGTACTATCGACCGATAGAATATGAAAAGGAACGTTCTAATATTATATTAAAGCACATTTTGTAAGCAGAAACATAAGCTGCACTATGAGACTGACAGCTGGCTGTCATGATTAGGAAAGATTTGTAGAAATCGAACACCAAGCAATATGGTGTGATGCTGACTTTATGTCACCCATAAAACCGTTTATTATATTTTTTTTAATAACCACATTTCTCTTGGCTGGATCTTATACACGTGACTGGTACTCCAAAATCCATGTACACCGGTTTTCCGGTGAATATCAACTTTCTAAATATAGCTTTTGAAAATCCTATCTCTAGTTCTATTTCAATTGACGTGCATGCGCATTCAACCTGACTTTTTATGCTATTCTGCAGATGATAACTATTTTATTGTTAAATAAAGGTATTTCTGATTGATATAATTGAACTTTTAATTGACAAATAGAAGATTGGTATTTTTTAGGATGGTGTATATAATAAAACAGTTATGGACGTTTGTGGTGGTAAATATGATGTGATATGAACCTAGAAAACTTATACTGACCTCGGCTAACACCTCGGTCAATATCAGTTTTTAGGTTCATATCACACCATATTCACCACCACAAAAGTCCATAATTGTATATTGTAACATGTTCGAGGTCGAAGCCACAATAAACCCGGAGACTAGTGTTAGAGTATAGGAACAGACTGGTGAGGTATCTCTTTGATAATGGAGGCCTCGTGTCGCCTGATCGACTGACTGACTTAGTCGCGACCTGGTGATGGTTAACCAGCATGAATGCGCAGTTTTAGCTTACCAGTCCAGTGACGTTTCACGGAGTATATAATCAATGAGAGAAAACCCGAATGGTCACCTTCGGTCACCGATTTTGGAAGGTCAGATAAGGGTCTGCTCTATAGAAGCTACCGTCACTACAGATTGGAGAAATACATTTTATGTAAGATATTGATGAATTACTTTTGATGTAGGATATTGGTGACCATCTTAAGCTGTGACTGTCAATAAAATTATTGATATAGAAAAGCCGCTGCTAGTCCGAGCTGTCGTCGGTGTATTTGCATGTTGAACCATAAGAATAAGAACCATCGGATACCAGGCGGCCAGAACTTATAAGAACTTTAACACAACAAGCCCAAAACGTTTTAGTGAGAATTAAAGTCCTAAAACTTTTAGATGGTCCCTTCAGCAGCAGCCATTAACCCTCAATATACTCCAACTTCCAGCAGTATATTTACATAGAATTGGTTAGTAAACTTTATGGCAGATGGTAAGAAACGGCAATCGACTTCATTAATGATGCCAATGAAGCCATTTGTGTAGCGGACGATTTTAGCAAGTCACCAGTGAAAATCTGTGAGGAATCAGACATTGTCATGGGCTTTGTTTGCCCACTATTCGGAGAGTATGCGCAGAGACTACCGTTGATATGATATGATCTCCCTTTACTCAAAAGTTTATAGATATTCTTTCGTGCTCATATCAAAGAGCTTCAGTCATATAGACGATATCTACGCGGTGTTAGTGAATATCGGGAATGATCTCATGAGTGTGGACCTGCAATTTGTATTTGTCAAGAGCGCTTGAGCGAGTGAAAAATAGTACTTTCAGGTCCACACGAATGAGATAATTTCTGATATTCAGTAAAACAGCGTAGATTTTCTTTTTATTATATGCTACGTGACATTTTGCTTCGCAATATTCAGTCCAATTCGACTGCAAACAATTTCAAGACAATAACAAAAAACTGCTGATCGTTCCCTCAAAGCGACGTTCAACGCGACGTCATACGCCGAAGTGTAACATCATTTAGGAAGCTACTGAAAAACTACTGAAAAGATTCATTGTGTTGACCTGATAATATTATTTTTCACTCGTGCAAGCGCTCGTAAAAAATGAAACGTTCAGGTCCACACTCATGAGATAACTCCAGATACTGACTAAAATAGAGTAGATTTTCTCGTTTATTGTATGTTACGAGACATTTTATTGCACATTATTCAGCTCAATTCGACCCCAAATGCGTACGATTCAAAACAATAACAAAGATCAGCTGATCGTTCCTGATGCGGCGTAGCGTGACGTCATTTAGGAAACTACTGAGGGATATTCCTCGATATCCATCGAGTCGATAAATATCTTTTAGATAATTTGCGATAATTCACAGCATATAATAATATGTAATATTTAATCCGCCTTGAAAACATCAAGAGAGTAACACGGTTGGTGGAACTTCATAATCATAAAACCCAAGCTGTGTCGAGTCTTCATTTATTATTATTTAGTAAACAAACATGTCTAACAGAATTGGTGGGGGCGTTAAAGATTCGGTCAAATGATGTCTCGACTGAAAAGCATTTCTTGCGGTGATTAAAAAAAAATGTTTAGGGTATTTTAGATTCAATCGCGTAATTGGTCGGAAAGACGAACCAAAGAAATATTCGAAGTTACAGAATCTAAATTTAAGCGATGGACTTTTTAAGAGCTAGACTGGATCCAGGCATCGCAACGTCGAATTCCGTACATAATTTGACCGATGACCCGAGAGCTTGTTTAATAACGTGATTCTATAGGTTGCATTGTTTGATTCTTGGACCGTTTGGCCATCTTTTGTCTGGTTTCGGATCAAGATATCTACACTATCTTCACCCTCCCCCCCCCCCCGCTCGCCCCTCACATGCCACATGCACGCCCTCAGTTAAAAGTAAAATTCGCCAAACTTGTCCAGTAAATTATGTCTGGACCGATTCAAAGACTCGATTCAGACAGAATTCACCAAACTCCATTTGTACATTTCACTATAAACTTGGGACTCGTTTGGGATCCACCTGTTTATAGTACCACGATCTAATGTATAGTGACGATAAGCCACTGTGTGTATTGCCTTTCTGTTGTGTAACATACTTTCTGGGTCAATTCCAAAAAGTATTACATGAAAGCACATAGCTTTAATAAAGGAATGTCAAGACTTGGCTTCAGTATTCTCGGTTTCTTATCGCCTCCTGTGCACCAACATTGGAAAACATATCTGTATTGCCTTTCTACCCTCGCGCATAAACGGTTCTGAAAAGAGGTTCTCCAAAAAGCATTGCACGAAAAAGTCAACGGCCTCTTTTCAAACGTCCTTAATTTCTGATGTGATGCGGTCTGAAAAGCAGGGTGAATTGACCTCAAGATATGTTCATCCTCGCAAGAGAGTGTGCTTGAAAAATGAACCGCTTGTGGTCTCCGACAAGATAGAGCGAAATCGTTGTAATAAACCATTAATCACCCGATGAAGTATTTTGGAATTAATTGTTTGCAGTAATAGATGTTTAGCTTATTGTTTTAACTTTTTTTACCTGTCACACCGGACAGGCTCAGACCTGATAATTATATTCTCCCCCTACGCACTCGTCATTTGTATTGAATTTCAAACCCCCAGTGCGACGATTGATGAAGTGAATTTGTTGCCTTCGGAAAAATATTATTTGTTATGTATTGTTCCATAGCGTGATGAAATCGATTGTAGGGAACATTTAGCAATAGAGTTGAAAAAATGATATGGCAGGGTTTCTTAATCAATACATGAGATTACTTTCGTTGTATATAATACAAGTAGAATCCCTGACTCATCTTCTGGCTTATTTGTTTCTGAATGACCTTTGAATTGTACACACACACACACGATTACATGTTCACACACATAATTACAGCACGTGTAAACGAGAACACTGTTGTTCACATTCATTGCTTTCAATCGAACACTATATCACATGGACCGCTTGATACCGTTACATATATTACGTGTACACTTCCAAGTCCGGCAAAAACAAAAGAAAGCGCTTTCTTGTTTATCAAGCAGCTGTTATTCCGGTTCTCGGAGCTGCCTGTCCATTCACATATACACACACTCGCACGCGCGTACGCAGCACGTGCAAATTCTATACTGATTAGACTCCGTTTAGACTCCGTTTATTATCTCTATTTATACAAATTGTTTACATTAAATAACGTTATATCTATATCAGCACTATACATGGATAAACTGCGAAACAATTTCGCTCTGCTTTTCCAGTTGATAATGTAAGTGTTGCGGCATAAATGTCCAAGCTATACACATGACTTACCATGGTTTGGTGGATGGGTGGATAAATGTTCTGGAAACTGAATCTACATGAATTATATTTCGGTGATATTTAATCCTTTGAACCCTAGCGGCCGCTTTACCGGCCCAGAAGCATTATACGTCATAATTTCGTTAAGTTGGATGGCTGCAAAGTAAATGTGAGGGGTAGAGCAATTAATATTTTTAACGTGCAGCCCTGGGGCTACACGTTGAAAATATTACTTGGTCTACCCCAGATAATGCATATGGACTCTTCCAATCGTTGTCATTGAACTGACATAGAAGATACCACCAGGGTTCAAAGGGTTAAGCCTTGATGAGTATGACGTAGGTTGTTAAAAATGATGTGGCGGCTGTGATAGAACAGCAATCAATGCATTGTATATTCGACACAGCTACAGAGACCCATCGTGTTACGCCATATATTATAATCTTACATCAGCAAATGCACGGATTCCCGCTAGCCACCCCTTTGTTGGGGTTAGTGATATGTTCAGTCATTATTTGATCAATTTCTTCGACTTAAACCATCTTCCAACCCGAAGGGAATCCTTCGGGCTGAAGGATAGTTGAAGTAGGAAAAATAGAACCCACCGAATCAAGGTGTAATTCACAACACGTGCGCAGATATATATAGTATCACATTATGTTTATGTGCAAAATGTTGTACCAGAGAAGAGTCGAGGTGTAGCCTAGAAACAAGGACAAGACTGATACACCTTTTGTAGATACACATGATGATGGTGATAGATCTATCTTGCAATTTTCACTGGTAATAATTTGATTACCCCTTTAATTAGAAATTGGTCACATCCATCCACGTAATTCACAAAATGAGCATTTGAAGAAAAATTAATTTTTCCAAAAAATTCAACGAATTCTTTGATGCTGTCACAGCGTATCGTCCTATCGGGTGAGGACGTAAAATGGCTGTCTTCTGTGCGGATAGAGACACACTCCGTGCAGGCTAAAGATTCCTTCGCAATATTCGAGAAGAACGAGGCTACGAAGTTGCCGCTATGAAGGTCATCCCACACACCTGCGTCATTGGGCCAAGATGAGACGTTAATATAAGTTGCATAACTTGCTCGCCAATCCTTGTAAAACAAGCTTAAAAACATATCATGTGATATAGGTTTTGTTGAAATGTTTGGATTTTTTACAAAAATAATTAAACTACCAAATTGTAATACCGTATGCGTAAAATAAAGGGTTAGCGAGCATTTTAATTTCAGTTTTCATTTTCAAACTCATAAAATGTTTATCGTTTCGGTTGAAACTGTATGCGACTGTCTTGGACTTTAGCGATCCTCCGTTAAACTTATTTAGTGCGTACACGTTCAACATTCCGAAAAGTCTGCGCGCTATAACAATATAACTGCGTGTTGTTCCAGCTTGAATGCTTCCAGTGATTTAAATACAAATGCATAAAAGCAATGTGGTTCCATAATTATTAAATTATGGAACCACATTGCTTTTATGAACCTTTGAGAAGTTTTTTTTTAGTATAAAGAAAAGTACAAAGTTCTTCGCAAACGCGTTTCGAAAGCTTGTAATGTTCTATAAATATTGACGTAAACAAGTCGTAACCAAGAACGCGGTTGTATTGTGCAGTTGCAAGATGCAGATGTTGTATGCACGCTTTATTCGGGTAATAACGGAACCAATACATATTATATTGTCAGATAAAATATATTACATGGTTGCCTTCAGTGTCATACCTGCATGCTCTTGATTCTTTTAATTTCGTTCTGTAATCATGTAGCATGCTGTTGTAATATGTACAGTGTGGATTGCAATATCATTATTAACGAGAAAAGACGGCATAAATTATTATAGCGCCCACGCTCTCAGTTTATACTGGTAATGTAGGTAAATGAAATTCCAGACTTCATTGCACTGGAGTCGCGTGGTCATGCTTTAGACCCCACCTCACAGTAGTGCTATTCGGGTATAGATTTTTCGGTTAGCACAGGCTGTGTTCAAGTCATCCATACCAATAAAGCGCTCACTTGTTTCTCCGTTATCAGAAAAAGATTTTCAGTTCAAAAGTCGTATTCATTGTTGGATTGCAGCATTTCTGCAAGTTTCAGGAGCCAGTGTTGTTCGTTTACCCTCCACGATTCTTCTTATATAAGAAAGCAAAAGGAAAGATAGACCAATATGTCTGTTCTGTAGGCAGCTTCCAATAAATGAAATAAAAACAACTATAATAAATTTGTCTCACTCCCATATGACTTGCTGAACAAATCCCATGTTTGAAAAATTGTGCGTATTGGAGTTACTGTTTAAAGGGTTTAGCCCTCCAATATTTAATCGCTACAAAAAATCAATTTTACCTTGATAAAAAAACCGCCCAGCATGAAGATTCTTAAAGCCAAGAACAATGGAGAATACTTTTTTGAAAAAAATGAATCTTCTTTTTCGCCTTTTAATTCTCTGTTGTTAAGCCTGGCTTGACTGTTGAGTAGTAATATTACGACTGAAATGCATCAAGGAATAAACAATGTTTGTGATATTGAGAGCTTTTTAGCCTTTTATCAACACTTACAGTATCAAAATTTATTATTTTAATTTTTGTTTTCCAAAGTTTTAAAAAATAACAACAACAAAACCACATTATGTGACCCCCCTCATTGGAACGAGCTCCCCGATCTCGTTCCAATGAGGGATCACATAATGTGGTTTTGTTGAACTTTTTTGAAACATATTAACCCTTTACCCAACGCAGACGATATCAAAATTTATTATTTTAAATATCATTTTTTCAAATTTTTCTGAAAATTTCAACAAAACCATATCATGTGACCCCTCGTTGGGACGAGCTCGACGAGCTCGTTCCAACGAGGGGTCACATGATATGGTTTTGTTGAAATGTTTTGAAAAAATGATATTTTTACAAGTGCTGAATTTACATATTACGCGGGCGGATGCGGCCGATTCGTTGGGTAAAGGGTTAACAGCCCATTTTATAAATTACGAGGGCAGATGCTGCCGATTCTTTGGGAAATAGTTTAAGAAATGGAGAGATATATTTATGACATTCAGCAGAAAGTAGAAATGTGCGCACTTTTTCATGTTCGTTCTGAACTAAAATTACCAGGAACTATCTATTCGTGTTTCGTGAGTGGTGTTCTAACTTTGAGACTCTCTACGTTGGAGCTGCATGGGTATTCTAAACTGTTCTACAAATCTTACATACTCAATTTTATCGTGAAGATCAATTAGATTAAAGATAATGATTTTATAGCAGCTTCGTTTGGTCTTTTCAATAAATATATGGATGCAGAAGTGATAACAAAAGTGGTATTTTCTCGATTCGATCGCGAAGCAGTCGCAACACACCAACGCCATTTGGCGTGAAATTCCTGACGTAATATTGCTAAATCGGGCCTTGGAAGAGTAAAGGAATCAGAAAAAAACATCTGATATTCAGAGCTGTAGCATTATTCTTTCGATGCGTGATATCCGTCTGTATTGCAGAGAAGTCGCGATCCGGTCGAAATTCGTTATTCGCTTTCCTCGAAATTCTCTGTTCACTTTTGTATTCAAAGTACTCTAGAAGCTCTAAAATACCAACTGAAAGGATTCCGATTGCGTGTTTTACTATTAACATTTCCAACCCATAACATTTCTTGGTATGCTCTCCATGAAGAGCTTCCCAGGAAATGATGTCATGAGATCAGCATAACAAGGAATCGTTTTTGCGATGTCATTTGTTCAATGTTAATATTTCCAGAACTCGGCGTCATTTCGTGGGAAGCTTTTCCAAAAGTTTCCCAAATATGGATGTCAAGGATTGGAAGTATCAACAACGGAAAACAGCAACAGAAGTTCCCTTGCGGGTGGTTATTCCACAACTTACTTCAGCTGGTACTGATCGACCACTTTCCGGAGTTTTAGGCAAAGGCAAGATGTAGACAAGCGATGAGACGTAATTGAGAGTTTGAAATGGTTTCTGTCCCCATGGCTGCAGACAATATTTGACCAGTTTTCAATGCGATTGTTTGAGCTCTTAGTATGTTTAATTGATTTTATTGAATTTTGTAGTCCTTTCGATAGTTGGCTCTCGAATTTCTGATAAACCTCAGGAGAAATAAAAAATCAAAAATTAAATATCAGTAGATATAAAACATTAGTTCGCAGGGCAACAAATAAGTGTAAATAGAGTGTGCATATCTAACTTTGCTATTTTAATTTTTCGAAAAATTATTTCTGCCAAACCATACTATGTGATCCCCCCCCCCCCCCCCACACACACACACACACTCACACCTCGTTGGAATGAGCTAGAAAAGCTCCTTCCAATGATGTGTCGCATATGTTTTTGTTGAATTTTTTCGAAAAACATTTTTTTTCAACTCACCCACCTAACTACTCAGATTCTAAATTACTCTGGCGCATGCAGCCGATTCGTTAGGTAAAGGCTTAACCGGTAAGTTGTCGTTGCAAGTAGGTCAGCTGTGCATCACGTTTTGCCAATATAATACATAACGTTTCTTTAAAAGAAACGTCAAATTAATTTTCATGTACGCTACGCAACTCAGTAAAAATAGAATGATAACGAGATGATTCTATTCGAATGCGCTGGCCGACTTGGACGCCCATAGATTTATCCTTTTATCGCTATCTGAACGACATCGAGTGCTTGATGGATATTGGAGCCGAGTAATGGAGTGGTCACGAAGAGCAGCTTGTTTCGCATAAATGTATCAACCCTAGCTACCAGTCTCCCATGGGCTTTTGTGCTGAAAAACATCCTGCAAATGTATCATCGCTATGAAAAAACTCGTGTCCCAGGTTAGCGTCACATATTTTTTTTCCAAATCTGAACCATTTGGTCACAGTTTATTTGCAATTACACTTCCTTCCCTGGGAGGACAGGTAGACAGCCATTCTGGCTATGACACTCCCTACAGTATACTATTTACTAAACTTATGAAATATTATTAGTCATCCTTGTGTTTTCCAGGGTGTATGGGAATTTACACCGGTTTGGGAACTCATACACCCTGAGGCAAAGCCGAAGGGTGTATGAGTTCCCAAACCGGTGTAAATTCCCATACACCCTGGAAAACACAAGGATAACGGAGGCAAAGCCGAAGGGTGTATGAGTTCCCAAACCGGTGTAATCCCATACACCCTGGAAAACACAAGGATAACGGAGGCAAAGCCGAAGGGTGTATGAGTTCCCAAACCGGTGTAAATTCCCATACACCCTGGAAAACACAAGGATAACGTATTTATTTCCATTTGGTGTAGTTAATACTTTAACCTACATTGTGAGCAAAAACTGACAGAAAATTTGTACTTTGTAAGTTTCTTAATAAACAAAACCAGACAAATATGGATGTCATTGGAACTGGCTCAATGAGCCAGTTCCAATGACATCCATATCTGTAATATTTTTTTGCACATAAATATTAAATTTCCTGCATTTTTATTTTTGTCTCTAACAGAACTGAGCAGAAGGTATGAATTAATAATTAAAATTTGGTACTTTTTTTAGCCATATAGCCTGCTATTGTATATTCTTGTTTTTACACTGTGGTTAACCATGGTGTTAAAAAACCCACTGTGGATTGCAAGTTGCACCGTACCTCTCAGCCAATCAAAATGCAGTATTTTGTTTCATTTGGAAATATCTGTATTTGTAACCATTATTGTATTTGTAACCTTTTATGTATACTGTGAATCTGAATCAGAGACTATTTCAATAAACATTTAAATTTGTATCGAAGAAAATCATCGATAGCGGAGTAGTTATTGAGTCCACTAATGAAAAGAACCCTTCACATCTGGATCCCTGGTTTAACTGAGGGAAATACGTTAATGATGGTGTACTAGGATATATCGATTCTTTGATTTTAATTTTCTCCCCCAACTGCATGTATAACATACGTCTGTCCAGGGTGAGATAGCAGGGAGAGACAGATGTATCCCACCCCAACCACGTGACGTTATACATTTATAACGTTATTATGACGTTGTGCATATCGTATCAGTTTCTTGCTACCAACTAATTCATATTGACGTCATCAGAATGCCGTGTGATCAAAGTTTGATGCTCTAAAACTCTTTAAACCCCAAGATGCCACCGTTCCTAATTGATTTCGTGGTATATACCTTTGGTATATACGTAACTTTTTCAAAACAACGAATACCAAATGAGTTGATTGTATCAGCACGTGACCGCCCATTGCCTCTGGCTAACGTAACCGCTGTATGGTGGGGGGAGAAAAATAATCCCTGATGGGTAGGGGTGTGGGATGGGAAAATCTCACCCACGGGACAAGATATTTGGTCCAGACACTCGGCAAGCCTCGTGTCTGGCCCAAATATCTTGCCCTCGGGTGAGATTTCCCAATCCCACACCCGTACCCATCAGGGATTATAATAGTCAAGGCGCCTTGGTGCCGAGTACATTGAAGATTCGACAGCTTCCGAGTCTATTTTCCGTTTTGGATTTCCATCCAAAACAACATTATTGAACAAGTAGATAATCCTAAGCAGTATTAGTGGTCATGCCGACGATGCTACGGTAGATGTGTAAAAATAATCTTCATCTCACACAAAAGACTGTCGTCAGAGGAATATTTCAATTTCAAATTTCGAAAATGGCGCGTACCGCTCAAAAAGTGTAGCGGTCGAGGTATAAAGGCCATCATCTAACAACCAACCTGGTTGGTCTGAATCTTTTAGTCTCGTGTTAAATCGGTCGATTTGTATGACTATGCTATTCACAAATTGACTAAATCGTCACTAATTTTTTTTTTCCAATCTTTGTCCCCCAGCAATAGCTTATGTTTTGGAGGCAAAAAAAAAAAGATTTTTTCTTAATTGTTCCCTTTTTTTTGCAAGTGTAGTATCCTATTCATGTGGGTAATAATAATACTGCTTGGATCACCCGCTGATTTGTCGAAGTCCTCTAATGAGGATGCCAGCATCACCTCGCCCCTAAGTCCCCCCCCCCCCCCCCCCAACAGTCCCTTCTAATCTCCCCGCATTCAGAGATAAACTGTTTTGTAATTTCCCCATTGGCAATTTCTCAATCTCCGCAACTACAAAATTTACCATTTTCCATGGATTTCATCACATTTTTCCATTAGTTTCTGAAGGAGTCGTATTTTACTGGGCAAGGATTCGGGCCAATCTAAATGGAAGTGATCCGCGGGGTCTCCGATACTCCGAAGCTGCACATTTTGCACCCACTTTCATCGCATTTTCCGATTTTTCCCCCAACCTGATTGTAGTGGATTCCGGTGGAGAGATCGGTAGACTTCCCGACGGACAAGTGGACGTTTTTTCTTGCCAAATAACTTTCATTTTCAGTTTCACTTTTAAATTATATCCCTTGAAAGGGTAGATTAGCCTTTTCGACCTTCTTTAACCTGAAAAGCGAGTCGCTATCACTGTTACAACAGGTGGGGGTTGTCGGCCAGCCCAGAGTACAATTCTATATTGGGCCGGTAACAATCTGAGATCACGCAGGACGGTCCAGACTGTCATCCGAGTTTGAACCGACACGAACTCCGATTCCTCTTTGGATCAACAACAATCTGAGATAAGGGGCGGCCGGCCAAGACTGAAATTAGAGTTTGGCTCTGTCCAAATTCCGATTACACTGTTCTCCGGCAACAAAGTAAGAATGTCCATCGGGCCCCGGGAGGAATGAGAGTTTGGGATGGTAACAATCTACGATTCTTCGTATTAATGCGGGAAATTTGTGTGGCAAATCAGCCTTTTTCGACCTTCTTTAACTGTATTGTTGATGTTGCGTTTGGCTGCGATTGAAAGTCAAAGGCCAGTAAAGGCGGCACCAGGTGTCCACCAATCTGACCTTGGTTTGGCTGCAATAAAACTGATATAAAGTAAGTCTATTTTAAAAAAAAAACGCTCTTCCTATCAGCTCCCTTGTCATTAAAATTCTGCAAAGAAATGTTTTATCCGCTTTATTTTTAACCCCTTGAAACGGAGCGGCCGCTTTTCCGACCAGGAACATGAGACGTCATAACGTCATTGAATAGGATGGCTGCTCAGTAAATGTGAGTGGTGGACCAATCAATATTTTCAACGTGCAGCCCCGAGGCGGCACGTTGAAAATATTGATTGGTCTTCCCCAAATAATGAATATGGACTCTTCTAACTGCTGCCACTGAACGATACCATTAGTGTCCAAAGGGTTAAATATCCAGTCGTGAGCAAAGGACCGTTTGTATTCTCCAATGCCTCACGTGTTTCTGGTCACACACAGTAACACCAAAGTCTCTGTGAGGAATTGGTAATTGTGATTAGCTGTTTTACTATTTCCGGTATATATTTCTTTATACCGACAAACAAATGATAGTATAACTGTCAGCGTGAGTGACACGAGGAAATAAAATGTAGAAGCCATCCGAAATTATGTGATGCCAGGGCGTTTTGTTTGATCTGGCTATTCTCGTCTCGTCGACACGTTTCCGGCCAGGAACATGAGACGTCATAACGTCATTAAATAGGATAGCTGTTCAGTAAATGTGTGTGGTAGACCAATCAATATTTTCATCGTGCAGCCACGAGGCTGCATGTTGATAATATTTATTGGTCTAGCCCAAATAATGAATATGGACTCTCCCAAATGCTTCCATTGAACTGGTATGGAAGATCCCACTAGAGTTCAAAGGGTTGACCGAACATAATTTACGCTGATAGAAAGAAGCCTATTCTATTCTAGCACTGATGTGTAATAAATATGATGGGAATTTTACATGTGAAAAACAACTATTGAATGACTAATGATAGGAAGTCAACTTTTCACATTTCTGAGACATTTCAAACTGTTTTATCGTGTTGTTTCCGTGGATTAAAGAGAAGCAACACCCATCTCCCGGAAGAAAATATATAAAGGAGATATTGCTGGAGAATCAAAGAAATTGGTTTCTTTTAATGTTCCAAAATGTAACAATTTCACGTCTCTTGTACGATTCTAACAATTCTTTGAGCAGTTTTATGCTGCTGACAGTTTCGAGGCATATTTCATCTCCGGCCTTTAGATCTTTAAACGAGTGATGGAAGGACGCGCGAAAGAAGCAGTATAGAACTACATAATAATCTTTGATGCCATGCAGAAAAAGAGAAGGGCAATACAGAATACGTGCTGTTTTGAGAAGGAACAAGAATTATCTCACCAATGGCTGCAAAGAATCCATTACTCAACGCAGACGATATCAAAATTTATTATTTTAAACACCATGTTTTCAAATTTTAAAAGAAATTCAACAAAACCATATCTTGTAACCCCCTCACTGGAACCAGCTCGACAATCTCGATCGAATGAGGGGTCACATGATATTGTTTTGTTGATTTTTATAAAAAAAACTGTTTTTTATCAGCTGCTGAATTTGCATATTACATGGGCCGGATGCTGGCGATAAGTGAGGTAAAGGGTTAGAAGTTAGTTTATAATTTGTCATAAACTATATTTTCGGGGTAGAAAATGAAAATGTAGTTACTAATGACGAAGATTTTGCAAATGCCATCTGCTAGTCGTGTTAGGAAAAGAGTGTTTTTAATGATGTTTAAATTCAACAAGAGAAAAGCCAATTTATCTTTTTATCAAAATTGTGATGTGATGATCGATGGTAAAATGTTATCGATGTTCACTGAATGGGTCGAGATATTCGGGTCTGATTATATTTACTTCAGTACTAAACAACTGAAAGTCAGTAACAATAAACTCAGATTATTGTAACGATAAAAATGAGTGAAAGGTAAGAAAGCTAAAAAAATGCAAACACAAAACGAACACTCGTAACAGTTTTTAGAGGGTAAAAGAATATTTTTATCAACATGTCAAGCATCCATTACCATAGTTAATATGAAGGTGAGTGAAGTGGAGTTCGTCTTAACCATTTCAACAATGTTGCCATGTCTGCTGTTGTCTTTTATCACACACCTATTAATGTAAAACACAAGATTTTTCAATGTTCTGCCTGTACGATAAAAAAGTTGTATCGCACATGTGGTGATACAAAACATGTTCGATTTCGTTTCCACGGAGAAGGAACCCGACTAACTAAATCGTGTCATCATTGGTCAAATGCGCCGGAGACAAGATCGCTTGGAAAATCCAAGTTCCTCATTTAGATTTGTTTACTCGGGATATTTAAACAATCAGATTCGAGTCAAAAAATTTACAAAATAAAAATAATATTTTCCCTGCCTGTTCCTTGACAAATCCTTTCCACAACTGGTCAAATGGTGATGGAGTGTGCAAAACTGACTAGCTATTTAACCCTTTACTCAACGTAACGGCCAAAACCGGCCAGCGCTATTTTTAAAAATCGCCAATTAATTTTCATTATTTTTTTCATTTTTTGTCTCAAAAACATAGGTTATGACCCCACATTGGAACGAGCTCGTCGAGCTCGTTCCAGTGAGGGGTTATAACCTATGTTTTTGAGACAAAAAATGAAAAAAATTAGTTATTCAAGAATTGTTTTTGCAAGTGTCGTCTGCTTTTCATGTTAGGTAAAGGGTTAAAAACTTTTTGTTGTGTTATTCTCTACGGTTTAGTCAATATTTGAAGTTCGATCTTCACGCCGTGACGCTGATCGATATCTATTGGTTTGCGCCAATTGAATGCCGTAAAACTTAAAAAGCAAATTACGGTTGGTACCCGGCCAACTAACAGTGATGTTTCGCTGGCCACGAAGAAAACGCAGCAATTATCCAGTTGAAGAGTGCTTTCAACTCAAGTTTCGTGTAGACAGGTTGTTGCATGGGAGGTGTGTGATAAATACAGAACCGGACATATGTTTGAATGGGTTAAGAATTATCGCACTCGATTGCTTTGGCCCAGGATATCACTCGAGCCTTCAGCTCTCGTGATATCCTAGGCCAAGGCAATCTCATTCGATAATTCTTAACCCATTCAAACGGTTAAGAATTATCGAATGGCAGAGTCTATCTTGTATATGTGAGGTGGTTAACTAATAGTTTAATCATGCAGCCCCACGGGACAGAAGGATTAAATTATGACTTATCCTTCTGTCCAGTTACGTATTCTCTGTCATGTCAACTCACGGCCTGCAAACTTTTTCTTTATGCATACCAATCTGAAAGGGTTAAAGTCGTCCATTCCAGTAGAGAGCAGTTCTCATTAAATACAGCTGGGTGGTCAGTTCTGAATATTACAACAACAGGTTAAACTTCGTAATAAAATCTCTGATTATAAATATTTATATACAGCATGTGTTATGTGTTCCTTTTGTGCCTTTATCAGAAAAGCAACGTTTTAGCTGATTGACCTCCGGGCCCATCCCGAATGTCCAATAACTGAAACGCTGGTTGTGCAACACGAAAAAGCGAATGGAAATGAAGTGGTTATTGCTTTGGTTATATATATCGTGCACCATGTCATAACAGTCAACATTATCGTTGCTGTGTGCGCAGATCGTCGATGTATTTCAAAGACTAAAGAATGACCTGTATAAATTATCCTCCACTGTGTGTGAGTTCCTCATGGAAGTGGTAATAGTTGCTAACCCTTTACCGACGCAGACGACTTCAAAATTTATTATTTTAAATATTATTTTTTTTTAAATTTTCAAAACAATTCAAAAAACATATCATTAGAAGAATCTCGACGAGCTCGTTCCAATGAAGGGTCACATGATATGGTTTTGTTGAAATGTTTAAAAAAATATTATCTTTTCAACACGTGAATTTGAATAATACGCAGAGGGAAGCACCGATTCGTAAGGGAAAGGGTTAATAGCACAGTGTTGTT
Organism: Pictodentalium vernedei; assembly: GCA_031216915.1. NCBI lineage: Eukaryota > Metazoa > Mollusca > Scaphopoda > Dentaliida > Dentaliidae > Pictodentalium > Pictodentalium vernedei. The sequence continues at coordinate 602,426,170 of CM062296.1, read as the reverse complement.
GATTGGCGGAATAACTTCAGTGGAGTTTTAATATCTTATAGTGTCTATAGGGGGCGCGGTGGGTCAGTAGGTAGAGGTGCAGGCTGCAAACCGAGGGGTCCTCGGTTCGAATCTCATCTGCGACAACCGCGTTGTGTCCTTGGTCAAGACACTTCCCCCCCCCCCCCCCACCCACCCACCCACCCACCCAATTGCCCATGTGGGGCACGGTAGCATTGAGCACTAAGGCGTACTGCTCGTCGATGATGCACTTATCTTCAACCAATGCTAACCTTGCTTGTGTGGAGTTAGTATATAGGGGAGCCTGACAGTTGCCCGCCGTTGTTCGGTGGTTCTCTCCGGGTAATCCGGTTTCCTCCACCCGTAAAACTGTCCGACACGAGGTGACCCTGACTGTCAAATGTGTCGTTAAAATAAATAAATAAATAAATAAATAAATAAATAAATAAATAAATAAATAGTATCTATTCTCGCCATGCAGAATAGTTTGCAAAATTCTTGATAGTTCGAGGGATATTTGTTCGAAAACACCAACTCTATCGGAAACCACAAGAGACCTTCAGATGGATGGTCGTAGGAAGTATGATCCCCGCATACTTTTTGAGTGGGGAAATATTCAATTAGGGCTGGTTTGGAGTCCTAGATATCGATTCACTCTTGTTGGTAATCATGTGCTTTCGGTGGGGACAGTGCTCAAAATAACTGGGGTTTTTTTGCGTAGCAAAATGCTACACATTTCCAATAAATGGATAGCATTTTGTAAAAATTACATAGTTAGTTTTGTGTACCAGAGTTATGTTATGCTATTCTTCTAAGTAGATAGAATAGTTTCCATCCATTTCTCGGCATTTCCAAATGATCTGCAACACATGAAACATTTACTATGTTTTTTTTTTTTAACTGAACTGCCTTTAAGGGTTGCATGGACTTGGATATTTTCAAATGGCGTCTTGGATGTTTAATAGAGTTCTCAAAATGGAAGTTGGGATTTTTAATTTGATAGGCTTGAATTTATTTTTAATGGACATTTTATGCAAAATGTTGTAAAAACATGAAGAATTTAAACCAATAAAATTCATCTTACATATCAAGTCGCAAATGATGCTTGATGGAGAGTTAATCTGAGTTATGCCTGGAATGTTCCACAATCAGAAGTAAGGCATCAGTGAACTAGTTTTCAAATTTGTTTGCAAATTTTCATTTACATTTTGCGATACAAGATAATCAACTGCAGCCTAATAGGCTGCAGTTCATTATCTTGTATCGCAAAATGCTATACATAATAGAACAATGTGTAGCTTTTTGCAAGTTTTGCATAGCAAAAAGGGACTCGACACCGCTTATTTTGAGCCCTGGGTGGGGACTAAATTTGCTTCATGGACTTGTGTCACATATAACCGCAGTCGGTCTCGTGCAAATGGGGGTCTGTCAAGCAGAAATTCCAGCTGGCATATCAAAAAAAGTCGAATGTTAAGGAAAACCATCCACACGTAAATCTCACAATAAATACAGGCGCTATGTGGACAATTACGAATCTTCACTAACAACAATTCTAAACATTCAGTAATTGTCAGTTCTCGAACATGGGTTTAGATCGGGTTTTAAATGCGAACTGACATCCTGGCTGAGTTAGTTGCGATCTTTTGGGGGTTTGCCGTTAGCCCAGTGGGTGTGGTTACAGATCATTTATGGCGAGGAAATTGGAGCCGAAGACACGGGGTCTTCTACCATCGTGCCAATTTCCGAAAAACTTTACGGTTTTCAGTGGCTCCGACTCAGCGCTATGCTTGGTGGAATTCCTGCTTGGCATAGAGGATATAATATTAAATTCAAGCCATTGCATCTTCGCATATCTTCCATTATATGCGATTCCTGTGTTCGCAGTTGGGACCATAGACCATTGTAACAGTAATCTTTTCCAGTGGCATCGACTGTTAACCCTTTTCCTTACATGAAAAGCAGACGACACTTGCAAACAAAATTCTTGAATAACTAATTTTTTTTCACTTTTTTCTCAAAAACTTAGGTTATGACCCCTCATTGGAACCACCGCGACGAGGTCGTTCCAAAAAGGGGTCATAACCTATGTTTTTTAGAAAAAAAAATTGAAAAAATAATGAAAATTGCATGGTGATTTTTGTAAATAGCGCTGGCCGGTTTTGGTCGTTACGTTGGGTAAAGGGTTAAGGCAAGCGATCTGCAAGTAAAACTCACAATGATACAGGCGTTATGTGTATCAGTACTAGCAACAATTCCAAAAAAATCAGTAATTGCCATTTCTCGGTTATCGGTCTGGGGTCGGATTGTAAATGTGAACTAACATACCGGCTGAATTAATTACAACCTCTTTCGAATTGCCGTGATCCTAGTAGAGCATGTATGTCTAGGCGATTGGGTGCAGGAGACACAGGATGGACTCCCTTCCTGACCAACTTTACAGTTTTCAATTCAGTGCGCACTTTTTATGGATCGGCCCCAGTTCGAACTTGTGTGGTAGGGCTGCAAGTCAATCATTGGTCCGACCTTACCAAAGATCAATTTCAACACTTACCGCCCAAGCTTCAGAGTTACAGCCCTTACTTTGTCAATTATTCATGAATTTTTCTGTATGCAGCGATATCTTACCAGTGCGGGGATGGTTTTCAATGAAATTTGGTATGACGGATTCATGTAACAAGTAGCTCCTGCACATGTAATAAAACAAGTTGCCTGCATATTTTTCACTGGAGTTACGGCCCTTACTTTGTCAATTGTTCATGATTTCTTTCTGGCTGCGGCAATATCTTAGCAGTGAGTGGATGGATATCATTGAAATTTGGTACGAGGGATCCCTGTGGCGAGCCACAACTGCATATGTTATACGAAGGTCGCTTTGTCCGTTCTTTTGTCGTCTGTCGGTCCCTCCGTCCCTCTGTCCCTCCGTCCCTCCGCAGCGATATCGAAGCAGTGAGTGGATGGATTTCAATTAAATTTGATATGAAGGAACCTTGTGACAAGCCGCTCCTGCATATGTTATGAACAAGTTGCCCGCTTATTTGTCACCGGAGTTACAGTTTTTGCGTTTCAAAGACATGTACCAAATGATTTTTCATAGCGGAGGACCACAATTTTACGAATCTGTCTCTTAACTAAGTCGATTGTAGGGGAGTATCCATCAGTTTTACTGATTTTCTTATATGCCCCTATAGATTAAGGTCCAGAGTCTTCCATGTGGAAAAAATAACTCTTCATGTCAACTGGAGAATTGCGAGTACTTATTATCCCTTTACTCAACGTAAAGACCAAAAAATGACCAACGCTATGCACAAAAATCACCATTCAATTTTCAATATTTATTTCATTTTTTTTTTTTTGTCTCAAAAACATTGCGGGCTCGTTGAACTCGTTCCAATTATTGGTCATATGCTATATTTTTGACGCAAAAGCTACAAACTATATTTATTCGTGAATTTTGTTTGCAAGTGTCGTCTATCTCTCGTGTTAGGTAAAGGGTTAAAGGCTAAAATACCCATGTAGTGAAAGCATAACTGTAGCAAAATGACCCCAAAATACCAGGTGACATTATATGACTATGTCTTTCATGAATCTGGATTTCAGGCATGAATGTATATAAGCATGATATATTTCAGGACAGTGGGGTGGGGCGGGGGGGGGGGGGGGGGGGGGGGGGGCGAGACACACACCCCACCCGGGGTACGCGCCGTTGGGTATAACTTGCGTATTTCTGGGTGAATGTATGTGAGTATGAAAAAGTACTTGTGGAATGGACGAATGGTTTGAACAGTTTCCTGTTGTAATCGTGTGCAAAAAATCAATTGATTCTGATTTGTTATTCAAAGGTTATCCGGGCTGACAAAAACGTGACATACAGTGGCGTATATCCCACCAGAGGACGTGTGTGTTATTCTCGCTTGTTGCATTTACTTGTGGGTTGCAGCCACAATAGTTTATTTTCACATCAAAGCATTGTTTGTCCCATAATTGTCCGCACATGAGTCCGAAACCTCCGAGGTGCGGATTTTTAAAGTGAGATTCGCGTCTGTTTCAAGCGCTTGAAAGGGATTTGCGTTTTTATGCGCATCCGCGGATGAAACATACACAGCAGCCCTGTCAGCACTTGTAGCTTACGCAGTGTGCCCAGACGAAATGTACGGACTGGGCACAAACATAATATCCTAACAGTTTGTTTTTGGGGGGTTTTGTTGGGCGGTGGGGGGGGGGGGGCTTACAAAAGTCCGATAACATAACCCTGCTTTAGAGATAGAATAGTTTATTAAATTTTAGAGCTACTATCTACTTAACGCAACAGTAGAGATATATTTCCCAAAAGTGAATTTTTGCACGCAAATTGACGTGCTAATGTGGTACTATTGATGAGAATAAACATACATTCACACACTATTAGAAACTCGCTATAGCAGCTGTATAAAATTATAATCGTATTGAAGAGAGTTATTTGGTGGTTCCTATAAATATCATGTTTTGTGCTATGATTGAGATAGACACGCCGATCTTCATTATAATTGTGCGTGTTGTTCGCAATAAAGTGGAGGATTATGCCAATCCATCATCATTACTGTCCGGTTTATCAACTCTTTTTCCTCAACGCGGAATTACGTTGAGAGACTCCAAGTTTACTCGGTTGTTATTGCTAAAACCTGCCAATCTCTTGGAATAATTACGCGCAACGCCATAATACCAAGTGACTTTTTACGTTTTGTACGCAGTTTTCATTCCAATATATTTTTAGTATCGATGTAACTACTCATCTGTCCACTTTCGAAGTCAAAGTATCTTAGGACAGACCGACCCCTCTATAGTATCTGTCTCAAAGTGAGTTGTCGTTCTTAGAATAACTACTTCCGGTTGGTATTTTGCGATATTGTAATTTGTCGGTGTGGGTTGGTGGAGGGGGGCCCGTATGTTCTGCCCTGGTACAAATTGTGCAGGACAATTAATCCGATGATCGGTCTCTACACTGCACATCACATAAAGCGACGAAATGACCGTTCACAACATTGACAGAGGAGGCAAGTTAGAACACCTAGTTATGCAGTAGTGGTTTTTTTCATAAGTATGAGATCAGTTTTCACAACGCGATTCAATAACATTAGGGCTGAAACGGTTGGCTCATTTTCACAACCGACTAACCGAGAGCTATAACCGGATAATATCCGGTTATCCGTAGCCATTATTTCACCGAATCTGGGATCAAAACTACAGAAATTGGAAAGCAGTATTCTCAGAAACTATTCCGTAGTGTGTATACAAAAGAACGTTCTCGAGTACTCGACAACGTTCGTTTGTATACATACTACGGAATAGTTTCTGCGGTTACTCAGTACTCACGGAAATTGCCGATCGTTAACGAAGTCTTGAACGCCAAAGTGGATTATTTCACAATATATACAGCGCTGCTTCGAGGTGTAATCTATCGCAAAGGTGAAGCGGCAGATTTACTACGTTTTAACCGCTTAATGTCGATCACTATCGATGTTTCGGGTAACCGGTTGACATTTTTTTCAAATCGGTTAGGTAGGTAACCGGTTTCAAATCGGTTATCCGGTTAACCATTTCAGTACTAAATAACATCATAATGTAAACCAACGCACGCTCTGAAAACACAGAATTCTGCATACCAACCGGGAGTAAATTATATTAGTTTACCCGGCGCAGAAGGGTTATAGGAATCAGCGGACATAACATATTTATCGGTATAGTCTATATCGCCATACATCGATTATTTCGAATCCGAAAGGCATATTTTCAATCATTCTTTTTACCTCAAATCACAAACAAAATACGGGCGATTTTTCTCTATTGCACCGTCCATGGGGTGTCACAGACAAGGGCGCGTAATATTTCCTTGATCCAGTAATACACGGATGTTTGTATGCACGTACCAACGCGATCTTAAATATTGTGATGTGGTTAAGAAAGCTTCCTCTGTCGTGTTGCCCGGTTTTTTTACTATACCAAAATAGATGGCATAAGGGCGTTGCATCATACTATTAGGCATAACTTTTTTTTATATCCGTTCACCGTCATTCATAATATTTTTATTTCGTTTGATTTTTGCTTCCAAAACACAGCGTAATACTTGCACTGGAAAGAAGTCTCACCATTAAGGGGGAAAATGTTACGTTTCAGAGGCAAAGATACAAAATATTTTAGTTATCCAAGAATTTATTGTGGTAAGTGTCGTATTGTAGTCGATCTAGGCAGAGGTTTAAATGATATAAACAGCGGTAGAAAAGTTCTGTAATGATTAAGTCTTATTCGAATAATGAAATCCGATATCCATCGTATCTTATATTTCAGTGGGTCCGAAATAAACCTCGCAATATTAAGGAAAACAATACATTTTTGGTGGGAGGAAGATCAACGTATTGTCTCGTTCATTTAAGTCTTCACAATTTTCAACTAATTGATACATTTCCTGTTTACATCAATACCCCCCCCCCCCCCCCCCCCCCCCGCCACGGGAGGCTGTCTTTAAAGTGTCGTATATTAATCCGGTGAACAGGAGCGGCCGCTTTTCCGACCAGGAACATGATACTTCATAAAGTCATTATATTGGATGGCTGTTTAGTAAATGTGTGGGGTAGACCAATCAATATTTTCAACGTGCAGCCCCGAAGCTGCACGTTGAAAATATTAATTGGTCTACCCCAAATAATGAATATGGACTCTTCTAATTACTGCCATTGAACTGGCATGGAAAATACCTCTAGAGTTCAATGGATTAAATACCCGGTAGTTAGCAAATGACCGTTTGCATTATTCGATGTCTCGCGTGTTTTGGGCCAAAAACAGTTACACCAAAGTACCTGTGTGGAATTGGTAATTGTGATTAGCAGTTTTACTATTTCCGGTATATATATGTTTATACTGACAAACAAATGGTAGTATAACTGTCAGCGTGAGTGACTCGAGGACATAAAGTGTAGAAGCCATCCGAAATTATACGACGCCTGGCGTTTTATTTGATCTGGCTAATCTCGTCTCGTCAACGAGACGTAATATGACAACCCATATTGACTGACTGGTCTAATAATTTGTTTATTATATCATAGTGGATACTTAAAAATTGATTACAAGACTTGACGTGTTAAAAAAAATATAATTCGGAATGTTAGTTCAGAATGTTCATAACAAAGGCACTTTTACTTTAGTATTTGTCAGAGTATAGCCCCGAAAACGTTCTTACACAGTGACTTCACTTGCGCCCCATTTGCGAATCAGATTTGAGTAGCAATGTACAGCGAAGCCGTTGAGCTATTTTGAGTAGTAGTAACATAAAGTTTCGTATTATTCGAAAGTATTTCTTCGTTGATGACTTCTCCTGAACACGTTCATTTATGAAGTTATTTTGGAATCACCGTAGCTTCCACATAGCGGGGACGAAGAAGGTGAAGCTAGTTACTGTGATCAAGAAGATGTTATGGGTCGTTCTTTTTCATGAGGTCATTTGTCGAATATGACCAATAGGTGAGCGAGTACACGGCATTTCTTTCAAAATGTAGAGCATACTTTCGCCACACCTCTTTCCCGAAACAATTTTTCAACTCCGTCCGAAAACGTTCTTCTCGTTGTCTCGAGTCGTTATGACAGGGTCAAACTTACGACATTCAATAGTGTGTCTTCTTGTGTAAATAAAATACAACTTTCATCAAGAGAATCAATTGCAATTCGATCTGACTATGAATACTAGTCAACAACACCGTTGGGGACACTGATAGTTTGTAAGAAAGGGTTTGTTTCAACAACCACGGGAAATGACATATCTATTTGAATATATTCACTTGAACAGTGTACAGGATTATAAATGAGAAAGGGGCGAAAGATAGGGAAATTGTAATAGAGTGCTTTGAAACAGCCTGCGGAAAAAGCCTTAACCTATATATAGCTTGTTGTAATTCTGATAAGAGAATCGTGAAAAGATTTTTTTATTTTTTTTTTTCGAAGATCGCGAAGTGAATCAATTTGGTGATTGTCGGGGAAGTGAGTTACTTAAGCCGCAGGCACGTGTCACTTCCATGGTTGACTGGAAAGGTTGATTGTATCTGTAATATAGAACCGAGGGTGTGCTTACAATCTGGAATTCTATCTCAGATTTTGAAGAAAAATAACGAGAAAGACATTGGACGTTAAAACGTAGCTTCTCATATTCTGTTTAACACAGAACCGATAGTGATTCTAAAAAGGGGAGATCTAGGAAGTATGATTAAAGAGGGGGTGAGAATAAACATAAATCGTCATGAAAATCGATAAAGTTATCGCCCTTGAAATTATTAGAAGTACGAGGAAGGTCCAATTAAGAAGCAAGTAATTATTGAGAAAACACCTATGACATCAGTAGAAAATAACGCAAAGTTCCCTTTTATTACTTTTAGTGAACGAAAATAACAGACAGTTCTCGGAACTGTCTGTTGTTTTCGTTTATTAAAAGTGACAACTGGAAACTTGTTTTTTTTTTTCATTAATTAGAAGCAACTAGATCAGAGATCATCCGTCATTAAGAATCTCCATCAGGATCACCTCCCTACACTAAGTGGCCTGTTTAGCGCTTTGCTTATCAAATGCCTTTATTACAGTAATTTGCAAGTCTTTATTCTTCCCAGGAAAAATAAATTGGCGTATCTCTCATCCTAGACTTTTATATTAACCCTTTACCCAACGCAGACGATTTCAAAATTTATTATTTTAAATATCATTTTTTAAATTTTTTCAAAAAAATTCTACAAAACCATATCATGTGACCCCTCTTTGGAACGAGCTCGACGAGCTCGTTCCAAAGAGGGGTCACAGGATATGGTTTTGTTGAAATTTTTTGAGAAATAATATTTTTTTCAGCTGCTGAATTTGCATATTACGCGGACGGATGCGGGCGATTCGTTGGGTAAAGGGTTAATGGAAAGGACAGAGTCTGTATTATATGTCACGATGCGCACACTGTTGATATAACGAACAGATAAAAGTTACAGAACATTAAAAGATTTTGAAGACGCCGATTTCTGATTTTTAAATGAGTTTCAATAGAATAATGACAAACGTGCAAAATGATTGGGACAAAATTGCAAAAAGGCACCTTCTGTATTTGTATACTACTCTGCGGAAAAACGCCTAAAGTTTGTATGATGCGCACATCATGATTCAAATTGCATAACATCTCGAAATTTAAATTTCATACCCTTAGTGTTTCATGTGCTGACAACATTAAGAAATTAAGGGGTGCTAATTTTCCCGTAAATCCATTCTAATGTCGAAAATTGTCACCTATGACACAAAATGGTCCAGGGCGTCTGGTAGGATCTGTGAGATGTGGCATGTTAAACTATAATATTGCCACAAAATAAACTGTTTTATAACATGACTACAATAAATAGTTCTTGGATTCCTCAAAAGAGTGCTCAACAATTCTGGCTCGCAGGAAAACGAGTGTGCCTGTTTTTTATAAATCCACGTCAGGCCTTTTGCAAACGGGGATCAAGTGACGTCATTGATGTTCCGACGTATTCGAGGGACGATTCTGTCAACGCGGGGTAAAACCTCAAAGTACGTTTGCTCTGAACATTCTGGTGAAATATTCCGAAATATCTTTTTTGAGTACACACCGTCTTTCGTTTTCAATTTTTAAATTTCCACTCTCATATAATAAACAATTTATTACAACGGTCAATTAACACGAGCTAAGAACTCCGCCAAAATCTGACATGAAACTGCCCATACATAATAATTAAGGCTGCTATAAATTATTTTCAACCTTTCCACAAAGTTCAGCTTGGCGTGATTTAATCCATCATAAAATTCATTAGGCGATGGAGTTATGTTTGCAAATTAAACTATAGATCAAAAATTTGGCCCAACATCAAACAGACTGTTGATCTTCAAAGTGAATACGCTTCACAATTTTATTATTGCGCAAATTTCTGACCCATCAAGTTAGGAAAGTTTGTTATGAAAATATGGTTTTTCAATTCAGTATCAGTACAATCTCCAACATGTCACATCGTTAACACATACCTCATATCTATGGACTTCATATCTATGTTTGTCATTTGGTAAGACACTGAATGTCAAATGCCCAAGTCTGAGCAGAGCTGAGTAAGGTGCTGAGTTTGTCAACGTGGCACTCATGCCCCTAACAGATGCTAACCCTGCTTATGTGGAAGTAGTAAGTCCGAGCGTCAGTTAGTTACTTACCGCTGCCCGGTGGTTCTCTCCTGGTACTCAGGCTTCGTCCACCCGTAAAACTGTCCGACACGATATGACCCTGACCGTTGAAATTGTCGTTCAATAAATAAATCAAATATAACCCACACACAATACAACTTGCCCATGGCTATTGATCCTATGTTGAAGTGGCGTGAATTTGTAGTGGGATTCAAGGTTACCCAAGCATTTTTTTTACCGAATGCGAATGTAAAGATATTCGTAATCTTCGTTTAAGGCAAGTAATGTTATAAGTTATGGTACATTTGCTTGGCGGGTGCGGTGTCACATGAGGCGAAGTGAGAACAATATTAGGCGAGGCTTTGTTCTCGCCAATCCTCCTGTGGCTTATTTATTATGTCAGCCTTTTTTCTCCGAAATTGCATCGTCAGTTGTGTTTGCAAACCGTTTCGTGTTTTCGTTAAATTTGCCTATCAACATTCATTTGTTTACAAAAAACAGACGAGGAGTGATGTAATGTAAGGAAAAAAATCCAACTCCTCATTAATCGCCAAGTAAATTATTAATTTATTACCTTCGATATTTTTGTCCGCATTTACAATTCTACCTGCTTTCCGATGCTTTGAACTTAAAACAAACTTTCTAAAGCGGCTATTAGTCGACTTCTGGCCGCGATCTTTGCGATAAAAACAAAATGGCGGACAGTGACAAAAAATACCATCAGTGTCGGTTTCTTGAATGAATATAAGGTCACTGATGACCATTATGGTCGGTGTATTCCTTAGTCATTGTTCGCCAGTTTCGACCGTTAATTGGTTAATGTATCGGGATGGCGTAATAATGATATATATAAAACCTACTTTCGGTTTGTCGTGACAGCAGCTTAAAATTCACACGTTTAATCTGGAACCAATCTACGTAAAATTTATACCTATATTTCTATCAACACACCACTACATTCGGATATTAACGCTGTTGTTTAAAGTTGAGTTAAAAAGTTCGGATAAATGCATAAAACAGACCCCTGGACCAGAAAAACTGCCAGTGTCTTTATTTTGTTGACGCATAAAATTTCCAGTGTTGTTCTGTGGAAATGAATATGCAGATCGCGATAGGAATGAGATCTGGCCGTATAACCTGCACGCCTGTAAATTCAGATTTATAAATAAAATATATTTTGCAAACTAAAACTGAATCAAGACAAGGAAAGGAAAATAGTAACCGAGATGCAATCTTTTCGCATTTCTTTTTCAGTAGGGCAGATTCTACAGTGCAGTGGTGAAAAAGACGGACTCAGTATTTCTATTTGGGGGCGACCTGATCTCCAGCTGTCGAATTTCTCTGTCGGCTTTTGTAATATCAGAACAGCGTATTCATTCGGGAAGAGGACGAAGAGAGGCACACCTTTCATACTCTGTCAAGGTGATAACAAAAGGTGGCGATTTTTTTGTTGAAAAGTGTAAATATTTTCGATAATATTTCTGCCTGGTTAAATGCAAAGCATAAAGATAGGTATGTGACGGGCCCTGAAAACAGATTTGTCAAACTAACGTTAATTCAAGAGCTTCTAAACGAAGTGTGAAATTTAATGTCCATTATGGCGCACTTGTTGAACGCCACATGAGCTATCTGATAACAGATCAATAGTAAGAGAGACAATATTCCCTTCTGTAGTCGTCATCTGGGTAATTAAGACCAGTTAAAATCTTATTGTTGGAAACCAGTGCGTCACACATGTTCAGGACACACACCCATATTACGCATCTATCTTGTCTCTGAAATGTCAAAAGATACCAAAATGCGAGTCTTTCAAAGGAACTTTAAAGCGAGTGTTAAATTAAGATAGATCTGAGCGGCCAAGTTGAAGAGAAGCGATTAACTGAGAATAAATGTTCTAGCTATCTAAATGAAAATCCGGGGATTTCTCGAAAAATTCATTCCAGCCAATTCCAGTCGGAAGGTGTGTAAGGCTGTGGGTCGTTGCGAGTAGATGGGGAGGTCCCATGCTATAGGTTAGAGAAGGTGCCGCATCGGTGCGAAAGGGAACAGGCAGTACGAGCTCAGGGAGCTATATGCATTTAGGTAAACGGCATTACCTGTTTTAGAAGGAAGGCATACATAGGCAGTTGGCCTGAGGGCACTCAGAGAAGGTCCGAATTTAGCCTTGGTCGTCGAGGGTCATAGGTACCGAGACTGAAAGTCCGCGTATTGTCGTAACCCTGTGAGGGTTGTAAGGAACCGATAGTTGTTTGTTAACGGTTGCGAACCGTAGTGGCATAGTAGTCAAAGAAGTAAAAGTTGTAACGTTGAGGTCTAGAGACCGTATTAAGAGCTTGAGTGAGCGCTTGAATAGCTCGCGAGTTAAAATAGTTTTAGACGGTGCGAGAATTGGTGATGTTGAGAACACTTTACAGAATATTATTATGTAAGCTTTGTTAAGCATATATCTGAAGGCGAAGAATAACTTAACCCCGTGAGAGCCAGGCAAGGCGCAAAGTTTTCGTGAACTGTGGTAGACGCCGATTGAATTGTGATTGAACTGTGAGAACGCTGATAGAGTCACACAAGCAGAACATTATATGTGTTAAGCCCGACTGACGGTGAAGTTAACCCTGCAAGGGGGAAGCAACGAGAAGTGAATAGACATATTGTATTTATCACAAACCGTGAGAAGATGAAGATGATGTGAGGTTGATCCAGCGAACACAGCTAGCTGTGGGAGACGTCGAGGGCCCTAAAGAATAAACTTTTATCCGCGTAATTAGTGTATTCTTATGGACTTTTTGGTGAGTAATTTGTTTCATATTATATTTCTTCGTACATGTAACTGAATAATCTTTTCAGTGAATGATCGTTGATCACCCTTTGGCGTTGTAAGCCACAGCACTTTCAGGAATCCTAAGAGTCCCAAGCGGATAGGGCATTGATAAGGTGGCAAGGTTTACGTTCGAACTGGGGTTCAGACAACAATCTCTTGCTGTCGGCTGAGCACTGATAAGAACATAAATTTTCCTCCATCATTTGAACATCAATTTCAACCCCGTAATCCTGCGACATACACCATGATTTTTATTTTCGACTGAAATATGTGGGCTTTTTTAAAAAGTGGATATTTGGGTACTTAAAAATCTCAAAAATAATTTTCGTTTGTGAGGGACTTTTGTACGGTTATTTTGATGAAGTATATGCCCAAGAACAGCATAAACTAAAATAAAATTCCGTCTTAAACTCTCATAGTTCCGTCAAATCAGTACCGAGACTCCATGTTCCCATGTTTTGTATCCACAGTGTTGCCGCATATTTTTCATGTTTGTATGTCTGATGTTTCGAGATTTTTTATATAAGTGACGTTTAAAGAACAAATCACCTCAAGTGGAAGTTTGTCCAATCATGACATGGAATTCGTGAATTCTTCCAGTATCCCCGAACAATTATGAAATTTTCCTGATTTGGTGAGATGGTTTTCTTAGCCTTGAAAAATTCATGTTTCCCATTGAACCTTTCAGCAAGTATGTAAAATGGCGTGGTGATTATCTCAGAATCGCCATAAGTTGAGAGAGTCCAACTGAAATTATTTCTGACATGAATGAAAAGTGGGCGGTAACGGCTGGGACATCCTGATTCTGGTTGAGCTTCTCTCTCAACCAAGACGTATTCTCCAGGACACAATGTGTAATTATACTCAAAATAGTAGAGAATAAAGGAGTTCATGTAGATACATTTCTCAGTGAACAGAACTCGGATAGTTTCACCACCACCCCCCCCCCCCCAAACAAAAATGGTAGGCCAACATTATTAACAAAAATCTAATTAATAATAGGCAGGTGACCATTAACTACTAGAGTGCTGGAAGCCCACATTTGGACTTTACTCTGAGGAGCAGGAACTGACCGTAAAGGCTTTATATTCAGTGGATATGCTTTATATTACCCATGAAGTGAAATTATTCAGTTTGTGTAGATTATCCTTGTTATAATTTTTGGGAGAGTGACTATAGGCACTCTCCCATAAATTATAACAAGGTAGGGACATGTGAACAAATTTTGGTGATCAAAAATAATTTAGCCCTCTACCAGTTAAACCTTCTACACGATTTGAAGTCATGCATATTATCATGTGCACCATCGAATGAGGGTACCTCTTATAGCTTTCCTGTAGAATCCGAATTTGCCCGACAAATAACACATGCAGCCCGTCTGTTATAAATTTTCAATCCTGTAACCGAAAAGGTGCTAATATACTACTCTCGCGTTTTAGACCTTACATTAGTAATCATTATGTACCAATGTTGGAAAAATCATATATGAACATTAACTTGTTATGATATGATCAACACAAGTTTCACATATAAATATTTATTTTTTGTTTTTTTGGGGTGTGGTGTCCGTCTATTTCCAGTTTGGGATGTTCACAGAACTGCGAGTTACTCAGCTTTGTTATACCTATCAATGTGGTGTTTGTCTTCGTGCAACAACTCTTGGTCGTATTCGAAGGTTTCCCTGCTCTGTATCAGTAGGCTGTTCTCAGAACGACAGTCGAGTCCAATCATGATAACATATTCTCTTCTAAGAGCCCCTACTTTCCATGGCTTTCACTTTCTGTCTTTCTAATATTATACCTAACCAAATTCCAGTTAGTTTTTTTTATTTTTCTCTACATCGACGGTTGGTTGTGTTATAAGTAGCAAGTACTCTTTTACGACTTATGTTGCATTTTGGCGTACAGAAAGCAGTAATAGTGAATATATAATATCGGTCGAAAATAAATGTAGTTCTAGTTTCAGTTCCACGTTTCCCTTAGGTTGGTTCCTCGTGGAAAAAGTTAACTTCCGTAAATGTATATAATGAACAGACTACGATGAAACTGAACTGATTTGGTTTGTAAGCTGCCGCCTTGTTAGCGAGGCCAGGCAACCCGATCAAACTCGTCGCCTTTGGCGGTCGTTTGGTCTGACGATCTGACCTCGTCAACTCGACCTCGCTATTCTCAAAAATCCCCAGTTAATTTTCATTATTTTTTCATTTTTTGTCGCAAAAACATAGTTTTTGACCCCTCATTGGAACGAGTTCGATGAGCTCGTTCCAATGAGGCGTCATAACCTATGTTTTGGAGACACAAAATGAAAAACATTAGTTATTCAAGAATTATTTTGCCAGTGTCATATGCTTTTCAAGTTAGGTAAAGGGTTAAATTACTTTTATGACATTCGAATTTCTACATTAATCAGATGGATGTTGCCATGCACGTCTTCCCTTTGATAAGAGACTCCTTCAAGTTTCCGAATCAATGAATTTTAATTTCGTGTAATTCACTTCTGATGTTGCATCGGATATTTATTATCCCAATAGCTAAATGGAAAATCTAAAATGAGCGGCTGTGCTGGAAATGAGAGAATCAACACCACTAACAAAATGATTATAAAGTTTATAAATTCAATTAACAGAGCAAAATACAATTCATCAATTCACATAAAAAGTCTGGATCCTTCGCCGTCTGTTATTGAGTATCTCGCGTTTTCCATAGACATTTTCGTGATTACCGGAAGGGGTGAAACAGTGTATGTGAATCTGGAAAGTTGACAAGCCTCCAAACAGTAATAGATACTTTGGTGTAAGGTTAGCGCCATGTGAAATGGCATTACTGCTGAACACAAGAGTGATGGATTTTCGCCTTGGCAATAACTTATGTGAAAAAGTATTAGGAGCGATGTTTCAGACACGAGACTTTATGATTCATACGGGGTCGATTGTCTGAAACATTAGCTGGTTTCCTATTTATCAAGGAACGTGAAAGTAGGGTCCTACCAAAATTCGGTATTTGAAAAACAATTTGATTCGAAACGCGATTTTGAGCCAAAATCGGAGATATCCGAGTATGGAATTTTCGAATAAGCTTAACGAAAGCAAAACAGAAAGTCTTTTTTCTATAACCACAACAAATTAATTCTCCAACTACATCATCCAGGCATGCCTTCAAAGAAGGCATGCCTGGATGATGTAGTTGGAAAATGTTATCAGTCAGGACTTGAGCCATTACAGTCCGAACCAATCAGGTTCCCCCACTCCATAGCACTTTCGCAACATCTCTCAGCTATGCCGCATGGGCCACGAAAAGAAAATGTGCGATCGTCCATCATCCATATTCGATAATCGTTCGACTCGAAATGTTTGGGTGCATATTCGAGTCGATATTCGATTCGAGTGAAAATGCTATGTTCGCAGGAATCTGCCTGAAAGTTATTTTTCAGCTGGAGAATCATATCTAAGAACTTGTGGTACATTACTCTCCACATATGCATATAGGACATTCAGTTCTGTTTATGCTTCGCGATGTCTTGCAGATGTATCGCAGCCGTCATGATTGTTGCCTTTGGGTAGTGACTGGTGAGAAGAGAACAGGACTGAAAATGCAACGAATTGAGTTATAAAGCAAAGAAGTGGAAATCTTTCGACTTTATTTTTTTTTCTTGCAACCATTGAATACAATTGTTTGGCGGAAATTCTCCACCGGAATGAACAGAGAACAAAAAAAAAATCCACAGAGAACACACATTGAAACACGAGCTTTGTTCTAAATATTGCTTGCAGAAAACATATGACGGCGTAGTATCCCCACACAGAGTCTACTCTAATTGAAAAGGATTGCATTGTTTATATTTCATCGTATCTTCGTCAATGCTGAGATAGTTAGCAGAACAAATTGTATAATATTGTTTTTTAAATATCTTTGTCAGTGAATATAAAGAGAAGTCTGTTCATAATGCTTTAACACAAATGTGATTTTATCCGCAGAGGCCTGGATATCCCCAGGTGTACAGAAACCTTAGAACGAGAATGTTCTTCAAGGTTTACTGTTATTAATTTCTCTTACTCATTCCAACAAGGTTCAGTTAACTGTTTGCGAAAAACAAAGTAACTACTTTGAGAAAAATATAATCAAAGTAATTTTAAATTTCTAATAGGTAAAAGCAAAAAACAAAAGACTTGAATTGCTCCTATGTTGGGACACGTGCCAACTACAGTTTTAAATTATGTACATTCAACATAATTTGTCATAAAATCCTGGTACAGTTCCTGACAATCGGAAAATCGATCCAACACTATCAAAAGCAAACAAAATTACTCTGTTGAATTTGTTAAGGGTATTGGGAAAGTAAACAAAAAGAATGTTAAAATTGAATTTTTGGGGGATTCGCCGAAATTCTTTCCAATGAATTGTGGTTTTTGTTTAGCCGTCGAAAAGTCGATATTGAAGGATATGAAGTAACTGATTAATCTCATGGGCACTAAGGACAATATATCAAAACGTTACCCTGCATATATTCCCCATAATGTAACTAGGAACTTAACTCATTCAATCTTGTTTGACAGAGACCGCTGAACTCTGTCAGTAGTATGTTATGTTCCCCTACAGGTAAAGGTTGGATGACCTCGGTGGATGACCTCGGAATTGACGTCATGTCACGTGACATAGTGGCGCCATGTTGTGTTGTTATGGTAACCCGCGTGAGCGGCCATGTTGTGACGTCATCTCCATAGTGATACGTGGTGTTAATGCGCATGCGCAGCGCGTGTTGTTAGGGTGATACGTGTTTCCGTCGTCCATTTTGTATACTGGAGGCCGCCATCTTGGTTTCTATGGTAGCAAGTGGTTGCTATGTGACCCAATTTTTCTGCAATAAGACGGGGTATGTTCGGAGGGTGTGTTCGATTGAATCGGAGTAAATCTAATTACCACAAACAACCCGACAATCCTTCCAAATCATCAAAATCTATCCCAACTTTTACTATTTCGAATTCTTTCAGAATTCTCTGCTTCAATAACGGAATGCCTTATATGTATACAGGGCACTAACACCACGTATCACTATTGAGATGAAGTCACAACATGGCCGCTCACGCGGGTTACCTTGACAACACAACATGGCGCCACTACGTCACGTGACATGACGTCACTTCCCAGGTCATCCACCGAGGTCATCCAACCTTTACCTGTAGGGGAACATGACATACTACTTCTGTCAAATAAGATTAATTTGTTCACTACCTAGTTGGATTATGGGTAAAAAATTATGCTTGAAATTTTGGCATTTTAATATCAACGTTCATGGAGTTAATGGTTTTGTTTATTCTTTTGCTCAACAACAGCAGCATAATTAATAATTAACAGCTATATATAAAAGGCTGCATCAGTTATTTGCTTAAAACAATATTCAGAAATAATTCCGAGATATATTTTTACACAATCATTCTGACTTTAATTAAAGCAACAATTCATGGGAACAGAACTTATTCCAATGAAGGTATAACGCGTTGGAAAGAAAAATATGACAAATTGGAAAACAGTTCAGTAAGAACAATATATTTTTCTAGGTGGATTGGTTCCTCTCTGGAATAACATTTCTATCATTATAAAAGCGGACAGATATTTTAGATCGGTTCGCGTCTTTGTTTACTGTTCTATTCACAACGCTTTTTTATCCCATAAATGGCCGTTTATTTGAACAATAAAAGCCTTGAATAAATTTTGGCTTTATTCACCTAGTAGGGTGATAAATTTTCCCCGTAGATTAAACATTGAAAGAATTTAATCCCATAGTAGAGACGGACTTATTGACCTCTGGCCTCTACGCATTCGTGTAGCATAATTAATAGTTCAATTTCTGTTTTCTTTACACTATTTTGAAAGTATTACACAATGCCATTAGAAAACACCACACACACTGTTCATTTAATAAAGTATTTTTGCAAGTTTAGCTCAAGTTTGTAGGGGAATTATTTTTAGTCAGAAAGGTATTACTGGGCCTTGTTTTATTTATGCTGATCTTGCTTGTCGGTCGATTTGGACCAGTGTGCCCCTCACTTCTCGCTGTGTTTTGTACCGAGTAAAAGCACGATTTCGCCGCGATTACCATGTAAAAGATTTATGGGATAAACAAAATAAACGTATAGTGTTTGCAAGTAAAAATGTATTCTACTCGTAGAATTAAGGATGAAACCGACTCGCCAGAGGCTCGCCGGTTTCATTCTTAATCCTACTCGTAGAATAAATTTTTTACTTGAAAACACTATTCGTATATTCTAGGTGAATCTCGCATGTCGAAAAAAGCAACGTGCAAGCATTGCATCAATGGCACAAGTTCTGTTTCTTGATATGGTCTTGATTTTGCAATATTTCTTCTTTCATGTAATTTTGATTAACCAGTGTTAAAGTGTTGTACAAAGCAGTGAAGCGAAGTATCATCACATCTGACTCACTCTATTATTTACTTTTAATAATTATCAGGTGTTTGTTCAAGTGTGTTATGTGTCTGCAGATGAAGGAGTTGCACTCTGTGCTATCGATGGACAGTGTTGACCAATATACAGACAGAACCACACAAGCGTTTGAATGGATTAATGTTTATCGCGCAAGTTTGGTTGAGAACAAGAATACCACGAAAGGTGAATATTTATTAAACCCGTTTGCAATTTTTTGAGCTGATCATTTTCTGTATTACAAAGTAAGAATTAACCAGTCCTCCGTCGACACAAATGAAACAAAATAAGAGAAAAATCCAAAATAATCTTCACAATCAGGGGACCAGTCGTATTGTTACTTTCTACACTTTTTGAACTTTCATTCCTAATTTCAACTTTTAATCCTTCACTACTTCTTCGATCGATGAAACGCTGTGAAACTGATGTACAACTTACCATCTTTTTATGCCTCACTTTTATAGCAGGAATTGTGAGTGGTTAATGTGATCCCCACCACAAATTACCGTACTTTCACAATAAACAATAGATCTGAATTCGAAAAAAATACTTCAATGAGAAATAATAAAAACTCACATGTTTATCTAACTTTCTAGTGGCTGTTGTTAATGTTATTCAACTGATTGATAGATTAAGATTTTAATCAGGATTACCGTTGCTTGCTACTTGCTCGCTCGACGTCATTCGTTCGAAGTGACCTCACCCAGGGACGCTTTCAGATTCTGTCACCATTGTTCTTAGTTTGAACTGCATGACTGTCATTGCTGTGTCATATTTTAACCTATATAGTCCTTCATCCATATTTACAATTGCTCGCGTTAATAAAATACATTAGAAAGTTTCTTCTGATGGTCGGTCAGTATATATTACCTGAGTTTCTACGGAAATAACAGAAACTCATATACAATAGACCGATATAGTCCACGATACGACATCAAAATAAATGGTCCATTGTGCCAGAATATGTCCATGTATCCCCGCAAAAATGGCTAGTTCCATTGTGATGTTGAAAAAGTGCAAAAACCGGTATCACACACGTGTGCGATACAACTTAATTTTTATCACTCATTCTGGAATGTTGTGAAATTACCTAATTTTAGATAAATCTGTAATAAAGTAGTCTCTACTACAACTCGACTTATTTTTTTAATTTGTAAATGAAAATGTGGAACACCAGCAGTTTAATAGTCCAATGAAAAACAGCTCACAGGGTGTAAGGATTAAATTATTATTCCTGCCCACTTCTCACACACGTTGCAACTTGTTTGTTCTTTATGTTCCAAAACAGTCGAACCTCACCAGGCCACAGGCCGAGATACTCCAACGAGTCCAAAATACTAGAACGAAAATATGCTCAGATATTGGTAAGCAAGAACCGTAGAGATAGTGATGTTTGAAAATCAAATATTCCTCGTCAGGTAGGCTCGTTTGAACGTGGTTTTTAATATCAAATATACCTCACCAGACAGGTCCGAGTGAACGTAGGTTTGAAAAAGAAATTTTACTTGCCAAACAGGCTTGTTTGAAGATAGTTTTGAAAATCAAATATTTCTAGTCAGGCAGGCTCGTGTGAACATAGTTTTTAATAAGAGATGTTTATCTCTCAGTCCTAATTACTTTCAACGCAGAAGAACAGTAAAGGGACTTCAAATGAAATGTTTGATAGCTCGGAAGTGAAGGTGAAGTGTGCATTTACACAAACATTCGCCCGCGTTTCGACGGAATATGTCCGCAAGACAGATTTTGCTCGTAAACCGATTACTTCCGCACAATTCCAGTCGATTCTGTCTGCAGATTTGCGAACACAATCGACTTGAATTGCCGCGGACCCAATCGGCCAGAGGTTAGCTTGCAGACACAACTGGCTCATTTACGGACACGGTCGGTTCCATCTTGCGGACGTAATCGTCTTGCGGGTGCAATCTGCCTTGTGGACCTATTCGGTCTAACGCATGCGCGAAGGTTCAGATCGTTCGGCATACGCATTGTTGTACCACTTTGATGCACATGAATGGCTTGAAATGAGGGGTGGGTGGGGTGGGGGTTCAATTCAGCCTTCAGTTTACCAGTTTATCGGCAGAGAATTTGTCAGGCGTAACGGTTTTGGGTGCGAGGAGAGGATTGATTATACTTCTTTACTGGCAAACTTGGTTTAACTCCTCAACACCACACCCTCACCTCCCACATCACACCTGTCTTACAAACACCCCAACCTCAGCGCCTTGTGTCACTAGTTTACTGGTAAATGTACAACTGGAACTTAATTAAGCACCCCTGTTTTTTTTTCGCAGTCGTGTTAATAGAAACTGTCATTACTTTCATGCTATCTTGAAGATGGCCAAAAGTGATTGTTTGCGGAAAGAATGGTCTATTGACAAACGAAAGACAACACAGTGATGAAAATATGCAGTATTTTAATGGCCCTAAGTACACATATCTGTCACTAATGTTTTGATGGAAAAATATTCTCTCGAGAAGTATGGTGCTGGAACAGTCCACGATGAAAAAATGTCGGTAATTACTGACAAAAATATAACTTGCTATCTCCTGAATACAATTGCAGTGTCTGATGTCAGTAGCGAGTATATCCAACACGTGCCCATGGGACATCCTGAACACTCCTAATGCTACCAGTGAGCCTTCTGATACGGCCCAGCGACAACTGTTGCCTCTCCTCGTGCAATGCAGCTTCCAAATCGACCAAATCTGTACAGGCGGATCCCTTGCTTGCTGACGACGTCCAGAGAAGTCCCAGAAGTGTTCTAAGGGATTCAAATCGGGGCTCATTGCAGGCCAAGGTATTGCTGTAATAGCGTTGTTCTGAAGGAATGATCTCACAGAATGAGAACGATGTGGCCATGCATTGTCGTCCATGAATACAGGGAGAGTAGCCAACGGGTGATTGAAAAAAATGAGGCACGACAAGCGGATTGAGAATGTCCCGGATGTACTGATGACCATTTAGATTCCTACGGACAGTCACCATATCAAGTTTACAATCTTGAGAAATGCATCCCCTGATCATTACTTGTCCTCCATCATAAGGAGCAGTAGGTATGATGTTCCTGGGCACGTAAGCAGTATATCTATGCCCCCACACTCTCATGCGGCCATCTGTAACGTGAAGCAGGAACCTACTCTTGTCTGACCAATGGACTCTCATCCATGTCCTGAGATTCCAATGTTGTCGTGCCATACACCACTCCAAACGTCGTCTTTGGTGCTGATCGGGCAGAGCTGGACGCTTCATGATCCTTCTGGGCCTCATACCCTGTGCTTTAAGACGGTTTCGGGCAGTTCTGTTGCCTGTTGGGGATTCAAAGGCGTTTCAAGCCCCACTTGAAGCAAAGGCTTCACGCTTGACGAGGCGTGCCAGACTATGATCTTCCAGTGGAAAGGTCTTTCGGGGTTGTCCAAACCCTGGTCGGACCTTAACATCGTGGATTTGTTGTTTTTCGGACAAATTCTCTGATGACAGAATGGCTATAGCCAAGTTGCCTTCCAATCGCTTTGAATGACATGTCTGTTGCATGCATGCCAACAATTTGCCATCTTAGTGCCTGTGACAGTCTCCTCCTTGCTATGTCAACATTTATTGATAAAAGACGTGACAAATTGTTTTTGGGACATTCGCGGGTAGCATGCTTCACATGCACGAGGGGATGTGTTTGGGATACCCGATCAACCAGAAACATTATGTTTCACGAGATGAAGTGTACAGCAAGACATAGCAATCATTAAAACATAATAATCAGTAGCAGCAATTTCACTGTCATGAAACATTTCAGGGGGTGCTTAATTAAGTTCCAGCTGTATATAATAGCTTTTTGTATAAACGGTTGGATTGAACTGCCCAGAAAGCATGATGCCAGGATGAGTTAGCTGTCTGTCACAACTGTTGTATGGAAAACGTGGGAATGGAATAAAAGTGTAAATGTAAGGGCGTGCAATTTACGCCCTGAAGCGACCGTTGAGTGCTTCTGTTATGCACGTGTCAAGCTCACATTTGGGTAAAGATATCTGCTCTGGTCATTCTCTAAACGGTACGATCTAAAATATCTTATACGGTACCACCACTTGTGACTTCCCTCCTGGGAACCGAAAGGTTTGGGTATTTATTTATTCATTTATTGATGTTTAAGGTCATATACTTATGCACAATGGCTAATCATGACCGTGGCAGTTTTACGGGTGGAGGAAGCCGGAGTACCCGGAGAGAACCACCGAGTAACGACGAGCAGCTGCCAGCTCCCTAACATCGTAACTCCACACTGCAGCACAAGCAGGGTTAGATTCGTTGAAGACATGCGTACCGTCGCCGTGCAGTACGCCTTAGTACGGTACGCGGCGTCATCGTGCCCCCGTGTTACAATCGGGGTTAAGTGCCTTGCCCATGGACACGACGCGGGAGTCCGAATTGATCGCTCAGACGGTCAACCATCCAATGATTAACCGGGCTCGACGTTGCTAAACGTCGGTGATCTGACGAGAACCGGTTACCGCAACGCCACCGCGGACCCTAATGAAAGGTACCAACTGAATAGGTTTCATCGAAGAGGTACTTCTCGTATGTTCATGCCCTCATTGCTCTTAAATGTCGACTGTTAAATGTGGAGTACCACAACACAGCTAAGCTTTCTCTCTCTTTTAAGTTCTTCTACAACGCCTGATTTCTGCTGATGGAGCATAAGTGTCTCTATCAACTGAAGATTACTACTGGAACATCAAAATCATCAAAAGAGCAGAGAGGAAAATGGAAGTAATCGCGCTTTAGTTTTACATCATATTGACGAGATTGACACTCAAACCTTCTCCATACTTACGTCGCCGGATGGACTTGTCCATGAAGAACAACGATTCCGGAAATTCTAATTTGCACTCCGGGAAGATAAGAACCTTTTCAGACACAGGAAGCAGTCGCAATTTCCAGACCGTGTGTTTTAATTGGCTTTCGTAATATTTCTATGGAAAGACATGTCTCGTCTGCACACGCATGTGTCAATTTTTGTGGAACGTAGGGTGGTACAATTTTAAGATTGTATATACATGCTGCATATATTGCTTTCGACAAAGGTTTAGTGTACAAAAATAATACTAATTCTCTGAAGAATGTGTCTTTTGTTTTCGTTTTTTCATTTCATTTTTTTTCATTTTCCCCTATTTTTTTCTGGTAGTCCCTTACTTTTTCGTTTGTGGTAGTTGTTTTTTCCCTTTCTTTCGGGGTTAGGGGTGCTCGCTGTTTTTTTTTCTTTCGTTCACGGGTGTTTTAACTCAATTAGATCGCAGGAAGAGAGGTTGATTTTAATTCTTCAACTTGCACTTATAACAGCCAGATGCTCGAAAGGAATACATGAAATTGTTCATTTTTTTCAAAAATAATAAGATTATTATTAAGTTTTAAGTTTGTTGCTGTGATTATAAATGCCTTGTGAGTCGGTCGGGGCAGGTCAGTTCTCAAGCAGCAGCCACCAACCAATGTGGGTGCGCGAAGAACAGACCATATGACCCCGCATTGAAACGCGCTCCGCGATCTCGTTCAATTCAAGGATCCAAAACTTGGTGTTTTTTAGCAAAAATTGAAAACAATAATACAATTTGAATGACTGTTTTGTTAATAGCGATCTCGGGTTATGATCGTAACGCTAGGTGTTGTAATCACGAAGACAAGAAGACAAAAACGCGACTTATTTAACCCTTTACCGAACGAATCGGCCACACCATCCCGCGTAATATGCAAATTCAGCAACTGAAAAAATACTTTTTTTCAAAACATTTCAACAGAACCATATCATGTGACCCCTTTTTGGAATGAGCTCTTTCCAATGAGGGGTAACATGATATGGTTTTGTTGAAATTTTTTCAAGTTATTGCTAATTACCGCCGCTGTTGCTTAGATCTGCAGTACCTGGAGGTGAACCCTGTGCTCATTCTTATTTGAGTTATTATCTATTATAAAAATATTGCACGGCTTGTAGTTGACTATGCCAAAGTGGTGGTCCTCTGGGAAGAAGGCGCGCGTGGGTTATTCATCCTCATGGATCACTGTCGTGGCATAGTTAACATGTCGTACAAAACTTATTAATTATATCGAAAAAAACGAGGAAGAATCTTGCTATCCAACAAGATTTCAGTCTCAAGTATATTGCCTATTGACATGAACATTGCCAAAGAAAGGCATTTTCATAATTGGACTGAAAAATAACAAAAGAGGATACCAAATAAAATCTCTTAAAAAGGTGAGTTGTTTTACGTCAGTCGAACGTCTTCCATGGATATTTTCAGAAAGTATGTAGTGCACAGGAAAACAGCATTGTTATTTTAGAACCCTCGACAGGAAAAATAAATTATGGAAATTAGTATATTACATCTTAGCCTACCAGAGAAAGCGAAAGTCACGTGAGATATCATATATAAATGAAAAGACAATAGTTAACTGCTCGGATTTGAGAATGATTTTTTATCCTCGAGTGGAGCACGCGGAGGATTATTTCACGAGGTGTTAGCCGAGTGAAATAATCCGCGTGGCCCACGAAAGGATAAAATTGTACTCGAATTCGACCAGTGAACTTTTGTATTTATTTTATTTTCTCATTATTTGTTTTCCCAAAACAACCCTTTATAATTGATTCAACTCAACCGATTTGTAAACAATAAGACAAAAAAAATAGTCTGTCATCGCTGAGAGTGAAATACGATGCTGGGAGTGGATGACCATTTTCGGCGAGTGAGAGTGGGAATACGATTTGTTTTGGGGGGAAGAAAAATGACTAAAAATAATATCTCTATATATATTAAGTAGTAGACAAGTAAAACTGGGTTTTTTTCTCTCGAGCGAAAAACTTTCAGTGGCAGAGACCACGTGAGTTATGGCATCACTATCTCTAATATTGAAACCCACTGGGAAGATGGCGGCAATATTGTTCCCAGAAAGGGGCCGTAGGGCTATATTTTACAGACAAAAACTGGAAAAACAGACTTTGTGTTTCGAACTGTTATAATATTACCGTTACTTACGTTGGTAATGTTTAATCATGTTTTGCCTCAATTATTACCCTACACCACACAAGTAGTGCTTTAAACTCGTCCTCTTATAAACGGGGACTGTCTAAACTAGGTAGGGGTAATTCTATGTCAGGTCACTCAATAAAAACAATAAAAAGACGAGTTTCCACCTCACCTCCTCCAGTTCCAATGCAAATTGTTGAAGGTGTTTGACCTTCAGAAAATAGTAAAGAATACCAAGTTTTAATAACATCGGACCAGCGGCTCCTGTGATATAGCACTGCCAATTTTGGCCTTTTTCCCGAAAAATGACATGACACGAAATTTTCAAATGGCTATATCTCGTGAACTACTGCTCCAATCTCGATGTCACTGGAAAGGAATTATTGGGAGGATTTCAAAAATATAGTTATTAGTAATCTGGGACGAACTTAATATGATATTTTGGCATTTATCTTGACCTTGAATCTGACATTTTGGGTGACATGACCTTCAATTTTAGCAAGCCAATTGAAAGCCACATCTTTTTTCTACTCAATTCTAAAAACTAAAAGGCCACATTTCTTTTCAACAGATCACTAAACTCAATGGGTATAATATCTGTAGTAATTAGGCAGTGAAGAATGCCCTTATATGATACTTCATGGTTAAATATAATATCGTATATAGAGGATATGGAATGAGTGTTTTTCTCATATAATATTTATGAAACGAGTCTAAGAATTTTCCGTTTTGGCGTGCCTCTGGCGAGCCCAAACGGAAAATTCGGACGAGTTTCATAAATATTATATGCGAAAAACACTCATTTCATATTCTATTTATCATATGAGATACACACGCACAAATTAGCAACTTAGTATGACTTTTTAACCCATCACCTAACTTGAGTTGCAGACGGCACTTGGAAAAAACATCCTCGTATAACTAAATCTTTTCATTTTTGCGTCCAAAACATAGGTTATGACCCCTCATTGGAACGGGCTCGTCGAGCTCGTTCCAATGAGGGGTCATAACCTATGTTTTGGAAGCAAAAAGTGAAAATATAAAAAGAAATGAATGGCGTTTTTCTTGTAGGTAAAAGATTAATACAATATAACCCACCCTAAATAGGACAGATAACGTAAATTCTCCCTACTGAAATTATGCAAATGTGACCCAGTTGTATTTTGTTTAGCCAATCAAATTGTCCAGTTTTGAAATTGAACAGTGAAAGCTCCCAACTCTAATTATGCAAATTATGAAAATGTGGCCCAGTTGTATTTTGTTCAGCCAATCAAATTGTCTAGTTTTGAAATTGACCAATGGAATTGAGGGAAGGCTTTATTTATCACCGATTAATATGAAAACAAAATATCAAATGTTTTAAAGTTAACAAAACGGACGAGTCATATGATAAAATATAATATAAAAAGATACACTCGCAACATTTACACTTTGTGAAACGTTTATAGCTGACATTGAATCATAGAGTTGTGAGAATCGGGATGTTCACTTTTATGAACTAGCGGTAATGCATTCATTAAATTTTATGGGTGACCCTGGAATGGCATAGAATGGAATTCTTCCCACCATAACTGCAAACTACCTACAAATATTACATTCACGGTTGTTGAATATTATATAGAAAAAAGATTTGTCTTTCATTTAAGCCTGATAATATTTTTACACTCTAAAATCAGTTGGGTTAAACATTAATCCAAATCAACTGGGTTGAGTGAAGATGGACCCAATTGGGTTCATATTTACTGAACTCCGTTGATTTGGGTTAATTTTTAACCCAACTGAATTTAGAGTGAAAGGTAGCGCGATCCACATGTTCAAATTAAAGGTCAAATTCAAGATCAAAGGTCATTTTATTTTTTTTATCTTCATCCAAGATTTGAAATAATGACATTTTTTTAAATATAAGGTCATGTGTTTCGAAGGGTCACGGTAGTGGTCGAAAGGTCATTAAATTTCAAAATTGGCTCAGTAGTTCTTGAGATATGAGAATTATCTTAGGAACCGCCTGTTCGACTTCAATAAAACTTCGTATTTATTTTTAGGGGTGAGCTTAATAGCAGTGAGTCATTTGACACGGAATTACACCTAGCAAGTAATTATGAAGGTCACATAGATTAAGCGTAGTTTCTTCGGTGGTCCATGCCTAAATTTCAAGTTTGCTTTAGATGCCCCTCTTTTTCTGGTACTCACGAGCATGCGCCGAGAGCTTTGTTGTTGAAGACAAAATGAACACGTGACGTCTCTCTGGAATATGACCGCCGTTTCTAACATAACAAAACGGAGAAAAAGTTGGAACACCCATTGATCAAAATACTAAACGTATAAAGCAGTAAAGTTGAAGAAACATCTAGGGGAGAATGAAGTTAAATATTACTTCACAATAGAAAAACTATTTATTTCCAGGGTTTCTGGCAGTGGATATTTTGCAGACGCGGTGCTATAATAGTTTGAAACATTCCAATTTATCAATTCCTTATCAAAGGTCTGCCCAGCGTTTTGGCAAATAAAACCGTTCAAATTATCCATTTTTCTCAATTTATATTCCCAAACTATAGCCTGCCCCACCCCTCCCCCCTTCCCCATTAAATCGGACTGGCCGCAAGCGTTTCCATGACGGCATATAAGCACTGTTTTGAGAGGAAAGAAGAAAAAAACAGAACATTTTTCGTTTCAAGAAATGTGAATAGTGTGTCATCTCTCTCTTAAGGTAGATAATATGTTACGGAGATTCTTTTAAGCTTTAACCCTTTGAACCCGAGCGGCCGCCTTACCGACTAGGTACCTGATACGTCATAACGTCATTAAATAGGATGGCGGTTCAGTAAGTGTATGGGGCAGACCAATCAATATTTTCAACGTGCAGCCTCGAGGCTGCACGTTGAAAATATTGAGTGGTCTACCCCAAATAATGAATATGGACTCTTCTAATTGCTGTCATTGAACTGGCATGGAAGGTACCACCAGAGTCTCAAGGGCTAAATGTCAAAATATATAAAACGTAAACATTACGCTTCACACCAACGTAAAAATACCAAGTCGCAAATTTTTCCTAATGCCCAACTAAGAATTGGACCAATTGAATATTGTTTGACAGAGCTGAGCTCTGTCGAACAAAACAAGACTGAATTAGTCAAATTCCAAGTTGCATTATGGGGAAATATTTGCAGGATGACATTTTTATTTTTCAACATCAGTGTATAGGTGGTTAAACAGCATATATCTGCAATATGATATAATCAACGAAATGTGTGGGCATCCGTGTTTTTCAAAAAAAGACTTTTTCGTTCGGATATAACATAATGGTTGTTTCAGTATCTGATGAAGACAGCAACAAAACCTTTTCGCATAAGACGAACATAGAGTACCAAATGCATCCCGAGTGGTAAATAACTATTGGTGGTCAGAGGAGCTTGATCTTTGGAGATTGCCCAGGAAGAATTCGCAGATACCAGGGTGATGCTAGAGAGACCGTCGCTTTCTCA
Source organism: Pictodentalium vernedei (assembly GCA_031216915.1). Taxonomy (NCBI): domain Eukaryota; kingdom Metazoa; phylum Mollusca; class Scaphopoda; order Dentaliida; family Dentaliidae; genus Pictodentalium; species Pictodentalium vernedei. The sequence continues at coordinate 602,396,250 of CM062296.1, read as the reverse complement.
TTAAGAGTTTTGTCGAATAATGTGAGTTTTCTCTGATTTCTGTTTCGTTTGGCAATGATCCTTTGCCGCTTGATCCATTGTGCAGAAATATGTGATTTTAAACACCAATAAATAAATAAATAAATAAATTTAAATGAATAAGTTTAAATAAATAAATTGCCGTTAAAAATGCTTACCGATGGTCAGCCGTAAGGAGTTGGCCTTGCAGTCGTCCATTTTTCAAACAAATATCACGTTGAGATCACTGATATATACAGTTGGATTGCTGGAATACTCGTTGGTCACAAATCGAAAAATGTGTCAACCGCCACCCTCTTAGGTGGGAGGGGGCCGACGTTGCAATAACCAATATTCAACAACAAAAAATTCTCGAATATTTTCGAGTTCCCGACACCTCGCAATTGCCAATCACTTTTTAAAGTGTATGTATACTTTGATGTCTGTGAAAAATGAATTTGTTGACGATGTCCACATATTTCGCGGCAATGCAAATTGAATATTTACCATATACTTTAGTAATAATTAACAAAAAAAATAACCGGTGCAGAGATTGAAATTTGATACAGCGGTATCAGTTTTCCTGCTATATAAACACTATAACGTTTGATGACATGAAAGCTGTTACGCTGTAACTACAGTCACAGCTTAACAGCTCTCATGTCATCAATAGTCATCAATTGAATGGAGCCACCTCGTTGATTGACTTTCCGCCATCATTGAACCGTGACAAATCAGCGGCCGGCCAAAGTGTTATTATTAGGAGGGGTTAGGCTGAGTAGCGATATTTTTTTGAAGAGACGTTCCAGGAATCTAATTGGTTGAGACGCCAACATCACTTTTAATATGAGGGAGTTCCTCCACATGGCAAGTTCGAACTGAAATCGTCGCAATAAAGAAATCTAATTGGTTGAGACGTCAACATCTCTTTTAATATGAGGGAGTTCCTCAACATGGCTAGTTCGAACTGAAATTGTCGCAATAAAGCGTTGCATTGTCACGCGCCAATCCTTTGCACCATTAATATTTGTCAACAATATCATCGTATCGAGCCTCCAAAAGAAAGATAAAAATACGCGAGTACTTTGGATGCAACTGGCCCAGAATGAAGCTACAGAAGTTACTTAAACATTTATCTTGAGTCGAATGCAATGTTCAGGGATGCTTATCTCTGAGTACAAACTATTCGGCAATTTCACAGAAAATGTCTGATCATTAAAAGACAGGGCAAAAGTCATGTCGACTCCCGTTGTCTATAGGTTTATTGAATATAAAACCACGTGTTCAACAATATTCAGGTTTGTTTGAATTTAACGATTTTCGTGCTTGCATTAATAGGTCATCATGTTGATGAAAAAACGGGATATTTAAGCCGAATATGGCTTCATGAAATTGAAAAATGGATTAAAAGAAACTTGAGAATTCAAGGGGAATGGTGTCAGGGCAGGTCATAACCAGTTTACCTATTTATATCGAATACTGCCAAACCTATTAAGTTCCAAACTTTCCCATACCGATTGTGTAAATAGAAGTATGGTGGGGGGGGGGGGGGGGCGGGGGGGGTCGATCCTGTATCCGAGCAAGCACTTTATCGTTAGCTTGGAGTTCAATTCACCCTAAAACGATTGCCATTCGTCAAATTTAAGTTAAAGATGTTACTTCTTTTGACTTCCTTTCTTAAGAAAATAGGTTAACCCTTTACCTATGTTTATAGATATCCATCCATTCATTATTCACAAAAATCTATATTTATACTTTTATTACACGCCTGTTCTATGATATCCCCAACACTACACCATGCGGAAAATGAAAATCTGTTCGGCACACCTGTGCGGAACGGAAATCGTTGACGGACTATTTTTATAAAGAAGCGAAATTTCACTGGAATTTTCCATAAATCGTGCGCCGCAATTACAATTTGAATCATTAGGGATAGCTAAAAATTGTCTCCTGAGTTCCAAAGCGGTCTATGTGCCACTAGGCACATAGAACACATTGGAACGCAGAGGACGAAATAGTAACACAGGTTCCACTCGAAAATTTGGTTGGCGATAAAATGTGTTCTTTTTGTTGATAGTTGTCAAATGAATTGCTGAGTGCCCTTCTAATAATGTTTTAATAGACTCGTAGGCGTGTAATAAACACGGAACGGCGCGGGTGTGTAAATGGGTTAATCGATATGGCACTTGTGCCATCGTGGAAGTATTAAACTTGAGGCCTGCGACGTCTCGGTCTATCTTTCCGAGCTGGCACTCGTGCCACATCGACTAATCCATTCACACGCGGGTGTCGTTCTGTGCATTTATTACCCCTAAACATAGTTTTTAGGTAGGGCTAAATTTCGAGAACGGGACGTAGTGGTGATACAACTAGCGATTCTGAAAATGAACACGAGTTGGAAACGGGTTTTGGTTTAGGAAATTGTTTTTCTGTATGTTGATGACGCATTGCCAATGACAGTCAGGAAAATAAATGCGTCGTGTTACTCTTGTAAATTTACTTGATATTATCCGGGTCATTTCCCGGTTTCCGGTTCTGAGTGTAATTTCATTCCTGTTCCCGTTACTATAGAAAACCAGCAATATATTAAAGACAACGTTTGGGGCCTCATTGGAACGTGCTTATGAGACTGATCGAGAAAAATACTATGTTTGCGATCACAGTACTAAGTCTGTCATCTGCAGAATGAGGACACCGGAGGGTAAATTTGGTGATGCTTCCCTGCACAGCAGTGAAGCGTCACTAAATTTACCTTCTGTGAACCTCAATCTGAATCAAAGTCTCAAGCCAAAACAGCAAGAGGATAAATATTGGCACACTCTATGGGATAGCATCAGCAAATTCACCCTCTGGGGACCTCATTCTGCAAATGACAGATTGCTTATTTTCAGGCTTGCAGAGTATTATTTGTTTTTGAAGCAAAAGCGAAACTGTTTAGTTATTACCTCCAAAAGAGAGGTAAAAGTTTCAGTTGATAGAATTTAGTCGTGAGTATTGGAAGTGTTGGCGTGTGTCTCTCCTGTGGTCCCAGCCCCTATATCCCGGGCGGAATTTGATATAAATTATGATAACATTTTCACTTATTGCTTTCAAAATAAGACTTATAACCACCAAGAAGAATAAGAATTTTACAATGGGATAGATTTGGTATAGCTTACATTAGGTAGGTTGGCATTGATAGTGGGTTATGAATTCCCGGTTTCTGTTAGTAGCACCGCGGTACATAAAGAGTCGCGATTCCTTTCCACGTTATATGCCTCTCACTCCACATAAACTACATCGATACAACTATTTGGACTTAACAAACACACTTCTCAATTTCGTAGAGGTCGCCTCCTCAAAATATGTCCATGAATGTCTTAGCGAAGCAGGCGGCATTTGATAAGTATACTTCTACCGGTCACCTTTCCTCGTTATGGAAACAAAATTAGCGTTCCCTCCACAACCCACTGCGGCGTAAAAAAGAGGAATATAAGTAGAAAAGATGAACGAGAGAAGATTATATAACTGTGATGCAAATCTATTATATGGATGTGATGCAAGTGCTTTATCTGGAACGTCTTGACCAACAAAGTCAATCAACAACAAACAATCTTCTGAAATATAAGAAGGGGGACTATTAGGTGGAATGGAATTCCTAGACGAAAATACAGTAAACGTAAGGATGAAAAAAAATATTTTTAAGATGTCAATAGTGACTGAATTAAATAGAATAGGGGAGATAGTTAGAAACAAAAGAAGTTCAGTCAACTAACGAGCAAGGAGATCAACACATAGATGTTGTTGATATTATTATCAGCGTACTGAAACACAAGCACAGAACACATTCAGAATGCCACCTTCAGTATTAGACAGCCCAATACAACAGCACACAACATGCACACCCTCATAGATGTTGTGCGAAATCGTCTACAGTATTGCCAAGCATAAATCTTATAAGAATAACATTCACATGATAATCATAAAGTGTACCGTCAACGATCTGTCCATTCGGGCTATACAATGAATCTACATGAATATAAATTACAAATAAATAAATCGTTCTTCTCTCATAATATTCACAAATTCTCGTATATTCTATCGAATAATTAGAGGTTATTACTTGGTTAGTTTTATATGGGCCGAGATATCAGTCCGAGGTAACATCATATCAGCCTGAGACTGAAGGTCGATGCCTGATGTGAAGTTACTTGAGTGCTGACATTTCTGCCCGTATGAAACTAACCAAGTAATAGCATCTTTATGTTTTGAAGCAAAACAAATAATTATAAAAATTCTCAGATCAGTTACAGTTTTCTCACAGTGTTATTGTTTCTAACTCTTTTCACAAAGTACGAAGTTTTCTCTTCTCCTACTCTTAGCTCAGCTATCAGAACGTCTCTGCTTCCCACTTCTACGAATCTCCGTTTACGACTCTGAATTTTTTTTTTCTTTTCATCCATCTAAGCCTTACTTATTGCCATACCTAATGCATCACCACACAAGAACTGCCCCCTTTTGCCCAGTAATGCCAATTTTACTAACTGATTGCTTTCGAAGAATAACGATGAAAGATTTTGCTGTACAAAAAATGGCTGCGCCTAGTAATGCATCAAGAGATAAACTCCAGTTTGATTCCTATCTGCCGAGATCAGCGTCATATCAATAGGGTTTGAGATCATATCAGCTGTGTTCGGAAATGGGAAATTCTTGGAAAGAAATTCCTATCCAATAAATAATAATGAATAAGAACGGATCTGGCACACAAATGTATTCTTTACAACCCCACCCCACCCCCACCACATAGCCCAGTTTTAGTTGAGCGGACGGTAGAATCATGATATGCATTCTCATTAGTCGTCGTATCATCATTGTCAATCGGCCAAATGCGAAGGTCAATCTGCACTATATCAGAGAAACTTGTGTGCTAGTGAATATGAACTCCAATCAACACACCACTCCTTGTACCAGTAATATGTTATTGTCCCTTGCAGCTTGGGACACTATTGGGCAACCCCTCATTTTTATTTGGTGTAACCGACAAACATTGAATTTCATTTTTCAGCTCTTAGATTCCTCTTCTAGAAATGTATCTCTCCACCTGGTTCATCAATCGGCGCCATATTATTCTTGAACAAGTGTTATTCACGCAAATGCTGTGGTTCACTAGCAATTCCGCCTCGTGAAGAAGCCATAATTAACCTTCATAGCATTCTTTCCACTACACTCCTACTAACTGAGGTCAGTCTGCAAGAAGGATTCTAACACACCCTATCTACGTCCAATCCTAAACTTGAGTTCGTCTGTCGACGGTGTTCCACCAGATCTCAAGCCACTTGTCAAATGCTGTAAAGAATTGGACACTATTATGGTCTGGGACCAGTCTACACGTTAACTAGTCCTATGGTTAGATGCACTGGACATGAGTATTTCATTTGGTCTGAAAAGCTATGGTTCGCTTTTCAGACCAACGGAAATATTCCAGCTGATTGAATCTAAAAATACTATAAACGCTCATTTTCTTCGAATCAACAAAAGAAATGTTTCTCAGTCGATACTTGATTTGGCAAAATCTTTGATGAAATTTTGAAACCCATTATACATGTCTGTTTACTCAATGATTATGAGCGAAGCCTCGCCACATCCGTAGTTTTATTATTACGCCGCATTGTTCCACTAAAGGTGTTGATATATTGATGTATTCAAGGTGGAATGTATACTCTCGTTTGGAATATCTATAACTGTAGCAAAAAAAGAGAGAATATCTACATATATATCTTCGTGAATAAAATGAGATCGCTTTTTATCAACTGTAGTCTGTAGGCAAACTAAACGAAGATTGGGTTTACAAACAGCCATAACAGCGTCAAACTTCTTACATACTTAGACTTGTGAGTTCTCCATAATATACATTGTATGTGCTTACGTCACAGTTTGTGCAACCTTGCAACTGGTAGTCAGAAGCGATTATTTATTTATTTATTTATTGGTGTTTAAGGTCACATATTTATGCACAATGGCTAATCATGACCGTGAAAATTTTACGGGTGGAGGAAGCCGGAGTACCCGGAGAGAACCACCGAGCAACGACGAGCAGCTGCCAGCTCCCCAACATCGTAACTCCGCACTGCAGCACAGGCAGGGTTAGATTGGTTGAAGACATGCGCACCAGCGACGTGCAGTACGCCTTAGTACACGGCGTCATCGTGCCCCCATGTGGACAATCGGGGTGAAGTGCCTTGTCCAAGGACACAACGCGGGAGTGCGAATCAGTCGCTGAAATGGTCACCCATCCAACTACTAACCGCGGTCGACGTTGCTTAACTTCGGTGATCTGACGAGAACCGGTTACCGCGACGCCACCGCGCCCCCGTCAGAAGCGATAACGTCCAATGTTTTATAATACCCAACCAGAAAATATTTTATATAAAATAAACAAAATGAAATTAAGAACGTGGGGCATAAACAACCTCCTAAAATCCTAGTCATCGTAAAAAAATTGTAACATAGTTAAGTCGTATTAGATGAGTTATACTTCTAAATCCCGCTCAATGTATTTTTCCTGAACGTAATTTTAGTTCTCTTACCGAAACAATTGAATGGGTCTTCAATAACCTTCTAAAGAACAAACATTGCAGATTTTTGAATGAGACATGTCGGAATGTTATTTCGAGAGAATGGTGATCACTTGCGCATCACAGCTCCACCATTTATCGTGCCGTACGTTAGCATTAGAAAAAGTATGACGTAAAGGATAGAACACGCGCAGAAAGAACTCACATCACAACTGGACCAGAAGGTGTAACAGACAACAAAGACTTGTGTGCAGTGTTCACACCTTCCCAAAAGTGTTTTTCTTTGTGCCAAAAGGAACTTCTGTTTGGTTCAAACTGAATTTGTTAGTGCCAAATGAAAGATTTTAGTACCAAATGGAATACTATGAGATGGAAACAAAGTAACCATCATCGTTTTTGAGTGCAAAAGGCGCCACCTGAAAGGCTTAAAGCACCACAAAGTACGATGTTTTAATTTAGTATTACCTAGCTCTTTATGTATTTTGGTTGCAAAAACATTCACAAATGATATGGACAGAACGCGATGTGTGTTTGAATCGGTGGGTGTTTTACATGACGAGTTGGAATGGCGTAGCCATATTTCGCGAGAGCTCTCGCGAAATATAACTACGCCATTCCAACTCGTTATGTAAAACACCCACCGATTCAAACACACATCGCGTTCTGTGTTTATTCCACATTCCATGCATTAAAATTCAGTTAAACAAACAAATTTTAATTCCGATGTTTAAATCCAAAGGTAAAGAGTCCATTTGTTTTGCCTGTAGATGTACGGATCAAATTGATCGATAGAAAATCAAAACAACCTTTTGGGAACCAGTCTAAAATCACATTCGTTACCTTTTCTATTGGGCGTGTTTGTTGAAATTCGTATTGTTGTCTCTCTTCGGCTGGTATCCATTCACGCCTAGCTATTTGCTGGATATTGCTGATATTAAAAATAGAAGTACAAATGTGGACAGATTTGCAAAACAGCTGGGAGAATTTTTTTTTTAAAAGAAGTTCCAAGAATGTCAGGATGTCCGAAGATTTACCGAAATAAAGTTGACCAATTTAGATATATGGGGATCCACAGACGAGACGACCACGAGACTGGGCTAATATTGGGGTTGTAAATGATTGCTTTTTAATGTTATCTCATTTTTGGTTTGCTAACTTTATGGGAACCGACTTTATTTTGCTTTGGACGTTTTCATTATTATTTACTCACTGTTTATTCGCTTAAAATAAACAAGTAGCATATAATTTATTGTCTTCCAGAAGGGTTATAAATAAGATAAAGTGAACTAAAAAAGATTAAGTAACAAAGAAATGTTTTGATAAGAATGAGATTAAATGGATAAATTGTTAATTCAGTTCATCCATAACAAAGAGGAATGCTTACCGAACATGAGTGAATTTTCTCTCGCCTATGACTTCAGATAGAGAGTCTATGGAAAACAACGTACTGAAATAATAAACCCCAAAACCTTTGAAACCTTCCAAAAGTGTATTTTTGGTGCCAGCTTTTGGTGCCAAACTGTATTTTTGGTTCCAAACGATTTTTTAGTGCAATCCGCAACATTGGCACCCAACAGCGTGAACACTGCTTCTCCGATGATTTTCTTTTGCAAGATGTGGAGTTCCAAAGAAGTCATGTTATCTAGCGTTTAATATATATTTTCTATATTATCGGAAACAGGAATGAAATTACACTCAGAACCGGAAATCGGGAAATGTCCCGGATAATATCAAGTAAGTTTACGAAAGTAACAAGACGCATTTATTTTCGTGAAATTGAACACATTTGACTGGCAATCTGTCACCTCCATATGGAAAAGTTATTTTCTTAAGAGAAGTGTAAAAACCTAAACACTCTTCCAACTCGTCTTCATTTTCAGAATGGCTAGTTTTATTCTCACTACCTCCTGGCTTAATCTCCCTGTTTCAAGCAGAGGAGACTGATGGCGGCAATAAAGAAGTTGATTTTGAAAGAGGTAGCGAATAAAGAGTGATGTTGGTGATTCTCAAATGAAGACGAGTTTGAAATTAGAAGCGAGTGAAGAATTTGCTGTTGAAGAGAGGAAACCTCCGGAAACGATTGAGAGCGAAGGTGGTTAGATGAACAGGGTTCATCGGGAAGCAGAATTGTAAAACGTTCATGCGTGAAAGTGCTGATGAAATCTTAGAAAGCTACGGTGGGCAGTTTTTCAATTTAGAAAACTTCTTAAAACATCCGGTATGCATGACTCCCGGTTGCGTGCTATAGATTTCTCGGGTGTCCTGAACGGCTTTCGGAACTGGGAACCCGGGAATACCAGTTCCCGGGATTAAACCCTAATGCTATTCAGTGGGGCACTTTCCACTGGAACTGTTTAAAAGATATTAAAAACAGTTGAGCATCGAGGCAGGAGACATATCAATAGACTTCTACTGACACGTGAACACATATCACAACGTTGGTATGATGTCTGGAATGTGTTCACTGGAAGGCACATTGGTCCGATCAGGAAGTCTGTCGCAATGCAGTAGGAGAGATTTTAGTGTTATTTGGGCTCGCCGGACACCATCACGGGTGCCTCATGTACAAACTTTAACCCTTTACCCAACGTAACGGCCAAAACCGGCCAGCGCTATTCTCAAAAATCTCCAATTAATTTTCTTTATTTTTTCATTTTTTGTCTCAAAAACATAGGTTATGACCCCTCGTTGGAACGAGCTCGTCGAGCTCGTTTCAACGAGGGGTCATAACCTATGTTTTTGAGACAAAAAATGAAAAAAAATAGTTATTCAAGAATTTTTTTTACAAGTGTCGTCTGCTTTTCATGTTAGGTAAAAGGTTAACCGAACAGAAACAACCATTGATCCACGAATGGGAATGACTCACCAGCAACATACACAACGTTTGATTCAAGGAATTGGTTCGGCGACTTCAGGTAGTCATCCGTGCGATGATGGCTACTGGCTACAGCGTTGTATTAATTTTACTTGTAGTTTGCAGAGTATGTTATCTTAAAGTTTGTTTGACGATTATTGGAATGCCACGAGAGGACCATAGTTCATTTTGGAACAGAATGGCGTCCACTAAGTGCATAAAGGCCCCAATCACAATACTATTACTGGCTTCAGAAACACCAAATGCTGCTTGGATACCCAAATATTGTCGTATTTTTATTTCTAAAATTCCCTCGTAGAGATCTGTATGGTGTCTGTCCATTAAGAATGGATAGTAGCAACTATACATGACATTGTGTCATTTCAATATGAAAAGATAGGAGCACGATCTTCATATCATTTACACAAGTTTGGCCTTTGATGATTCTGAACGACTGTTTTTCGTTGAAGCCTTTACCCATTAACAATTCTCTTGAAAAGTAGGTTCAAAACGGCACAACTTAAACTGCAAAGTATGAAAAAAATTCCCTTACTTTCCAATTTGCATAACATAATCTACGAATCAAGCCAAATTAAATATGTATTGAATGAAATATCTATAACTTGACCACGAAAGAATATCTGTATGTCTTTGTGAGTAAAGGGACGTCATATTAATTCAGCGGTACTCTACGCGCACACTCCAGGAAAATGTGAAAAAAATAGCCCATGACAGCGTTGAATTCTCTGCAGAATTAGACTCGTGACCTGAGAGCTTGATTGCGAATCTGAAAAGATTAACATTGAAAACAAAAAAAGGAGATTGTTATAATCGATCACACAAAAAAACTGGCCCTGTCAACATTTTTCAAGCTTTACGAAACGGCTTAAGACGTAGTATTTGTTGTATCACCAAGGCAACATTAAGTGGATATGGACTTCGAGCAACCACGTAATGGCCCAGTTATATTGATATTACTAGTGGCTGCATCCAAACATTCATATACAATTAAGCGAACTGAAACGTTCGTTGGTTACAAACAGAAAAGTGTCCCAGACACCGCCACCACGAGGAGGCATTTTTACAATATAGAGACAATGTTCAACAAAAACTTTTCTCTTGAAAATACTAAATTTTCCGACGCAGTCGCCGATTACATTACACTTTTAAGAAAACAGCTTGGTGTCAATAGGAAACGAATATATTCGCAATGTGTACATTTTTCACGCTCATTCAAATTAAATATTCAGGGAAATGTTTAGTTATTATTGACAGAAAAACAAGTTCTGATATTGGAACCGTATTACTAGCCTTCGTGTTAGGTTTTACAACGTGAACAACGATGTGCCACTTGACGTAGTGACTATAGTCACAGCGCAACAGCTTGATACCTTTATGTCCTCAAACGTCGCCGAATGGATGAGTTACAAACGTTGCATGACTTGACATTATCGTGGGGTGGGGAGAATTAACTTACGACGTTTTACGCTGGCCTTTCCAGCATTTCACTTCTTTATAAAGACCTGTGGGTACATATGGATTGGGGAGAAACTGGCAGTAAGGAATTGAGCCGTTCAGAGGAAAGTCGGCCCCACTTGCGGAAATTATAATGAAAGTTAACCCTTTTCCCAACCTAACGGCCAAAACTCGCCCGCGGTATTCACAAAAAGTACCAATCAGTTTTCATTATTTTCCATTAATTGTCTCAAAAACCTAGTTTATAACCCCTCATTGCAACGAGCACGTTGAGCTCGTTCCAATGAGGGGTCATAACCTCGGAAAAAAATAGTTATTCAAAAATTTTTATTACAAGTGTCGTCTGCTTTTCATGTTAACTGAATGGTTGACTGATTGCGTCGCACAAGTATAATAGCATTACAGTCAAAGAATATCACACCTTCACGCAATGCATCTGTCTAGTTTCTACTCACCATATATATTCAAGGATTGGTATACAACTTCTACGGCGCTTTTAAATGATATACAAGAGAAACCACCGACGTTGACCAACTGGATAGTTAATCCTCACTGACAGAAATATCTGAAGCAAAAACAAAATGATTTCCTTTAATTATAGCCGATTTGCGTGCGTGTGATTGGTCGAGGCGAGTATCTCACAACTCGACGACGAATAATTTTCCTATGGTATGAATGTTTTTGCTTTGTCCCGTCCATTTGTAAATAATTGTAGGCATGTCCAACTACGAAATAAAACCGCATTTGCGGCAGGTGAGCTGTTAGTGAGTGTTGGCGTGGATTGTTTACATCGGGTTTTCTCTGGAGTATTCGAACCCGCGTGTATTAGTTTATGTTAACAATAATAAAACTGTCTTGTACACAAAAGTTTATATGACTACACTAATATAAATAGCGGAGACTTCAGCCGCGTAAAGCAAATACTCTACATTACGTTCGATCAATTGAGATGAATTATCTGTTGGGGTTCAGAGTGTGAATGTGGGATACTCCGATAAACCGACAGTGATTTATTTGAATTCCTGTTTGAAAAATAAGCAGGATTTCAGTTCAGGTAACTGAACGCTTCAACGATCTATGTTTGAAATAACCGTTTACCTTACACGAAAGGAAGACGACAATTGCAAGCAAAATTCTGGATTAACTATTTTTTTTTGGCGTCAGACACATAGCGTTTGACCCCTCATTGGAACGAGCTCAACGAGCTCGTTCCAATGAGGAATCATGAGCAATGTTTTTGAGACGAAAAATGAACAAAATAATGAAAATTGAATGGTAGTTTTGCGAATAGCGCTGGCAGGTTTTGGCCGTTACGTTGAGTAAAGGGTTAACAAAACTGTCTGTTTCAAAATAAAACATCTTTCTTCCAAAAATAATTTTTTATACCACGATTGCTGTGTGTAATCAACGCTACCCGATACAATCCAAACATTAAGAAATGTGCTTGGTTCAACACGCGTGGAAACCGGTCTGCGTGTAAGAATGTCGAGTAAGAATGAATCAGATTGCCCGTTATGACGTGAATGAAATGCTTCGTCACAAAACAGGGCCAAGCCAGAATGCAAACAGACCGCGAAAGGTGATTGATATTTTTCTTTTAAGTCATTTCAAATTTATTCCTGGTATAAACACAGAACACAACTCGGGCGGAGTCTGGGGTACATGAATTAACGATCCTTGTTGGTGTTTTTCCTGTATTTTGCCAGGGTCTTTTTCTAGCCTGATATTCCCGTTTCGTGGGGAAAGGGTTAAGTACAGTGATGCATCTTATCAGTTGGTATACTCTCGGCTGAAACTGATACTTTTGCCGAGCTATGAATATCACTCGATTACTCATATTCTTCTCAGTGTGGACTTCAATGAACTGTATTTCGTAGGAGCAGATTACACGTAATATTACAGATGGGACATGTTTACAACAGATATGCACATGTCAATAGCCATCACGAATTTGACCATGTGCTTGAGTACAATATTCGTTTTGACCAATCGATACATCTGTAAAAGTTACCAATCGAGGTGGAGGTATATCGTGAATTTGAATAACCTTGCCCGAGCTCAAAGTGACACCGAATCGCGGCGAGGTTGGTAACAGCGAGATTGGTAACGAACCTTTATACCCTTTTGTCTTTAATGGTATGAAAGCAACAATGGACTAGGTGTTCATATAACGTCACTTGAATACCTCTGGTCAACTGAATATACCTGTCACCGTGCGTTTTGTTGCTTGAACAAAGGAAAAGAGTGTAAGCTAGTTACCAACCTCGTGGTCGATATTTCATAAATTGGAACAACCTGTCCCGTGCTGTTACATCTCGCCACTGTGAGGCGCGGTGTCACACAGCGCAATGGACAGGTTGTTCAAATCATTGAAATACCCCCGCCTCGATCGATAACCCTAACACACCTATTCTGTGTTCAATCAACAACACGCGCTGACTCATGTATCGTCAGTGGACCAGAGGTATTCAAATTGCGTTACTTGATCACTAAGTCTTGTATTCTGTCGGGTATTTGCTTGTAAAACACGGAAATAGTGCCAGGATGCAATTTAGTCATCTATCGGGCTTACAGTACGTGGAGAGTGGATTGTAACTAAATCACCCGTGGAGTGGAGTTATCACCCAGGCTATAACTTTCAAATTTTGTACATATCGACAAAAAACACAAGCAATGTTTCAGCCAATGGACCTCCGGGTTTAACCCGGAGGTCCATTGGCTGAAACTTTGCTGGTGCTGATTATGCTTTGCAACAAAATTGGAATTATTCCTCAGGTGGAATCTCCACTCTGCGGGTGATTTAGTGATAATACACTCTCCACGTACTGTAAGTGAGTCTTAAAAAGGTGTGTAAATCCCACTGCCGACAACTTCCTTAGTTTTACCTTTGCTGTTATCCGAAAGAATGAAGTCCGAGAACAGTTAGTATGCATTATTTAAAAAAACTGACCGGGCATTCTAAGAAGCATTACCGTACATTCTTTTCTGTGAACAATCCCTACTTATTGTTGATACACAAACATTCACCTTCATCTGAGAAAGGTTTTACCTAGGGTTTTTTCAGATATATCCTTACCATTGTCATCGATATGATATCACGAACGATAACTCACCGATCAAACTGTTTCATTTTCATAAACTCAGCTCCGTAGCTTCTGTCTTAACTCAAAAGAATCACTAGCATTTTTATATTCAAAAACGGTTTTACTTCAACTCATAGAAAAGGTCAATATAGTGTGCAGTTCAAATGTGCAGGTCAGACTTAAGGAAGTAATATTAGGAATACAATTAGAACCTCAGTTATTCGACATATTGAATACATGTCGACAATTTTAAAAAAATATATATGCATGTAGTAAAAAATATATATGCATGTAGTCTTGAAAACCGGCTACTCAACTGTACCGCGTATAACGAGTATAAAAATTAACAGAGCTCTCGACATATACTCACTTTATTTATACTCTTTCAGCAAGGCAAACAAAATCAAATTGAGGTGGAACACAATATCTAAAATAATAAGTTTAATCTAAATGTCTTCTTTAACCACACAGGACGATGTTCAATTTAGACGGAAGATTGTACTTATTCTTTATACAGTGTATTTTTTGTAATGTAATTTACTATAAAAACTGTAAATAAAAAAAAAACTGTTCATATGATCAACGATGATTCTCTCCAGTGTGGTGAAATTTTATATTTTGCGCATTAAAACAAGGATGTGGGTTTCCAGTCACATAACACAGTTGACCCAGGATATTCGACCCGATAATGGTCGATGGCGTTCGCCCTCGACCATTATCTGGTCGAATACCCTGGGTCTAGTGTATTATACTTTACACATACAATATCTATTCGACGTGTGTTCTTTCAGAGATAGGAATGAGTAAGGCTAAATTCAATAACGGTTAATTTTTTACCTTATGTTGACACAATTTGATTATGTTTGTATAAATCTTATGTTCCAAATGGCGTTTTATTGACTTAATCTAGCTACTCGGTAGAACAGCGTATAGGACGCATTAATTGATAGCCCAACTGTGTGTTTGTGATCAAGAATTCTTGCAGCATGTGTTTACATTTTGTTCACAGTAAAATAGTATATAATAGTATCGCGCAAATTACAGTGGTGTCTTTAATCTTCAGTACGATATTTTTAAAGCTCCAGTGTTGATGATAAATGAATTTTTTATCGGAGTCGTTCTTCTTTTTTTCCTTTTCATATATTGTAACCATTCAACACAGTCTAATTGAAACCGGGAATGCCGGGAATCATAAATGTTTTTTTATGTTACAGTATAAAATGCGGCACTGTATTCGTAAATACACGACATGTGTTATATGCTCGCGCGCAGTACCATACTCGCCAAGCAGGTGATATCATTCTACTCGAAATTCATGAAACTTTCTCACTAAATTCAATTCAGCGTTGGTGAACTTCAGCTCAAATGGAATGTAATACACTCGTTCCTACTTTTCGTATAGAAACGGGACTTATAAGAGATCTTATATTTCCCAGTTGTGTGTGGCTTAACGACATTTTCGAGAGCCGTAGTCATATTATATCAGACAATTTACGGGTGGCGGAACTCGAAGTTCCAGATGATAGTTGCGAGTAATTGCCAATTCTTCCGACGTAACAAACCACGCAACCAGGGTGATTAGCACTGGTAGAAGTCACGTCGATGTGCTGTGAAAGGTTTCAACATTCAAAGTTTTTTTGTTCTTGTGCAATCGGCTTTAAGAGTTTTGCTCGAGGCCACACATTGCAAAACATTGGATCGGGAAGGGTACTTTTAGGAGTCTGCAAGTTTTCTCATGAGAGATGAGTGGAGTGTGCGCCATTTGAAACAAGTTATTGTGAAATGACCCTTTTTCCTATTTTACGAGTTGGGTGTGTTCAAGTTGCACGATGAAATTACCTTTGTGTGCGCATGAAACCCACTTATCAATACGGTAAGTGGTGTGCCAGTCCTTTGGCTTTCACAGGGACAGTAAACGTGATGTGAATAGTTTTTTGACTGTATGTTTAGCTGATGCCGTTTATGTTAACGCTAATTGGAGTGAAATGGCCCAAGCTGTGACCTCGTGTCTTGTTTACTGTGGTACAATGACCTTATCAGCGTATATATCCATGTGATCACATCGCAAGTATAATGCATAGTTTATCCAGTCGTTTAAATAATCATGTTTTCTTCTTTAGAGGACTCACACTCCTGACGATGATTGCCAGGTGATACTGCAATAATAAAGTAGTAAACAAAGACTACTTCACTTAATGGGAATCGTACGGGTATGGGATCTCTTTTCAAATCTCTGATTAATAATAGTAATAGTATATTCAAGCAAAATAACGCCTACAGTGAGACAGATTGCACAGAGTTAAAAGACATATGACATGATTATAATTAACTAATAACAAACGAAATAGCTATTTTGAAGAGTAATAAGACTAATATATATACATATAAGTATATGCCGTCAAAACTATTGGTCAGTTTAATGACGTACGATTTGGCAATTATTGTTTCTCTTTTCCTGAATAATAAATAGACAATAGTTTACTGCTTGGAGTAACGTACGATGTTTATTCTCGAGTGGGATGCGGAAGGTTATTTTCACGAGGCGCTAGCCGAGTGAAAATAATCCCCGCATCCCACGAGAGAATAAACATCGTACGTTACACCAAGCAGTGAACTATTGTGTTTATTATATTTCCCTGATAACATCTGCAACACAAATACCCCTCTTGCGTCATCCAAGAGCAGTTTCCCAAGGTCGCTCAATTTGTTTTGATGGTTAGAAAAATCGCCGCATGAACACAAAAACATGAATGAATGAACTGATAATATGACGTTATCAGAAATGAATGCAGTGACGCTTGTTTTCAAATGGAAATTCAAGTGACGGGAGATATTAACTTATGAAGGAATTCAAAACATTTTAAAGAAATAATTCAATTAATCACCATGAATGAGTAGTCATGTTCAACTTCTTATAACTTTGTGTGGATGTGTACATAGTTATTGTTCGCTGTCAGTTGGAATATCAAGAAGAATATTTGTCGAAGTAGATTGGGTGTTATCGCTGAATTTCGAAGCGGGACAACTGCAATGGTAACAGTAATCCGTCATGACTGGGAGTAGGATATTGCCGTGGGAGTTGAATAACACCTTCGAGGTTGTGGGAGTTGGGTATGGTTTTTATTTACAAAGGAAAATGCTGTAGAAATATAATAATGATTTTTTTATAATTTTTTCCCTCTTCAGAAATCGGGTTTGGCGAATAAGGATAAGACAGGATACAACGAGGGTTGAGTACGTGTGACGAATCAACAACCTGTGGTGCAGATTTTACTGTATTTTACGTACGTAGAAGGCGCGCGTGAACTATAGCAAAAACCCCATCGTTGACTTCTGACCCCAATACTCTACCCAAGTTGTGTTCTGTATTTACAACCGGTTAACCCTTTACCTAACATGAAAAGCAGACGACACTAATAAATTCTTGAATAACTATTTTTTTTTTCATTTTTTGTCTCAAAAACATAGGTTATGACCTCTCATTGGAACGAGCTCGACGAGCTCGTTCCAATGAGGGGTCATAACCTATGTTTTTGAGACAAAAAATGAAAAAATAATGAAAATTAATTGGCGATTTTTGAGAATAGCGCTGGCCGGTTACGTTGGTAAAGGGTTAAACTTGAATTAAGTGAATGAAGATGATATTTTTATAAAGAAAACTATCACCTTCGGCGGTCTAATAACTTTCTTGCTTGACACTGTTTTGTTTCGAAGTATTTCGTTCATGTCATAACATCACGCAGATGCGTAACTACCATCCATATGCGTTCTTGCACGATGTTCTTAAGCATTATCCAGATTCAACGCGTGGTGTATCTAGAAACTTCCTAGTGCCTGTATTGCATCGCGTAACATTGAACGCACAGCACTCGTGGTATAATAGCCTATATAAATGTTTTCCCGGTACATAATTAACTTATAACGTTCATGATAACGAAAATGCAGGTGCATAATGAAACATTTTTTTGTGCAGTGGTATATCATTTGGAAATACGAGTCCAAGAAAATCAGTTAGCATGCTCTTCAGCACATTCTCGTAGTTTCTCTCAATTACACTAAGGACAACTTCCTTCTTAATTTTGTTTGTGGTTAACACTCGGAATACAGGACTAAATAATAAAGGTGAACGCACCCAGAGTAGAGGGAAAGAGGAAGCAACGATCCAAGTCCCCCCCCCCCCCCCCCAAGTGTTCCACCATGAGCGCCAAGCGCGCGTGAAACTCGGGAAAAGCGCAACAAGGATCACCGAGCCTCGCTTTCCACCCGAGTTGTGCATTGTATTTGTACCTCGATTAAGTTGGAACTAGTGAATATAATGTATAGCTTTTAGAATAACGTATCACCTTCTAAGGTATGTCAATTGTCCCGAGCGACACGGCCTTCCAAGTGATAACACACCGGTTCCCTCGAAAGGGTAGTCGAACGGCATACCTGTCACGCAACGACCAGTCAGTTGCGCTCCCTCGGACAAGAAGCCGGATCCCACACACACGTATCCAACATGTTTTTCAATGCCTGTAATTAGGATGCGGGTAGGAATGAGGCATCACCCTGGACCAATAACACGAGCTTGGGGCAAGAGAACCAACTGATGGCCAAATGCCCGAAATCTATCGGGTAACGATAAATACATACAGCGATTTCAGAAAAACTGCCACTGCAAACTCGATACTCCGATAGGGGCTGTTAATAAGGACGTGTTTATCTGTTACGTTTGTGGTTATAAACGCGAGGTGATAGAATGGAAACATCACAAAGAGCAGAAGTGCTGGGCACGGAAAATGCAGGTCGAACGCTGATAGGAACATTAGCATTTGAACGTTGTTTCGGCCCGATGGGAAATTTGTTAAATATGGAACCAAAAATGATAATTTTCTCAGTGGAGAGGTGCGTGAGTCCAAAACATGTTTCTGTGCATTGTTTACCTACCATGCAACCAAGGCATATGGGCCTGCACCGGTGTGTGTGTGTGTGTGGCTTTGGATGACTGTGTCCACCCCACCCCACACACGCTTGAAATGTTTCTCACGTTTCTGTTCCAGTAAACACTCTAACACAGGGGCAGCTGTGGAATGTACAGCACGTGTAAGAATAACGCAATTAGACCCCCGGCAATTACATATGACCACGGAACTTATTAACGTAACAATCAGTTCGATGTAAATAAGTCATATAATAAGGTCATGTGGATAGCTTTTAAACCACCTTTTTGCAGCGAAGTGGCGATATGCCAATCGCCTGGTTTCGAGAAGGGCTGGGCATGTAATTACTAATGGATCGATAACGTTAAAACAACCAACAAGAATATTTCCATTTTTCGGTGTTGACTTGAGAAAGTCTCTTCATATTACTCGCTTTACAAACAAACCCTTATCTTGTGAAGAATTACCGTTAAAATACGTTAAAAGTACTGAACAACTTTTGGTACGTCCACCGTGGAATATTGTTATGGTACAAATACCGTATTAACTATTTTTACCAATGTCGACCTTCTCTGTCTGATTTTTGAACAAACCGATGAAATTTACATTTGATTTTTTCTTCGGTACGCCAGGGTGTTGAGAAATTTGTTGTGAACGAAAGACTAATGTGTATATATATATATTCTAGCAGCAGACGTGTGGCTGCAGGTTAAGGATATTAATAGGTCGACTTGAACAACTGACTGTTCAAAAACAAGGCAGTTTTCGAAATGGTCCATATCACTTTGCAATAGGAGGAATTGAAGAGTTTATGGTGTTCATTCCGAAAAAAATGGTTTGCTCCCCCCCCCCCCCACCCCCCTGTACACACGAACACTCCTGTATCAAACTTCCTTGTGATCACACTTTAACCCTTTACCCAACGTAACGGCCAAAACCGGCCAGCGCTATTCTCAAAAATCGCCAATTAATTTTCAAAATATTTTCATTTTTTGTCTCAAAAACATAGGTTATGACCCCTCGTTGGAACGAGCTCGTCGAGCTCGTTCCAACGAGGGGTCATAACCTATGTTTTTGAGACAAAAAATGAAAAAAAATAATTATTCAAGAATTTTTTTTGCAAGTGTCGTCTGCTTTTCATGTTAGGTAAAGGGTTAAGTATCCACAGTACTTACTGTAAAGATTGCGTGGAAAGTATCGGTTGTCTGTGGTCAGTACACTTTTACTGTGCCTTTAATGGTATTTTTGCAGTGTATAATGATCTGAAGGCTAGGCTAAGTAATAGTTACCAATGGATGTATTTCATAAATTTGAACAACCTGTCCAATGTGTTGAGTGACACCGAGCCGCGTAGCGGCGAGTTGTTACGGCGTGGGTCGAGTTGCTCAAATTCATGAAATACCGACAGCGAGGTTTGGTAACTAACTTGCACCCTGTCATTTGTTCAATCGACAAAACGCACGCACTCAAGCATACTCAATGACCAGGGGTATCCAAGTGACGTCACTTCAACATCTAGTCTATTGCGGTGTCAGATATTTCGAATTATTTGCAGACCATGGCGTAAGTTCATGGAGATTGGATTCACGCTAAACAGCTAAGAGTGGAGTTTCCACAAAAGGAAATAAACAATGTTCCTGAACAACAGTATCGGTGCTACGACAAACAGACATCTGGGTTTAACCACGCGGCCATTTGGCTGCGAAACTGTGTGTGTTTCTTTTCGCTTCTCATAGAATTTGAAAAAAATACTTTCGAGTAGAAACACAAACTTGTGAATGTTTAGTCGTCAATTCAATTCAAATTTATTCAGTTATCAATCCGACATTACACGTCGTAGTCCACACTGCACAAGACGTGTGATATTTAGCACGGTATCAGTGTAAATCTTGTATGAAAATGTTACCAGGTAACGCCCTTTCTGTATCGCTCAGTGACACTCTCTAGCATAGATTTTACCAGTCCCACGTTCATATTTTTTCTGGTTGCTTTCTCTGTTACACGTCTGTGAGGACTTGTATTCTTGTGAACATTACACTTTATTGTTTTTAATACACACTGGTTTCAAGGAATACACAGGTTGCTTGCGACAGAATAGATGGTTTTAGGGAAATGAGTTGTTTGTTGAAGGTACCCCGATATGAATAGTTCTCCTCACTAAATTATCCTTCGCTCACAAAGCACAATATATCATTAGTGAGTAGATGGAAGAAATGTACACTTAATTTTCAAAACGAAGGAAAATTCTCTTCTCGGGAACGTGGGAGAACCACGTAGATAGTGAGTGGTCAAGTACTATGTGTGGAAAAAATTGAAAACGTGGCTAAACTTGTGCGACAAAACTTGCGTATAGCACTGATGATTTTTATGTAATCATTTAACCCATGACGTAGCACAACTAGTTTAAAAAATATTTTTACAATAGTTGATAAGTAAATACATTTGATAATAACAGCTGAGTAACAAATAATCTGAACAACACAAGATACACTATTTTACACGAAACAAGTAAAGGCAAGGGAATTTGTTGCTGTGTAAAAGAGGGATTCGTAACACAATTAGATGAAGACGGGGCTTGAACACATACACAGAATCACGATGCTTGAATACTTTCATCAGTGTGGCACAAGTGCCCGTACAAAGGGTTGAACGAGAGGCGCTGCCTCGAGTTCTTTACTTCCGCGACTGCACGAGTGTTTATTACACACTTCTGAGACATAGAATCCATTAATTTTAATAAAATTCGGTCTTATTTCTAAAATTTGAAAGTTCTGACGTCTACTTGAAATAAAAACGAAACAAAACTCAGATGTGATTGGCAAACACGTGTGACAAATCGTTACGTGAACAGAACAACTTTGATATAAATGAAGATTGTGTCCAAAGAGGTTATTTATTCGTATTTTTTTTAAAAAATTAGCTGTCGTTGTCTGCGAGCTATTCGACTCAAAATCAGAATTTGTGTGTTATAAAATTACTACCCATTTATAGAACCAGTTTAATTTCGTTAATGTTGGTGGATTTGACAAAAAAACACTTTCCAATTGACATTCGATTTATTAGCTGTCGCCGTAGCCTTCGAACTGATCAGAATGCGACAACTCGATTGGCAGATTACGAAAATGGGTGGAGTTTAGTTTTTCTCATAGATCAATGACATCAGGTGAAAAATAGCCCGTCAACAGAAATCTGTATGGAACATGTGTTCGGTACCGATTTATAAATAAGGAACTAGAGAAAAAGTAATACACGCATAATAACGATCTTTTTGAACAACTAAACATTTTATTTTTGACCACAATACACTGTTTCTGATCCATCATTGAAACGGGTTCGACTAGCCTGTTGGAATGAGAGGTGATAAGCTATATTGCGGAGGAAAAACATTTTAAAATACTAACATTTAAATGGCTATTTATGTAGGAAACTCTGAATCTCAAATTTGGAACAGAATTGAATCAGACAGAGAAATTCGGAAAAAATCGAGTCTTGAATCGAATTTCAACGCTCTTGAAGTTGTAAATATTGCACCTTCGTTTTTACAGTCGTACACATTGTCATTCTCCACTCAAGTATTCTCCACAAAGGCGATTCGCTCTTTTGGGCAAGTCGATCAAAAACCGGAAAATTCCAGAACGGAATCAAAGTAGTTTCGGAAGCGGACACTCCCTTAACACTCCTTCTATAATCATACATGCCCCCTGAACAGGAGACCTTGTGACAGACGGGTTCAAGAGGAAACTCTTTGTCTGATTTTTTAAACATCTCAATGATTCGAAAATGTCCGAATCAGCGACGTGGAGCCATTCGGTAGATATGTACGTGAAATGTTAATTGTTTTATGAAGTTCCTGTTAATATTGAACACCAACTGTTTTATTTCTAAATGCATTATATTGGGAGAAGCAAAACAGTAATTACTGATTTGTTTTACCAAGACTCAAGGCGTCCCTCTGTGATATTTTCCAAAATGTTTCATTGCTAACGACAATTTTATTAATGCATTTTTTATTGACTGTGTCTGCAAAACATGTTTTAATGTATCGACGTAATTAAAATATTTTGTGAAAAGTCTGGTGACCACTTTACATAATTTTCCGTTTTGTAGTGGCACACTCTTCATTAATGATCAGAGAAATACAGATCTACACTTGTGAAATAGCTGTTATGTCTTTGATGTCTACAAAGGTACAACTTCAGTGGTTTCTGGACATGTTTGTTCATAACACCAGCGGAATTATCAACAAGCTTGTTCACAAATAATGAATCATTGAGTGTTTCTCAGTACTGACACACTGAACACCATAACAGGTTTTATTACACACCTGTTCTATGATATTCCCATCTACAGCAACATTAAACCACGCGAAAAATGAAAATCTGTTACGCACATATCTGTGGAACCGAAATCATTGACGAACTATTTTTAAATACAAATCTTGCAACGCAAGTACAATTTGGATCACTAGCGATAGCTGAAAATCGTCCCCTGAGTTCCAGTGTGTTCCATGTGCCAGTAGGCACATAGAACACACTGGAACTCAGGGGACGAAATAGTAACACGGGTTCCCATCGCAAATTGGGTTGGCGCTGAAATCCCCCCCCCCCCCAAAAAAAAAAAAATTTGTTGCTAGTTGTCAAATGAATTGCTGAATGTTCTTCTAATAATTGTTTTTATATAAGTGAAGGCGTGTAATAAACACAGAACGACATGCGTGTCGTTCTGTATATTCAATTCAAGCAATTTATAAAAAAGAAGTAAGTAAAACATTGGTCTTTAAGGCGAAAGGCCGATGATTCGATCCTGACCCACGCAGTCTGCGTTGGGTCCTCAAGCAAGACGGTAACACCTGG
Organism: Pictodentalium vernedei; assembly: GCA_031216915.1. Classification (NCBI taxonomy): domain Eukaryota; kingdom Metazoa; phylum Mollusca; class Scaphopoda; order Dentaliida; family Dentaliidae; genus Pictodentalium; species Pictodentalium vernedei. The sequence goes on along the minus strand of CM062296.1, from coordinate 602,372,511 downwards.
AGCACGGTGGAACTGTGTACTGGGGCGTGCTAAACGTCGAAGGTGTACTTGTCTGCAGCCGCTTTTAACCCTGTTTTTGCCGGGTCGGTAAGTTGGAGAATCTAGCAGTTACACGCAGCTGCTCAGTGAACTCCTCCATGCGTAAAACTGTCCGACACGATATGATCACGGTTGAATCTTGCTTTAATTTATGTCTAACTAGCTGAACTGACGACATTGTACGTGGAAAGAAGTTTCTCAACTCAATAACCGCGACATATTTACATGTATTACAGTGATAGAAGACAATAATTATTGACAACTGAACCCCTTGGACTAAATTACCCGGGTGTCAAATGTGAGTGCCGTATCTCGAAAATCATCGGAATTAATAGTTGTCAGAGGACCGGAGAGAGTGTTAGTCTTTCATTTCTATTTTAGATAAATTTTGCCATTTAATCATTCACACAACGTAACATTTCATGGGATCGCACAATTTCATAGCTGACAATTTTCGTCATTGAAAGAGATTTACTGGAAAGTTGTCTCCCTTTAATTTTCTAAAGTTTTCAGGATATTTAGCACTTAGATAATGGAAATTTCACGTAAAAATTGAAATTTTGAAATGTTAGTGAAGTTGTATCATCGATGTGCGCTTCATTTCTCGAACATCGGGTATATTCCTGTTGAGTAGTGTTAAAAACAAAAGCTTGCTTTAAAACAAAATTCACAATAGTTTGAATGTGTGATCATTATCCTCTTCTTTAAAAATAACAAAACGGCGTTTCCAACATTTTTTGATGTTCTGTGACTATTTTCTGTTCATCATATCAACAAGGTGCGCATCGTGACATATAATGCAGTCATGATACTTTCCATCAATATAATAGCCAATGCGGTAGGATTTACTTAGTTTTCCCTGGAGAGAATAAAAACTTGCAAATAACTATAAAAACACATTCGCTAAAAACAAAAGTAGACAGTTTACTTAGTTGCTTCTAATTGGCTTGCCATAAAAGCCAAGTTCCCTTCAACGGTTAATCAACGAAAACAACAGATAGCTGTTGTTTTCGTTTATTAAAAGTAACAAAAGGAAACTTCTCTTTATTTTCTACTGATGTCATAGGTGTTTTCTCAAAAATTACACGCTTCTTAACCCTTTACCTAACATGAAAAGCAGACGACACTTGCAAAAAAAAATCTTGAATAAGTAATTTTTTTCATTTTTTGTCTCAAAAACATAGGTTATGACCCCTCGTTGGAACGAGCTCGTTCCAACGAGGGGTCATAACCTATGTTTTTGAGACAAAAAATGAAAATATTTTGAAAATTAATTGGCGATTTTTGAGAATAGCGCTGGCCGGTTTTGGCCGTTACGTTGGGTAAAGGGTTAATTGGACTTTCCTCGCCCGTTGAGAGATAACGTTATCGAAAGTCGATTTCCGTGACGAGATAAGTCAGAGATGCACAGAATCGCCACTCCAAAAATGCTATATACTAATCAATAAAAGTAGAGAATATTTGATAAAAGTGAAATATATGATGAAATAATTTAGATTTTCATCAGAAAGACAGTTGAGGCATTGCACTGTGACACCCGGTGAATGATTTCAGCGGAAGTTGGGTGTCTGACAAGCACACATTCCACGCACTGAGCTGTAGAAGACATGGACGGTCAGTCAGAGAATTTACCACCCTCAGTCCAAGACCTCAATACCTTGTAAATTATCCTCGGTTCACGAGACAAGCGCGGATCCGATGTGGCATACTCCTCACCAAACGTCCAAAATCAGCTTGACTGATGTTATTTCATCCTTCCTGCACTGACGTGGCGAGTTCCTGGACATTGGTAGGGGGCTGTTGGCGTTGTCGTAGGCGCCTGCCAAGCATATCCCAGATGTGCTCGATTGGTAAAAGGTCTAGACTTAGTGCTGGCCAAGGCAGTGTAGTGATGTTATGCTCCTGGAGGAACTCTGTAGCAACACGGGACCTGTGTGCTCTTGCATTGTCATCTTGGAAAATGAATCGACGGCCGTGACGTCGCGCAAATGGCACCACATGAGCAGCTAACATGTTGTCATGGTAGTACTGCCCTGTGACACTGTGTGTAATGGTGTTCTGCTTGTCATGGTTATGCCTCCCCACACCATAACCGATCCACCATCAAAACTGATCGTGATGCCTAACGGTTACGTCATGGTGTCGTTCCTCCCGCCGTCGCCACACTCTGTTTCGTCTGTAGTGGAAATCGAGAGTGAACCTCGGCTCATTGGAAAACATGACGTTCCTCCACCGACGATTGTCCCAGCGCTGTCGTGTTCCACGCCAATTACGGCTTGCTGCGATGTGACGTTCAGTCAAACGTGGAATTATTCGAGATTGTCGAGCCTACAAATTCCATCTGTGTAGGCGATTTCGATAGTCTGACCACTGACTCGCACATCTGTCACGCGGTGCAGCTGCTGTCCAATTTCTGATGCACTTTGATGGCGGTTACGTAATACTGTGGTTCGGATGAAACGATCCTGCTTAGCAGTTGTCGCTTTTGGACGACCTGACCGACGTCTGTCATCAACATTGCCTGTCTGATGGTAGCGTGACGGTAGCGTGACCACAACCTGCTAATCACCGATTGAGTAACGTTGAGAATTTGAGACTCTACAGTATGTCTGATGCCAGCTTCCAACATGCCAACGGCACGTAAACGTTCGTCACGTGTCAGTCTTTGCATACCTCAAAAGTCACGCTTTGACCAGAAACTATTGATGAACGAGTTCAAACCAAGACAAGAACGATGAGACCTCTGAAAAAGCCCGTCCAGTACAAATGAAAATTTCAAAACGTACCCCACAGACATAAACACAGCGCTCGTGTGAAAAACCTGCACGACGTTATCGCGGGCCTGTCTCATTCATGATCCACACTAAACTATCACGCGTAACCAATACCATTTTCCGAAAATATCAACATTAGTTTGGATATCCCCTACTTTTTTTTAATAGTATATTTCCAGTTTTTACCCCCAAAACTAAGCTTATGACTTCTTATTGGAATGAATTAGTCGCTATGTTTTTGAATCAAACAATGAAAATTTTGAGTAATAATATTATAGTTTATTATTTTGATTTATATTATTTGTTTTTTTACCAAACATAGAAGGCCATTTCTATTCACAAAAATACTCGTCATTCCAAATATGTTATATCTTCAGTGTTTGCCTCTTTAACATTGCTTTTGACCCCTTACTGAACGAGCGAGTTGAGGTCGTTCCAGTGAGGTGTCACAGAACAAGTGTTTGTGCAAATATTGAAAATGTCTATTCAGTTACCTAACCTGAAAAGCAGACGATACTTGCAAACATAATTCTTGAATAACTGATTTTTTTCATTTTTTGTCTCAAAAACATAGGTTATGACCCCTCGTTGGAACGAGCTCGACGAGCTCGTTCCAACGAGGGGTCATAACCTATGTTTTTGAGACAAAAAATTTAAAAAATAATGAAAAATAATTGGCGATTTTTGAGAATAGCGCTGGCCGGTTTTGGCCGTTACGTTAAATGTCTGCTGATCGTGTGCTAAGGAAATGATTAAATTATCTACTCAGCCTTCGACAATCTGACTAGATCGACAAGTAATAAAACATGGACAGATGTCAGCAGCATGCGTCAATGACTTCCGCAGCGGCAGATCAGTAAACAGGCATAAAATCAAAATACACGGAGCTGGAAAGGTCTCGTCTTTTTGGCAGATCAGGGCCGTGTTTGACAGGTCGGTTATTTGAGAATAACTTGAATTCCTTTGAGAGTTTTATCCTTGCATTCGTCTTTGTGATCATTTATTACTCAATAACTATGTGCTAGACACCCTATATTTTCACACGGAAATGTTCCCAAGTGTTGTTTCAATTTATAATGTGAGTCTAATTCATCGACCACACGTCGTGTTCCACTCTCTGGAGTGATGAGTCCGTCTTCTAGCTGTGTGATATCCAACGAGTCCTGAAAACTAAATTCTATCATCTTTACATATCGTCCTCGCCGCAACCATCTCCACTTCAACCGACCTGCTGATTAATTCTAATAGCTCAATGGAGCTTCACACATTTAAACAGAGGGCGACGATACGATTCTGAAAATGTGGTATATGTCATATGACGAGCATTGGAATTGTTGATTTTCATTTCGAAATAATCATTTTTTGTCATAATTATCAGCGTCACAGCTAATTTTTATATGATTTCTTTAATATAAACTCTTGAACTGACCGCAAAATAAAATATCTTTTACTACCATTGGATAACTCTGACAGTTCACTCTCCGTGTGTTGACAAAGAAGCAGGGAAAACTACAGTTTTCGCAGAGATTCGTGCAGACGTAGTTCTCAACACGCCCTTTTGTGATCGAATAAATATTATCATTATGCTATTGGCATCTTCATATAAATAAAAAAGCCCTTGGATTTGAAATCAGCTAACAGTGAAATGTGAACCCTTGACCTAATGATATGGAGAAATCAGTTCTGCGCAGTTCAAAAAAAATCGTTATTCCACTTTTTTCACTTGTTTCTCAAAAACATAGTTTATGGCCCCTCATTGGAACGTGCTCACCGAGCACGTTCCAACAGGGCGCCATAAGCTATGTTTTTCAGTCAAAATTTTAAGTCAGCATTCTAACTCTGTTCAAGCTCCGTTCAAGCAGGGTTACAGCGGTTGAACACATCTGCACCATCGACGTGCAGTACGCCTCAGTACACGGTGTCCCCATGTAGGCAACCGGGATAAAGTGCCTTGCCCAAGGGCACAACGCGGGTCGTCCCGGACGGGGATCGAACTCGGGACCTCTTGCATAGAAGTCTAACAGTCTACCACTGAGCCATTGCGTTCCCAAATATAGAAAACTAAAAAGAAGCAACTAAGTGGCAATCCATTTTGTCTCTTCGTTTAGCGAATGTGTTTCCACAGTAATTTGCAAGTTTTCATTCGTTCCATGAAAGATAGTCACCCACAGACCATTAAATTAATGGAAAGGATAGTGTCTGTATTGTATTGTATCAAAAGGCGGTGAAAACGCCGTTTTCTTACTTTTAAATGGGTTTAAACAGAGAATATTAGTCAAATGATTGAGGTGAAATTGTAAAAAGCCCAGTTCTGCAGTTTTATACTACTGTACAGGAAAATACCGGACGTCTATGAAATGATGCGCCCATCGATGATACAACTTCGCGAAAATTCCGAAATTTCAATTTTCATTTGAAAATACCATACCGTTAGTGTTAAATTGCTGACAACTTTAGAAAATGAAGAGAAGCTAACTTCCCTGTAACTCTCTTTGAATGACGAAGATTGTCAGCCATGTATTTTTCATTTGGATCATCAAGACCACAAGTATAAGAACAGCTAGATAACCTGTTGTAATGCCTTTGGAATTTATTTATTTATTTATTGGTGTTTAAGGTCACATACTTATGCACAATGGCTAATCGTGACCGTGACAGTTTTACGGGTGGAGGAAGCCGGAGTACCCGGAGAGAACTACCGAGCAACGACGAGCAGCTGTCAGCTCTCCAACATCGTAACTCTGAACTCTGCACCGCAGCACAGGCAGGGTTAGATTGGTTGAAGACATGCGCACCATCGACGTGCAGTACGCCTCAGCACACAGAGTCATCGTGCCCCCATGAAGGCAATCGGGGTGAAGTGACTTGCCCAAGGACACAACGCGGTTGCCGCAGGTGGGATTCGAACCGAGGACCTCTCGGCTTGCAGCCTGCACCTCTACCAACTGAGCCACCGCGTGCCTTGGAAACATCCCGGCGTATTGTAGCTGCTTCTCATACTTAAGGAAAGTGATTCTTTGGTCCATTTTAACACGTAAGAGGTCAATACTATAAAACTTTTACTATTGTATTTTCTAGAATTGTATTTTCTTGTTATAACTTTAAACGGGTTAAAATGAACCATTAGCATTTTCAAAAATTTGGCAATTTGCCAGTTTTAAAATGCCAATGATTCATTTTAATCAGTTATATTAATAGAAAAAGAATGCAATTTTAGAAAATAAAATTGTGAAAGTTTTATAGTGTTGGTTCCAGTCCGAAAACCAATCAACTGGAGAGAAAATTCTGCATATTTATTTATTTATTGATGTTTAACCCTTTATCCAACGAATCGGCCGCATCCGCTCGCGTAATATGCAAATTCTGCAGTTGAAAAAAAAATATTTTTCAAAAAATTTTAACAAAACCATATCATGTGACCCCTCGTTGGAACGAGCTCGTTCCAACGAGGGGTCACATGATATGGTTTTGTTGAAACTTTTTGAAAAATTTTAAAAAATTATATTTAAAATAATAAATTTTGATATCGTCTGCGTTGGGTAAAGCGTTAAAATCAAATATTTCTGCACAGAGGCTAATCATCACCATGCCAATATTAAGGGTGCAGGAAGTCCAAATAAGCAGGGTTAGCATTGGTTGAAGACAGGTACACCATCGACGTGCAGAACGCCTTAGTACACAACGCCATCGTACCCCCACGTGGGCAATGGGGTTGAAGTATCTTGCCCAAGGACACAAGGTGGTTGCCGCAGGTGGTATTCGAACCGAGGACCTCTTGACTTGCAGACTTAACCTCCACCTACTAAGCCCCCCCCCCCTCCCCACCCCCATCCAAGAAGATTACACATTGCGGTTACCGTAGGTATATAAACCATCACTACAGCCTTTTTGGTGGAAGCAATGGCCGAAAAAGACAAGTGTGGTTATTGTGGTTGAAGATAAGTTATAACAGGAGAAACCAAACTGCAGGTACACGCTAAAAACTAAAGTGTTAAAAACTGCACTTGAAGTGCTGTATTTAACACTTACTAAGTGCTGAAATAGCACTTTGTTCAAGTGTAGATATCCCAGAACTTGACAGGTGTTACAATAATACCACTTGACAAGTGTAATGTCGCGACACTTTAAAGGAAACAACGAAGATGACGCGGATCAGGCTCGAACTCTCGAGCCTGATCCGCGTCATCTGCGTTGTGTCCTTTTAATTATGTACCCACCAAGCGGAAATCAAATTATGGACGATTCTGAAAGAACCACCAATGCTAGACACATGGGAAGTGCCACCCATTCAAGTTTCAGATGTCTGACAATTGTTATGTCTAAGTGCTTAAAGCATTGCACTTTGAGTGTTAAAATCAAACCCTAAGAGTTAGAATGGGTTTAACACTTTGAAAGTGTCATTTTTAACACTTTAGTTTTTAGTGTGTAGAGCATGAAAAAGAAGTTTGGTGAAACCTTGTCCAAGAATCGAAACAGAATATAAAGTGCAAGAGAGTGCGATTGTGTCAGAACATGTATGCATGTAGCAATGCGAGAGGATATCCTTTCTCACACTTTTTGTTGTTGTTTTACGTTATACTTCCACTTCTTCCTTGCTTCTTGAAATTAACCCTTTACCCAACGTAACGGCTAAAACCGGCCAGCGCTATTCTCAAAAATCGCCAATTAATTTTCAAAATATTTTTTTTGTCTCAAAAACATAGGTTATGACCCCTCCTTGGAACGAGATCGTCGAGTCGAGCTCGTTCCAAAGAGGGGTCATAACTTGCGTTTTTGAGACAAAAAATGAAAAAATTTAGTTATTCAAGATTTTTTTTTGCAAGTGTCGTCTGCTTTTCATGTTAGGTAAAGGGTTAACTTTCGAAAAACTACTGCTCGTCGAATTATGGCCACACTTTCCGTTATCCCGGAGTTGCCATTTTCTGTGAAGCTATATCATTCTCTCCACCTGTTGTTTCTTTTTCTCCGCTTCCCAGGTGGCATCTATGCTCTGTTGTTGAGGAAATCTGAAGCACGAAGTTACACCTCACTCAACATGGGTTGGTGAATGTGTCATGAAAATTGACTTTCCATAAAGTTATCGTCCTTGAAATTATTAGACTCGCGAGGAAGGTCCAACGAAGAAGCACGTAATTGGTGAGAAAACACCAATGGCATCAGTAAAATAACGCAGTTTCCTTTTGTTACTTTTAGTAAACAAAAAGGTAAAAATTAACAAGATGAAACTTTGCTTTTTAATGTTGCGAATTGCAGGCAACTAGTTTAGAGACAATCCGCCATTAACCCGTTGAATACGAGAGACACATACTACGCCATAATTGAATTATGGGGATGGCTGCTGAGTGAATGTGTGGGGTACACTAATCAATGTTCTCAATGTGCAGTCCCAAGTCTGCGCGTTGATAATATTGATTGGACTACCTCCAAGTAATGAATATGGACTCTTTTAATTGTTTCAATTGAACTGACATGGAAAATACCACCAGGGTTCAAAGAGTTAAGAATATCTAGCAGCAATTTTGTTTTTACAGTAATTTTCAAGTTTTAATTCTTCCCAAGAAAAAACATTAGAAAATCTCACCTCCTAGGCTTTTATATTAACCCTTTACCTAACGTAACGGCCAAAACCGGCCAGCGCTATTCTCAAATATCGCCAATTAATTTTCATCATTTTTTTCATTTTTTGTCTCAAAAACATAGGTTATGACCCCTCGTTGGAACGAGCTCGTTCCAACGAGGGGTCATAACCTATGTTTTTGAGACAAAAAATGAAAAAAAATTAGTTATTCAAGAATTATTTTTGCAAGTGTCGTCTGCTTTTCAGGTTAGGTGAAGGGTTAATGTAAAGGACTGTGCCTGTATTACATGTCATGATGCGCACAATGGTGATATAATCAACAGAAAGAAAAGTTACAGAACATGAAAGGATGGCGAAAACTAGGTTTTCTTATTTTTAAACGATTTCAACACAAAATAATAGGTAAATGTTCAATCTTACTGGGGACAAAATTTTAAAACGCCAGCTTTTGTATTTGTATACTGCCCTACAATGTTCGAAGTTTGTGAAAAGATGCGCACATAGTCGCTAATATTTCGAAATTTCAATTTTTATATGAAATTCTCATACCCTGAGTGTTAACTTTGACATCATAAGGAAATTAATGGGAGCTAACATTCCTGTCCAATTTTACCTACTGGTACATTACCACGTCTTTTAAAACGCTAGCGGAAGAAAGTTTCCTGGGCGCCGAAGGCTCATGATGACGTTGTGGGATTAAATCGGTAATGTTTCCATTTAAATCATTTTTAGTCACAAAGACGAAATACAAATTCCAGACAATATAATTGTAAGGCTTTATAGGATTAGCGCCATGTCACGGGGAGAGATTTCGTTAACTGTGCGACGATAACTACCATCACCCGATTTAAGAAAGGGCTTCAATCCTCTCACAATCAGAAACGGAACTCTGGTTCTCTCTACCACGTCAGTTCAAAGGCAGCAATTGGAAGAGTCGATATTATACAATTGCGGTCTTTTGTGGTGGGGAGTATGATGTGATATTAATCTAAAAATCTTATATTTACCGAGGCGGTAGCCGAGTTCAATATAAGGTTTTTTAGATTATATCACATCATATTTACCACCACAAAAGTCCATAAATGTTTTATTATATACACCATCCTCAAACAACAGTCTTCTATTTGTCAATTAAACGTTCAATAATATCAACCAGAAATACTTTTACTTAACAATAAAATAGTTATCATCTGTAGAATAACATAAAAATAAACAATGTTTCAGAGATTTCGTCGATTGAAATAGAACTAGAGAGGGGTTTCCAAAAGCTATATTTAGAAAGTTGATATTCATTGGAAAACCGGTGTACATGGATTTTTGAGTACCAGTCACGTGTATAAGATCCAGCCAATGGAAATGTGGTTATTTATAAAGTATACAATAATCATTATTTGGGTTAGATAAATTAATATTTCAACGTGCAGCCGTTTGGCTGCGCGTTGAAAATATTGATTGATTTACCCCACGCGTTCACTTAGCAGCCATCCTACTTAATAAAAGTATGAAGTGTTATGTTTCTGAGCGAAAAAGCAGCCTCTAGGGTTAAATGGTTAAACAATCAAAGTGATCGATACATCGAACCTACTACACATCTATGATCAGTGGCTTTAGAGAAAGGTTTTTTTTTTCCTTTCTTGTGTGTAGCTGATAAGACCAAGTAAGGTCGAACAGTAGTACATTCATCTTAACAGTACTCAATGACTCTGAGATGAACTTTAACTGCCCACTTATATCTTTTCACCTAGTGCTGTTTAAACAGTTATCTCGGGGTGATTTAGAAACTGGTCACTAAGTAGATGATCACTTATATTTTAAGTGCACACGTCAACATCCAACAGGATGATTTGCCGCTAAGGGAATGTTGTTCTTATATTTATTCCCTTCGAGGAGTTTTCATTGAGTGTGTGCTTCATATTGGATTAACGAATTTCTTTTTGCACACGCAGCTTATGTAGGAAAGTCGTGGAAGATTTCCTCACCCCATGTAGCCCACGTGACTACTATCTCATAAGCACACGGGACAAATTGGCATACTTGATTACGGAACCATTTTAACCCTTTACCTAACGTAACGGCCAAAACCGGCCAGCGCGATTCTCAAAAATCACCAATTAATTTTCAGCATTTTTTTCATTTTTTGTATCAAAAACATAGGTTATGACCCCTCGTTGGAACGAGCTCGTCGAGCTCGTTCCAACGAGGGGTCATAACCTATGTTTGTGAGACAAAAAATGAAAAAACTTAGTTATTCAAGAATTATTTTTGCAAGTGTCGTCTGCTTTTCAGGTTAGGTAAAGGGTTAAAACATCGAAAATTGTAAACAAAAACAATGGGTACGACTTCTCGTTTCTCGTCTTTCGGTGAGGTCGAATTCATCAAAGCAACTGAAAATAAAAACAACATTCTGTGAAAAACAGCAGGTCATCTAAAACGTTTTCAACATTTTTTGTCTGAAACGTAGTTTCGATCACTCCGCAAATTTCAGAGCAATTGCACTCTTGATGAAGGACGTGTACTTTTTCGACAGCTATATAGACAGAACGCGATGTGTGTTTGAATCGGTGGGTGTTTTACATAACTTGTTGAAATGGCGTAGGCATATGTCGCGAGAGCCGTAGCTGGCTTATTTTGTCGATGTTCGGGTCGACTCAATAGACAACTGGCAAACAATCGAGTACATCCGTTAACAGAGGACACAATTTTTTTTGTCTGGCTCCTAAAATCATTTTGTGAAAGGGTATTAAAATTTGAATAAATATAACTATCCACAAATACCTTGTAATTTTATTCGCCTCACTGAGGTATGCAAAGGCTATTTGCATGACTTCTATTGTGCCGTGGGTTCTCGCGAAATATGATTACGCCACTCAAACTCGTTATGTAAAACATCCACCGATTCAAACACACATCGCGTTCTGTGTTTATTACACAACCCCATACATTAAAGCTCATTAAAACAAACAAATTTTAATTCCGATGTTTAAACCCGAAGATGAAGAGTCCGTTATATTTGTTTGGAGCGGTACTGATCAAATGGATCGATACAAAATCAAAACAAACTTTGGGGGACCAGTCTAAATTACGTTCGTTATCTTTTCTATTGACCTGTGTTTGTTGAAAACTTGTATCGCCTTTTCACTTCGACTGGTGTCCATTCAAGCCTAACCTTTTGGTGGCTATTACTGATAGTAAAAATATAAGTACAAATTTGGGCGGACTTGCAAAACAGCTGGGAGAAACAGAGACGATCGATAAATTGTATAACGAAATTCGGAAACTTTTCGAAGCGTAAATAATGACTCAGCCGGAAAGGAACTACTCTGAACGGTGGGGGGAGGGGGAGTTCCGGCTTGTAAATCACCAGTTGAGTACAGAAAAAAATTATGGCATAACGGCGATTCAGTTAAATGCAAGGGTTTAAAATTTAATGGATGTCTAATTAAAACACATTAATACTACGAGTACGGGTGACGGTTGTGGTTTTTCTGGTACTTATATACCAAAAGTATATACCGAAACATCACCTGAAAAAAGTGCATTATTTATTAGATCAAAACGACGGTTTAGGAGCTATACAATTGTCGTATATATCCTTGCTTGATTGGGGGATGAAAACTTCTTGCTCGATTGCAAGATGAAAACTTCAGAGTTATTTTTGGGCCGGACACAAGCCAAAAATATGCCTCTCGGGTGAGTTTTTTTCCATCTCACTCATCAGGTCATGATGGATTATATTCTGTCCAGCTGGTTTATTTTGACGATGTTTAGCTAGACTCAATAGACAACAGACACATAACAGAGTACATCTGTTAACAGAGGACGCACTGTTTTTGTTTGGCTCCTGAAATCATTCTGTGAAAGGGTATTAAAATTTGAATAAATATAGCTACCCACAAACACCTTATTTTATTTTATTCGCCTCGCTGAGGTATGCAAAGGCTAGTTGCACAGCTTCTGTTACAAAACTGGACCTGATCGCGATCTGGGTGAAACTTTATGCCCGCTTTTCTACACACAGCGCTGTAGAAACTGGCGAAAACATCACTTGGCAAGAATTATTTGAATGAACGAAAAAAGTTAGATGACTACATAGTTTGCAATTCAAATATTCAAATATAGATAACTACTTCTGTAATGATATTTGCTTCACTTACATACATCATCTGGTGTGTACCATGACCACATGGGCGTCTTCTTTTGACACTTTCGACACCCAGAGTCACTTCGTGTCGGACAGTTTTATGGGTGGAGGAATCCGGAGTGCCGAAGAGAATCACCGAGCAGCAGCGAGCAACTGTCAGAAAAGCAGACGATACTTGGAACAAGAATTCTTGAAAAACTATTTTTTTTCATTTTTTGTCTCAAAAACATAGGTATGACCCCTCATTGGAACGAGCTCGACGAGCTCGTTCCAACGAGGGGTCATAACCTATGTTTCTGAGACAAAAAGTGAAAAAATAATGAAAACTAATTGGTGATTTTTTAGAATAGCGCTGGCCGGTTTTGGCCGTTTACGTTGGGTAAAGGGTTAAATAGATAATATCATCGTTGTCGATTTTCTGGATGTTGCCTTGGTCAATATGGCTCACATAGCCGTCTTGTCAGTGTTCACGTCTTGTAAACATCTAATAGTGGAATGATAGAAGTGTCAGTTGAACACGGGAAGTCGATATTGACTGGAGACCAACAAAAGAGAAATACTGTTCTTTCATTTCAAAGAAGCAATCACCTATGCTCTTTCGTTTCAGCACAACAATCACCCAAGGTCTTGTTATCGTATTAATTTTCTTCTCGTGTATAATCAGACAGACGTATCTGATAAATGTTTGACTTGGTTGTCTGTCTGTTCTCATATGTTGTCTGGGACCTTATTTTCAGAATTGTCCTTTTGGAATTTGTCAAGTTACTGAGTTTTATCTTGCAATCAACATGTATTTTGTCTGTATTAACTCCGCAAATGTCGTGTACCCGACCCCCTGATACAGATGTTTGTATCAGGGGGTCGGATACAAGCACTTTCGCGTGAGTTCCATTTTTTTTCTTTTTGTTCATCCGTACGAATAAATAATTCGTTATATATTCGTCTACATTCTTTTCTTATCCCCAATATATTGTAAGATAAAATGATTATTACCATTATGTGGATGTACAAAATATGTATCCGAGTCTCGCTCCGTGTTCTAAGGGTAGATCACGACTCGTCTTCGACTCGTCTTCGACTCGTCGTGATCTGCCCTTAGAACCCGGAGCGAGACTCGGATACATATTTTGTACATCCACATAATGGTAATAATCTCTATATATCTAGCACTGATTTTTTTATTGCCTTTGAAGGAGTCGACAAACAAAATGTTAAAAACTTAGATTTGCCATTTAATCTTCACGTTTTTTCCAGAAAAAAAATATATTGGGAATGCATAAGATGAAAAATCTCATGGTCCCTCACCCTGAGGCGCGCGACAAGCTTTATGCTGATGTCAGATTATAACCTAATTTGATTTAAAACATGAAGTGTAAAGAAACATCCTTAGGTGTGTGTTGTTTTTGCAGCCGTTTCCGAAAGTACAATGGCCAGCGCTATTCACAATAATCACTATTCAGATTTCATTTTATCTAATTTTTGCCTAAAAAACATTGCCTATGGCCCTCTCATTGGAACGACCTCGTTCAACTCGTTCCCATGAGATGTCAAAAGTTATATTTTGAGGCGAAAAATTGGAAGTTTGAGTTATTCAAGCATTAAATTATGTTTTTCCTTTTCTGCAAATAAAGGTTAAATAGGGACAAACTTAACTTGAAAACGTTGCACTCATCTGGTCTATCTCTATATAGTCGCAACTGTAAAGAATTTCCCCAACAGTATCCCCCTTATCTTGATTCTGTTATTTCACTTTTACTTTTAAAACGAAAAGTCCAAATCGCCCATTCAAGCCACTAATATACCCTGGTATGCTTAAAGTAAGCCGTTTTATCATAAACCACGGCCAAATAACCTATTGCGGAAATATCGTCCGCAACACGTCCATTAAACACGAGAGGTCGGAAATCAATGCGCCGTCATGACATTGTGAGTGAGCTGGTTTCGGAAGTAGAATTAAATTAATAATCTTTTGTTTATAAAGGCATTTCATTACCTGTTTGCCTAACACAAGTAGGAGACGACATTAAAAAAAATATTTCCTGAATACCTGAAAGGTTTAATTTTTGCCAAAGAAAACATATCTTTCGGTCTTTTATATATTTGGGTTTAACGACAATTTCGACAACCAGGGTCACCTCGTGTCAGAAACGAGGGGACATAAGCGATGTATTAGAGACACAATTTTCATTTTAAAATGATTGACGATTTTTGTGAATAGCGCTGGTCGATTTGGCCGTTTTTTATTGGGGTTTAACGACATTTTTATGGCCAAGGTCACCTCATGTCGGACATTTTTACGGGTGTACCCGGAGAGAACCACCGAACAGTGGCGAGCAACTGTCAGATTCCCCCAACGTCCTAACTCTGCCTGCACGACCAAGGTTCAAATTGGTTGAAGTCAAGTCGACCGTCGAAGCGTAGTACGCTTAAGTACACGGCGACACCGCGCCCCACATGGGAAAACGGGAATGAGTGTCTTGCCCAAGAACACAATGCAGTTACTCCTGGTGGTGGATCTTTCGGTTTGACGTCCAATGCCGTAACCACTAAGCCACTGCGCTCCGGGTTTTGACCGTTTTGATGTGGATTTTTTTGACAGAGTTCACTACAATCGATCTGAGCCGAGGTAAAACTGGGCTGAACTGGTTACTGAATAGGGATCGTAATTAGAATCAAAGATGTTTTGTGACTGCTGAACTACCGCGGTGATGTTACCAATGCATTTGTGTGCTTGGACAGAACAGCGCAAATACACAGAACGTCAGGCGTGTGTGAATGGGTTAATCGATATGGCACGAGTGCCAGCGTGGAAGGATAGAACGAGAGGCCACAGGCCTCGCGTTTTATCTTTCCGCGATGGCACAAGCGCCTTATCGATCAACCCATTTACACACGCGTGTCGTTCTGTGTTTATTACACGCCTTCACGTCTGTAAAACAATTATTAAAAGGACACTCAACAATTCATTTGATAATTATCACCAAAAAGAACACATTTTGTCGCCAACCAAACTTGCGAGGGGAACCTGTGTTACTCTTTCGTCCTCTGTGTTCCAATGTGTTCTATGTGCCTACTGGCACATAGAACACATTGGAACTCAGGGACGACTTTTAGCTATCGCTATGTATTGAAATTGTAATTGCGGTACACGATTTGTAGAAAATTCCAGTGAAATTTCGCTACTTTATAAAATAGTCCGTCAACGATTTCCGTTCCTCACATGAGCGGAACAGATTTTTATTTTCCGCACGGTTTAGTGTTGCTGTAGATAGGGATTTCGTAGAACACGCGTGCAATAAAAACAAGAACACGTATCAGAGATGATCAAACCTGATCGGAATTGGCTTACGGTTTTCTCGTAAGGACTAGGTGGTATGAAAAATGAAAGTACATAGTTAGAACCCTAATGTCTCCATTCGAGATTACATGGCCACGGGAGCCCGTTGTCGAATAAAAATTGGGTTGCCAAAAGTGGGGGTTTCGAGGAGCACGAAACCGGTCGCCGACGCCATTGGTGCATTTGTTAATCGTTTTGTTTGTGTTTAGCTTAGCGGGACAAGAAACGTAAGTGATGCCGGTTGCGGTATTTGCAGCGGTAGTGTGGCACTGGTAGCAGAAGGTGACGGCAGTGGGATCAATATAGTATGAAGGTAGCATGTTTAGAAGACGCAGGAGTGGCAGAAGTCAACAAACATGAGAGGGTGCAATAATATTTATGATAGAATCGTTTGTAGCAGAAAGTAGACTCCAACAGCAGTGCTGGTGGTAAAAGCCAAGAGCGGCGATAGAAGACAATGGTAGTGTAATATTCATAGAGATGGTAATAGTAGTTAGTAGTTCGTGCTAGTAGAACTGTTGGTTGGTTCATCAGTAGCAGTGGCCACGGCATTGGAAGTCTGTGGCTGCAATAGAGGTGATAAGCAGTAAAAGGCTGGCAAGAAGTGGAAGAAGCAGAAGCCAGCAACTGTGCAGATATCAGTTGTCAGATAATATGTCAGATAATCTGATCCGGCGGAGAGTGTCACCAGTAGTCGCACTGATAAAAGGGCTGAATGGGTATGGTGGTGCTAGAAGTCTAGAGAAGTGATCATAGTAGTGGCAGAACAATGGTAGCTCTTGGCTGAATGTGACAGATGGTCATTTCGATGCCTAATTCGTTTCAAGATAGACACTTTATCCAAATGTGCCACAACAAGTTTCAAATTCAACAAAAACCTTTTAATGACACTGATACCGACCCAACGGAAAATCTTCCCGTCTCACGGTGCGGCAATCCTTTCTCTGGTAGACGTGTTAACCCTTTACCTAACGTAACGGCCAAAACCGGCCAGCGCTATTCTCAAAAATCGTCAATTAAGTTTCATTATTTTTTTCATTTTTTGTCTCAAAAACATAGGTTATGACCCCTCGTTGGAACGAGCTCGTTCCAACGAGGGGTCATAACCTATGTTTTTGAGACAAAAAATGAAAAAAAATAGTTATTCAAGAATTATTTTTGCAAGTGTCGTCTGCTTTTCAGGTTAGGTAAAGGGTTAAATGGATCAATAATTACAGGTTCCTCGCACTTTCATAACTGCTCAGTTATTACTTGGTTGAAGCACCTTCAAGTTGCTTGGTACCTAACAGATATCAAAGGAAACATATGTTCTCGCCACAGCTGCAAAATATAAAACTTTCTCACATAAATATTAAAGGATAGAGCATTACAATTCACTCTGGTATGTGTATAGTAGTTGTGTGAATATTATCGACTAGATTTAGTTTCATATATTGTAACTTTACCTAACCCTTCAGGACTTGAGCCAACGCACTCGACATCACATTTATTATTTTGTTTCAAATTGCTCAAAAATTTGAGCAAAACCCTTTCATGTCACCACTCGTTGGAACGTGCTCAGCGAGCTCGTTCCGATGAGTTGTAATATGATTGTTGTTTTTTTTTAAATTTCAAAACTTGGGACCATGGGGCCCCTCATTCCCAATACCGGTGTCGTGATAAGATTTTGTTGATTTTTTTTTTCGGCTGCTCAGTTTATAAATTACCGGGAGGAATGCGGCCGACCCGTTAGGTAAAGAATTAACGATGGACTCAAATGGCTTCTTATTGAATGATTTCCCTTGACTGTTGATTGACACATTGCAAAAACAGAATGATTATTGAAGAAACTCGGGGTTACTTCGTTTTTGCATGTCGAATGTCGTTATGCGGTACACTGTTGAAGGGGAATCTCTGTACCCTTACCGACAGTTCAGCACATAATCTTTTTTATCGACCCGACGACAAAAACATACGGTGCTCTCATTGCAAAAGCTGCCAGTGAAGTATGACCGGATCGTAACCAGTAAGGGATCTTTTCGAAATTCTCCACACGCCTTTCTGTTTACAGCAACGTTAAAATTCACCCCTCGAAAATATAACGCAAAAGCATTGTCGCTCAGATATTGTTTGTTTGTTTTGTTTTTGAACTCATTCTCAATTTTGAATATTTTACGACCAGATCGCGACCAGTAAGGGATCTGGTCGAAATTTCGTAGTTCGCTTTTCTGTTCACAACAGTCTGGAAACTCGTCTATCGAAAATACAACGGGAAAACATTGCCTCTCAAATGTTACTTTTGTTTGTTTTTAATTAGTCTTAATTTTAAAATAGTTTAGAGATAAAATCTAGATCAACTGTTGTAAATGTGACGCGATCAGCTAGCAATTCCATCGCGTCACGATCGAGAAAATACCGCTTTTGCGATCACAGTGCAATACAGGTATAAGCGGCCGTGTTCTAATCCGCTCAGGTAGACATAGATACTAAGATTGTTAGTTGGTGTCGATTCAAATGCTCAAAAGATAATAGTCTTTGTGCAAGGCGGAAGTTAAATTTAAACTTACGTGCGCAGAAAGCTTCTGTGCGTTTTTTTGTGTGTGTACGGGTGGGGGGGGGGGGGGGGTGTTATAACAAAAGCGATAAAAACTGGGGTTTCGTTGGAAACAGGGGTCAGAAAACGTCTCGTTTGCTTACGATGGACAAAAGGTGATTAGTCGCCAGATGGTCAGATATAACGGATATCTGAACCCAGAAGGCAGACTGTTGTCTGAAATCAAATATTTGCATGGGTAATTTATTTGCGGTATGAGCGTAATAATTTTGGCACGCAAATTGCCCAGACGGGTGTGCTTTTGATTTAAAGAGAACACAGCGTACACACTACAATCAGTTGGGTTAAAAATCCACCCAAATCAAATGAGTTGAGTGAATATGATATTATATTCACTCAGCCCCGTTGATTTTGATGGATCTTTAACCCTAATGATTTTAGCGTGTATTAATTGTTCATTTATGAATTATTCTTGAGTGGGAGTGGTTATTTGAGGATGCATATGCATACCGACTTGGAAGCGATTGTTGTTCTTTCGCTGGGAGTAGTGATTATTTTAGTCCGCTTCGTTTCATGATAGTGACTTTTCGCATCTCACTCGAGACTTGTAACTCAAAACAACTCCATCGAACATTCTTTTATATTCCAATTTGTTGTTAAGTCTTCGAGCACACAGCAATCATGGTGTAACCAGGCCTTTTTGCCATCATCAGCCATAATTAGAGTTGTGGTGAAATTGTAGGTTTATCTTAAATGTCATGTACGCGATTGGATAATTGCTACTATGAAAAAGGGGTATTTAAAAATCAGGTATGTTTCAGACTTTTACTAGAATACAGTGGAGATGTTTGATCGATGCTCTCTTTATTTCATGACAGCGATTAATAAGCATGGTTGGACACAGTTCGATCTTTAGTAAATCCCAGAAGCATGGAAAATAAATTGTAAATTTACTGAACTTTAAAATTATCAAAACGTCTGGTAGAGCCCGGGTGAAGATTCGAAATCATTCAGATAACTCTATTCGAATCCATTCGTGCTTATTCCGAAACTATTGAATCGGGGAGATGTTCTGTAAGTCCAATTAAGTGTCTCCTTTTCAACTCTTCTTCTATCAGCAGGTCTCCTGTACAGGAGACCTGATGATAGAAGAAGAGTTCAAAGAGGTTCCGCTTCCGTAACGCCTTTGATTCCGTTCTGGAATATTCCGAATTTTTGATTGACTTGTCCCGACAGACGAGTCGCCGTTGAATAATGTGTGGATAATGGTAATGTTTCGGCTGCAACATGGTGCAATATATTCAATTTGAAGGGTCGTGAGATTCGATTCGAGATTCGATTCTTACTGATTCTTCTTACAATTTGTGTTATCTCGCCGTTGAACAGCAGATTTCTCTCCATGTTTATACATACCGCTCTGCCTCAGTACCAAAAGCAGCAATATCGAGCCATCACAGAGCATACACATCTATTCACTTCTCTTTTACGACGCCCTTCACTTCCTTTTTACGTCGCCATCCGACTGGATAGAGGTAGTGTAGCGATACAATGTCTGGTCGTCTTCGAATCTTGCTCAGAATCTTGCTCCATATGGATCCCTGACACGAACTTACACACACCTGCCTTTTAGGAGCGGACAAGCACTACCTTCGTTCACTTTTGCCCGCACAAAATCAACATAACGCAGGCGGGACTCTCACTTACAGACAGTCCTTTTATCCCTCGCCCCTTCTGCTTATCCAAAACAGACCAGGCAATTGCGCTTGAGTCTTCCAATAATTTGCAGTTTAAGTTGACAAAGATTAATTAAAATTTAGTTCCCATAAATTGCCGTATTATACCTTTTAAATGTATCAAATTTTAACACACAATATATTTAATATAATTTTAATAATAATAGTTAACACATTTCATCATTTATAAACAGCAATAGTATTGATATACGGAAGTAATTTCGAAACGTTCTCGATACGGGGAAACTGAAAATGTCTATATCTTCACTACAGGGGATACAATTAATATATTCCCGCGGTGTTTTCTATAATTTATAGTTGAGTAAATAAGGTATTGTCCAATTGCGCTGTGAAGATGTTCTCAACCCTCTGAACCTGGTGGTATCTTCGATGTCAGTTCAATGGCAGCAGTTGGAATAGTCCATATTTATTTTTGGGGGGTAGAGTAATTAATATTTTCTTAATATTCTCAACGTGCAGCCTTGGAGGCTGCATGTTAAAAATATTGACTCATCTATCAAACACATTCACTTCGCAGCCATCCTAGTTGATGAGATTATTAGGTATCATGTTCCTGGGCCGGAAAAGCGGTTAACCCTTTACCTAACGAATCGCCCACATTCGCCCACGTAATATGCAAATTGAGCAGTTGAAAAAATTAAATTTTTGAAAATATTTCAACAAAACCATATTATGTGACCCCTCATTGGAACGAGCTCATTGAGCTCGTTCCAATGTGGGGTCACATGATATGGTTTTGTTGAAATTTTTTGAAAAATCTAAAAAAATTATATTTAAAATAATAAATTTTGATATCGTCTGCGTTGGGTAAAGGGTTAAAGAAGCATAAGATGTACTAGTAATGATGCTTTGTTTATTCGTCAGTTTAGAATTTTGCTTCACGACTTCGTCTTGCACCTGAAATTTGTCACTGGATCTATGCAGACTAATTAAACGAGTAAAAGTCCAGCCGCAGGCAGAATACATTAGTTGTGCAACTCACATAAGTTTGGTGATGCATTTTACCTCCATGAAATAAGGCTACGAGATTTGAAGACTGTTTCGACCGAATAGATCTGCACGATCGATGCGTTCGTAAGTCGATTGCCTTCACAAAGGGCAAGCCGCTGGCATCCACAGGCAGACCCGTGGACACAATCGTCTTGCGGTTTGTGGACGTAATTTAATTGCGGAAACTATCGGCCCGTGATTTGCGAACGTAATAGGCCTGAGGTCTGCAAACGTACAACGTCATCTCGTTTGCGCTGTCACAGTCGCCGGTCTGATTTAGTCGAAACGAATGACCCCACAATGGGTCAAAATAGTGTAGAAGTGTATTCATCAAAATGTAATTATTCAAAAATGGATTTAAGTATTGGAACTTTTACGAGTCTCGCCATAAATCACTCTATTAAAGATTTTATGCGCACATTCTGAACACTTCGCCTTCATTTGGTTGTTTGTTCGCCGAGTTACAGCCGAGGGAACACGAAAAATAAATAGTACAATTCACGTAGCAATAATATTCTGTTTGATCATTCTGCCTTTCAATTTAATCACAAATTAATGAACGGAAAACCATGAATACCTTTTGTAATCAAATCTTCACTTAATGTTATATAAATGCCAACGCTTTTCGGTGTGCGAAGTTTCGGATCCTCACACGAATGTAAATCAAATCATTTTTAGTCAAATGTTTGTATATTTTTGGATTAATTCTTTCAAGATACCTTGTCCCATGAAGCGCCTTGTCGTTTATGAACAGATACTGCCTATCTAATTTTGTACCCTCGGGGTGGGGTGTTCTAACACTTAACAAACAGCCCAGGTTCCTGGCATCATATTCTCCATTTGCCACAGTGGAATGAGTATTTAACCCTTTGCCCAATGAATTGGCCACATGCGTCCGCGTAATTTACAAATTCAGCAGTTTTCATTTCGTCGAACTCGTTCCAATGAGGGGTCGCATGATATAGTTTTGCTGACCGCTTCTGAAAAATTTGAAGAAACGATATTTAAAATAACAAATTTTGATATCATCTGCGTTGGGTATAGAGTTAACAGAGAGCGTCTCCATGTCTGCACTCTCTTAAGATAAGATAAGATAAGATAAGAGATAAGATAAGGGGTAAGATAAGATAAGATAATTTTTATTGCACTCCCACAGAAGGTGGGTATGACACTCCAAGTATACACGTACATACACGAGGCAACTGAATTACACAAAAATACAAAAATTTCAAAACATACGGCGAAGAACGGTGTCAAGATTTAAGCACCAACCTATCCTTCCTGACTAGCCCCCCCCCCTCCTCTCTTTCTCTCTCTCTCTCTCTCTCTCTCTCTCTCTCTCTCTCTCTCTCTCTCTCGCTCTCTCTCTCTCTCGCTCTCTCTCTCTCTCTCCAGTGTTTATTCTCTACAAAACATATGTGCCATTAGAATGAGATTTCGAGGTGGACCAAGTCGTAAACCAAACCTTTCTGTTGATGGTTCTATGCTTTTTTATCTGTTCGTTATATAAACAGTGTGCGCCTCGTGACATATAATGCATGAACTGTTCTTTCCATCAATATAAAAGTGTATGAGGTAAGATTTGCTCATTCTTTCCCGGGAAGAATAAAAACTTGCAAATTCTGTTTAAGCACATTCACTAAATTAAGCGACACACTGTCAAAGTGGGGCTTGTGACAACATGCCAAGTTTCCTTTTGTTACTTTTAATAAACAAACGAAGAGAAATGACAGTATCGAAAGTCGATTTTCATAACGAGATAAGTCAGGGATGTATACCATTACCTTTAACCCTTTACCCAATGCAGACGATATCAAAATTTATTATTTTAAATATATTTTTTAAAATTTTTTCAAAAAATTTCAACAAAACCATATCATGTGACCCCTCTTTGGAACGAGCTCGACGAGCTCGTTCCAAAGAGGGGTCACATGCTATGGTTTTGTTGACATTTTTCGAAAAATAATATTTTTTCAGCTGCTGAATTTGTATATTACGAGGGCGGATGCGGGCGATTCGTTGGGTAAAGGGTTAATTCCAAACTCAAACGAACGGATTTCCAGTGACGTGCTTTTCATCGGTCATTATTGTTGGAAAAATTATGGGTTCGACACCTAGAACTAAAAGACTGTATCCTCCACACTCTTTTCATTCATTCGTTAATTTAAAAAAATGGACCTTTAAAAGTCGCAATCTCATTGATAGTCATTGGTGATTGGAGGGTGGGGGGTTATGTTTAGCTTGACTGGTCATAAGTTAAGCTCAGTAATTCAACATAACACAACATTTCCTTGATGGGGGAACGGTCGCCCTCATCTGAATCAACAAAATAACGTATTTCTTTTCTGCGTGACGCCTGGGACGTTAACGTTAGCGTTTTGGTTTGAACGCTTGATTACATTTCAGATATTCAGTGATATTATTTCGAAAAACAAATCAAAACTTCCGAAACGAATGAAACTTGCTTGCTATGTTACATCCTTACTACGTCGCACGATTATTGGTCACGAGCATTCAAAGATATTAATGTGCATGGGTTTTTTTTGTGACTGAACCATCGGACAGGTACAACAAACCGACAGAACACAACACGTTTGATTTGGAGAAGGTCGCCGCTCAGGCCTGACCTGTGTCTACATCATAACATATTTCTTTCTTGAATGTCGCGTAAGACATTACTCACAGATATCAATACGCAAAACTACTCAAACGTTCCAAAATTCAAATTGAAACGAAACATCCTTGCTGTGGAGCACGGCGAAGATTCGAAACTCGATTCGATTCGAAATCGTTCCGATGATTAGATTCGTATCGCGGCGATTCATAATTTTTCGATTCCCCGAGATGTTCTTAAAGTCATATCAAGTGTCTCCTCTTGACCTCTTCTTCTATCATCAGGTCTGCGACATGATGACAGAAAAAGAGTTCGAGATTGTTCCGCTTCCCAATTATTTATTATTTATTGGTGTTTAAGGTCATATACTTATGCACAATGGCTAATCAGGATCTTGACAGTTTTACGGGTGGAGGAAGCCGGAGTACTCGGAGAGAACCACCGAGCAAGGACGAACAGCTGCCAGCTCCACAACCTCGTAACTCCGCCCTGCAGCACAGGCAGGGTTAGATTGGCTGAAGACATGCGCACCGTCGACGTGCAGTACGCCTTAGTACACGGTGTCATCGTGCCCCATGTGGACAATCGGGGTTAAGTGCCTTGCCAAAGGACACAACGCGGGAGTCCGAATTGATCGCTCAGCCATCCAATGATTAACCGTGCTTGACGTTGCTTAACTTCGGTGATCTGTCGAGAACCGGTTACCGCAACGCCACCGCGCCCCCTTCCGCTTCCCAAAGTACATTGACTCCGTTCTAATTTTGTTTTGCACAAACAGACGACTCACCAGGCAATACTTCAGTGGAGTCTGACGATAGTTACGGTTGTACAAAGTTGCAATATCTACAACGGGGAGAGTAGTGAGATTTTATTTGAGGTACCATTTGATTCGAAATTCTGCCTGATTCGATTCGACCAGAAATTTGTGATTCGCAGGATTCTTACTAACCCGCGTTTTTATTTATTTTTATTTTATTTTATTTTATTTTATTTTATTTTTTTTTGGCTAACTGTTCTGTATCATGGCCAAGCCCAGTATACAGAAATTTATGTTTGACATTCCTTTTCATTGTTTACATTGTCATTCATCACTGGAAGAATATTTATTGATGTTTAAGGTCACATACTTATGCACAATGGCTAATCGTGACCGTGACAGTTTTACGGGTGGTTGAAGCCGGAGTATCCGGAGAGAACAATCGAGCATCGACGAGCAACTGTAAGCTCCTCAACATTCTAACTCTGTTGAAGCTTCGCTCAAGCAGGGTTACAGCGGTTGCAGTCGTGCACATTGACGTGTAGTACGCCTTAGTACATGGCGTCATCGTGCCCCCAAAGTGCCTTGCCCAAGGACACAACGCGGGTCGTCCCGGCCGGGGATCGAACTTGGGACCTCTAGCATAGAAGACCAACAGTCTACCACTGAGCCACCGCGCTTCCGATTGGATGAACGAAGTGCTGAGACGAGCGTGAGTCTGGGGGTGACGTTTTCCTCCCATTAAGAGAAATCGGGTTTTCTTCCAAGGAAAGTCTTCAAGACAGGTGTAAATTGAACTTTTTGGTACCATTCGTAAGGTATTCAGTATCGATTTCTCACGAGAAAGGATGTTCAGTTCAAATGGGGCTTTCCTTTGAACGAACAAATTTCTCTCCTCACGGTATTGCTGGAAGCTGAATTGATATAGCTTTCAACTTGTTGGTGCGATGTTAAAAAAGAGCAAACTTTAGAACGCGTAAATTGAATTTCTTGTTGGGGATAATTCCTTTTCCTCCTTAAATTTTATTTGCTGAGAGAACGTGTGACAAATAATCGCATTACAGAAGAGCATTTTCAAATTTATTCCGCGTTTAAGGCGCCATCACTCTTGAAACTGTTTCTAAAACAGCGTCTTCTCGTCCGGGTCGCACAAGGAGGACACTATCATAATAATATTTACGAGATATAATTGAATCGTATTTTTGTTTCCAAAATACAAAATAATGTCTCTTTTTTTATAGTTAGTCAACGTTAGTTATAGATATTTTTTAAAGTAGATATTTATTGTTCATCATTTTTTTAAAGACAAAACTATGAACAAAGAAATTTATATGCTTTCAGCTATACATCAGGATGGGGTTGATTCGATCCAAGTCGCGAATCTACACCTACATGCTTTTCCGGTAGCTTAAAGACTCCTTATATGATACAAATTGACAAAAGGGTACAAGTGTTGTGTCTCTGAGCCGCAAACGCGAAATCCTCGGCAGATTTACTGGGTCAGTGGTCATGGTGGACTCGAAACTTTTGTCACGCGAAGAAGTGTCCCCGAAAGTGTAAACCATAGAATACACTAGGTTTAATTTGGACGAATAAGCAAGCGTAACAGGTAGCCAATTCAATCCTTAAAAACTCTGAAAGGATAGCGCCTACTCAGAGGAGTTGATTTTCCAATATTGCTCAACATAACTCGCTAAGCAGATGAGAACATTTCCAGCTGATCCCTACTGTTACCATGGCTACGGGTTTTGTGGTTGATATTTAACAATATGCTCCCCTCGCCAGTTTTGTACAAGATGACCTGTAAAGGACAATATATACATTTTGATTCATCAGAAAGCATGTTTTGTGGAATCACCATCACAAACCTCCTAGTTTCCTTCCTCTTACTGTTCCACTATTATCTTGTAAATAGTAACAATAGCGAACATATTTTGATAACATGAGGTCGAAAAACTCGAAAAAAGATATTATTATCAATATCGAAGTAAAGACTTTTCTGTTGCCATCTTGATCTAATTATTTGCTCGTTAATCAAGTGGCTTCTGGTCTGTTGCTCTACATCCCGTTTGAGAAAGCTGATAACAGGAGGAGCCATTTCGGTAACAGAAGTGACAATTTATTACAGATGGACTAAATTTGTCATTTTCCTCACAATTCCAAAACTACACGAAGCACACCCATTCGATGGTAGGCATGACCATATGCATGACTTCAAATAGTTAAGTATGTTTTATGATCACCTTATTGTTTTATTTACGGTACAAATGTAAAGCTATTCCAGTACACTGTACAATAGAAATTAATCTACATGAACTGCTTGCCCTCTCTACTGTACGTTGTTTTTTTTTTTATTGTGTGTAGCGACCTTTTCAACAACCAGGGCTACACCGTGTGTATCTTAGCTTTCCTTCCTATTTTTGAATATAAATTAAGCACTGTGTCCTTGAGAATTCGTTCTGGTTGAGAGAGAAGCCCAAACAGAACCCGAATGTGTCAACTGTTAATTCCAGTTAGAGTATCTCAACTGTGATGTGATCCTAATGTAATAACCACATCATTCAACATACTTGCATAATCCGACCAGCGATATTCACAAATTTTACCGTCCAATAGGTATAGGGTTAAAGTTCAATAGGAAGAATGAATTTTCTCAGGCTGAGACAATCATATCACAAATCAGGAAAATCTCCGGACTTTTCGAGGAAACTAGCACAATTCACTTATCAAGTGTCACACATGGACAATTTTACCCTTGATGGAATGGTAGAGGTGGATCAGTTTAGATATAAAATCGCGAAAGTTCTCAAACACACAGACAGGAAAAGTGTGGGGGAAACAGGGGGGATATCCAACACTGGTACACCAGTATTGGTACTGAGTCGGTGAAGTCTGTGAGAGAGTAAGGTGGAGCTTTAGTTTTTGCTGTTCTATCGCATACCCTTGACTAACACACCCGCACAAAAAGCTTTCTCAGTTGAATTTTTTGAAGATTTTTTAGTTCCCCAAATGTCCACCCTTTTTTAAAAGAAAAAGCCCAAATATTGCCTCGATGATTCAAACATTTCTTTTCTCATCGTGGCTTATAACATACATTGTAACGAGCTACACGATTTCGTCCTAAAATATGACAAATGCTATAGTTATAAAGAAAAATGAACAGATGGCAATATTTTAAAGACGCTGACATCTTCCGGTATAGGAATTTTCCGGGCAGGGCAGGTTTTTATTCGGATAAAGACCTAATTTTCTCGTCATCAATCCCGAGATTTGAAATACAATTCATATAGTGTTCCTGTGTGTAGTGTGGAATGATTTCGAAGAGTTACAAAGAGGGCAATATGCTATAATTTTAAAGAAAATTGAAGCATGATAATATTTTAAAGACGTCGGCTGTTTTTTAGAAAAAAGCCTACGCCTCCTTCCCCACCCATCAAAAAACTTGAAATATGCCTTATATAGTTTTGCTACCACCTTGCTTGTCGCAAAAACTACGAGAATATGAAACTACGGTGGCTGATTTAGGCCATGGTCAATATGTTTTTATCTCGAGATCTTGATATATTATGTTTATCTCAAGATCTCGAGATAATATCTCAAGGTCTCGAGATAATATCGCAAAATCTCGAGTTGATATCTCAAGATCTCGAGATAATATCTCCAGATCTCGAGATGTTATTTCAAGATCTCGAGATAAACATCTTAGGATTTTGAGATGTTTATCTTAAGATCTCGAAATATTATTTTAAGATCTCGAGGTAATATCTAAAGATTTTGAGTTGAACATCTGTGACTTCATGATCAATAGCCTGCAATCTCCTGACCCCCAGAAGGCTTTCTCGCAGTTACACACCCAAATTGAAACCCATTTCCCTGAGCCCAATAGGCGAATAATTATGCGTTCTCCACCAATAGGACTGATATAGTAGCTAGATAGGCTGGTAGGGAGAATGCCGTTAAACCCCCAATTATTAATACAAATATGACAGTGAAGTCTGGGAAGAATGTTACATGAAAATTGTAAACATTTCTGGCCACACAGGCCTGTATCTAACAGGTACCTACCTACCACATGCAGCGTTTGGATGAGAATTTTCCAGAATGTTCAGTGTTTAGACTCAGATTAGAAAAGAAGATGGTGATGCACCCCAAGCTAGGCAGAAATCTCCGGGGGGTGGGGGTATAGGGACCAGGAAGCAGATTGCCGGTAAATCGGGGATCTAGGAGTTATTCGAGTGTGTCGGGAAAAGGGTCTCTTTGTGGGATAGGGAGTAACGAAAAGGAGGGGTGGATCCGTTTTAACCTGGTAGGGACAGGCGTTGCCCTCATGTCATGGTAGCATCTTTCCTTTATATTATGACAGGATTCGAGAGGAGGGCATCTCTTACCTCTTAGGGTACTAGGAGGAAGGGAAACTGCTTTTGCGCCCCGGAAGGGGTTTGTTTGATATATAGGTGGGAGGGAGGCATCAAATGGCCAGTTAATCTACGGTGGAGATGTTACTGTGGGTATATTTGGGAGGGAATCACTTTGTGGGACTGGGAGTAGCAAAACAGAAAGTGGGGTGCTACTTGTTGTTTCAACACAACATCGCGGGGTTCTGTGTTTGGCGGGAGGGACACTTTCGCTTATTTGGGAGGGCCGCCAGTTGGGTAGATGTGGTTTTGCATATTCGCTGTTGAGTCAAACATTGTGCCTTGCTCAAGGACACAACGCAAACTCGGGACCTCCAGCATAAAAGTCCAACAGTCTACCACTGAGTCACCGAGCTCCCTGGGTTTCGACTATCATTTTAGGGTGGTTTGTAGTGGTGTCATTTTGGGGGGGGGGGGGTATTGTTGAGGAAGTCCCACTGGAGGGGTACGAAAAGTGTATTGATGGTTGGGTATTGTAGGAGGACAAATCAATGGTGTGATGCGCTATTTGGGTTTGGATGAGAAAGTTGTCACTCTCGTAAATTGGGTTTGTGTCTCTGTCATCTTGTGAGTTAAGAGGGAGTGGTCTGTGGGGGATGTTCTGGGAAAGTATGCTCTCATGGATGGTAACAGGAGTGAATCCATGCCAAATATCAAAGGGTGGCGCCGGTTATATATGTTTATCTCGAGATCTCGAGATATTATCTCAAGACCTTGTGGTAAATATCTCAGGATCTTGAGATATTATCACGAGATCTTGAAGTAGCATCTCGAGATCTTGAGCTATTATCTCGAAATTTTGCGATATGCATCTCAGGATCTTGAGATACCATCTAGAGAGCTTGAAATAACATCTCAAGATCTTCAGATATTATCTCGAGATCTTGAGATAAAAAAAATATTGGCCATGGCCTAAATCAGCCACCGTATGAAACTATCGTTGAATTACCCGACTTTCGCTTATTGTATTTTTGTCGCTCACTCACTTTGACGGTAACTCAAATTTCATTCTCTGCTGTATGCCTTAGAGGTTTCAGTGTTTTTTAAAGGAATAACGGATGTGTTAGGAGAAAGCGCGTCCGAAGTTTTTGATATCATGACTCAGTAAAATTGAAAAAGATAACAGTTACTCGTCTTTGCAATTTAATTAACCCCGAGTCGAAAAATCAAAATTTCAAGCTGTAAATTATTGTTATAATTCAACTAGGAAATTTAACCAACTCAACCTTGTTTTGATGAGATCATTGAGTTCTGTGAAACATGATTGAATTGATCAAAGTTCGATACTATTTTGAATAAAACATGTCAGTTAAAGTGTCACCGAAGCAGCCCATCAGCTAATGTAATGGACAAAATAATATCAAGGCACATATGAACGGCATGCCCCAACGTTTACAACAGAAAACCTGTATACACATATTCGATTAAACACGCAGCTTTCGACGGAGTGTCAGTACACAACTTTGATTTACCAAAGGCTTCTGAAAATATAAGATTGCCCCATTGGGTTTTTTTAGACTGCTAACGTTGGTGCTATTTCTCAAGCTATTTGTAGATTGTAGAACTGTGTTTGTCTTTACAGATCATACATGTACGTTTCAATATCATTTATGTTAAATAGATATTGTATACCTGGAATAAAATTTTTTTTTTAAAGTTTCCTATTTGTTTCTTTTAATAAACGAAAACAGCAGACAGCTCACCGAGCTGTCTGCTGTTTTCGTTATTAAAAGTTACAAAGGGAAACTTGGCATTTTCTAGCAAGCTAATTAGGATCAACTAAGGAGCTGTCCACTTTGGTTCTTTGTTTTGAGAATGCGTTTTACAGTAATTAGCAACTTTTTATTTTTCCCGGGAGAAAAATTATCAAATCTCCCAGACTTTTATATTGATGGAAAGCGCAGTGCGCACGTAGTTGATATAATGGATATCCAAAAAAATCACAGAACAACAAAAGGTCGTGAAAGCGCCGTCTTCTTATTTTTAAATGGGTTTAATTAGAGGTTAATAGACAAACGTTTACAATGATTGGGGAAAATATTGTAAAAAAGGCAGCTTCTGTATTTTTGTACCATTATACAGGTTCTGAAGTTTGTGAAATCATGCGCACGTCGATGATACACCTTTCCTAACAGTTTTATAAAAAAAACTATCATACCCTTAGTGTTAAATTTACTGATAACTTTAGAAAATTGAGGGGAACTAAGTTTTATTAAATCTCTTCCATTGACAGAAATTATCGGCCATGTCAGCGAGAACATCTCTTGTTTACATTTCGCGAGAGCTTCAGAATCCAGGGGGGACGCTGATTATGGTGTAAATGGCATAGCTGGACGGGGGAGACTTTCATTATGCACCAACTGCCTATCGAAACTATACGAAACCACACATTCTACTTGTCCGTTGGAAGACCTTGCTAGAGTCTGTCAGTGACTGAGAGGTCGCGTGTATTTTTCGGTGGCTAGGTGGTATGCATGGTATAGAATAGTTTTTCTAAGCAGTTAGTGCTGAAGAAAAACCTCTCTCGGTGTGGGTTCGAAACCCCATCCATAGGATATGCAGTGATCTTAGTTTATTTGCAGATGCGCCATTTATTAATTCCTTGATCTTCCTGATATTAAGCTGCATAAAATGTTAGCGTTTTCGCCTAATATAAATCGAGATTCTCGTTGAAGTGGGTAATTATGAGCGAATGCACTGAGTGGATGTGTCGACTCTTTCTGCTTGTAATTGGAAAGTGGAAAGAAAAATGTACTGATCGATGGAAGACACCTAATTCTTTTCTACACAAAAATCTGTTCGTGTCTCTCACTCAGCCTTAAAACAGGTTGTTTTTGTACTACGGAAATACAAAGGGCAATTTATTTAATACGAACACATTGAATTATTATGGAGACTGCAACACTGGAGTACATTACATTACAAAATCGATTTTAAATTTCACCGCGGATGATGACGGCCCATTAAAATAATTAAAAGAAACTTACGAGTAATTGCATTGATTAATGTGTATTTAACGCAACTCTCCGTAACAAAAACAGAGACATTCGGCGCTAACATTGCAAGTCAGGTAACAATTAACCGCTTCAGCCACACTCGATGAATTCATAAGGTGAATCACTGCAGATCACTGCAAATTGAGTACCATGTCCCTTGTTTCTATTATTTTGAGGCTATGAGGGAACATGGTTTAAATCGGGGAAAACTCGTTACTCGAGGCATCGAAAAAAACGTAGAGGATGTAAAACTCACAGCCATAAAAGGCACCACTCATTCCTTACCAGGAAAGGCGTCCCGATAGATTAGAATAGGTTCGACTCTTTGCGTTTCCTTGAATGCTTCATGTTAGGGCTACTTCTCTCCGAGTGTACGGTTCAATGGGATGGGTATCGAACGAAGCCATAATATATCCAGATTGAAAACCATTACAAGACCGAAATCTCTCATGTTAAAAGTGCATATTCTCGGAGTCTGTCGAAAATGGGACAAATTTCGACATCATACGAGGTCGGAACTGAATGCAAGTGTGGGTGCTGTCAGACCGCCAGGTTGTTACTTCATACCACAGATCTGTGTAAACTAGGCAGCTGGATAAAAAAATGACCAGTTGTTTCAAGTTGCTTACAAAGGTATAGTCTCATTTAGCCAACCTTTCTAATTGTCCTGTTACCAGCATGCACGCCGCGAAGATAGCTGATTGGGGGGGGGGGGGGGGTGGTTATAAACCTGACTTGTCCCGACTTGGATGACTCAAGTCCTGACTGACTAATATTCCAACTACGTCATCAAGGCATGCCTTCCCCGAATAGAGTGATTGGAATATTAGTCAGTTTGGATTATAGTTTAAATACTGAAGACTTCTTGGAAATTTATTAGCGAATAAATACAATATACATTCGCAGATGTGACGCAACTTATTATAAGTTAACACGTACTACATCGTTACTCCACTTTGGTTACGCCATTCCCCAAAAGGACGAGTCGGGTACTGTAGGTCTTAATTTTTATGACCCACTGTGTGTGTGTGATACAGGGTCAAGTATCAAACCTAATCTTTTAAGAAAGTATAGGATTATTAGCAGGAAAGAATTGATATATGAGACTCCAATCCTGACGAAACTGTCCCGAATGAAAAATTAATTATTGGGGGAGTTACATTCCATATACCCCTTCTATAGTTACGCCTCTAGTTACCGGGTAAATTTTGAATAAGATGGCTGCGTGACAATTTGTGTCGAAGAGCACAGTCTAATTCAGATATTATATCAGTACAGAATATTACAGCAATCAGTTGATCTTGATCGTCGATTTCCATCGAGTCGATGAGACCCACCCGATCTGCCATATCACACAAGACGTCGCCGTAGTCGTGTTTGATCTGGTTGATCTGGTCTTTTCACTTGGATGGAATATGACAACGCAGCTCCACTGACTGTTGTAATAGTTTCTTGGTCATGTGACAGCAGATCTTAAAAATTGAATATGACACCTGCTATGTAAACAAAGATTAAACACTTTTACTGGCGGCATCCATTGTTATTCATTGATATATAGTTTGACTATCCCACGCTTAATAGGTGGATAGTTGTATATCCAACAGCTGACTGTTGGATATTTTACATCTGTTGAACTATCCAACAACAAGAAGTTTTTAAGTAGGATAAATAAAGAGTTGATGTTAGATAGGCAAGAGAAGGACCCCGTCTCGGCGAGCTGTCGCTCGTCTATCCAACATCAACACGTTATTTATCCTCTACGGACAGTTTGTCCGAATCATTCAGTGCCAAGCCACGCAAGTTTTTATTTCGCTTTTGTAAAACAGTCGCTTTGAAAATCTCAGAACGTCAGTGAGGTCCCAGGAGACCCGTTTGGCACAGGCGTGGTGCGGATTTGGAAGACTTCAGACTCTCGTTTGTTAACGAGCTAGAATTGATGAACCAACTCATGCGTTATTGAGGGATATTGGTGGAAGTCGAGTAATAACTAGCACGTATAACACTACGAACATAACACATGTATACGTCATATCTGGAATTTGATTTCTTGAATGATTTCTCTTTCAAATGCCCATGAGAAATGGAATTTTAGTTCAAAAACTAGTTTATTTACTTTCCTTGATTTATGGTATCGTATATATTGTGTTTGTTAAAATTAGATTCCTATTTCAACCACACTGGTAAAAAACGGAATATCAGCTGTAACTCATACAGTCCAAACAGTAAAGAAAATCAAAATAAATACAATTTTAACCCTCTGAACCCTAGAGGTATCTTCCATATTAGTTCAATGACAGCAACTGGAAGAGTTCATGTTCATTATTTAGGGGTAGACCAATTAATATTTTCAACGTGCAGCCTGAGGGCTGCACGTTGCAAATATTGATTGGTCTACCACACACATGCACTTGGCATCCATCCTATTTAATGAAATTATGACGTATCATGTTCCTGGATTGAAAAACGACCGCTAGGTTTCAAAGGGTTAAGTAACAGCTGTTATAAATCACTAATATGTAAATGAATTCAGTAAATTAGGTCAACTTTGAACTCAGGAGGAGTTGGGGATTCTATTTAATACTTGATCCCAAAGCAAAGGGAGCACGGTAGATAAGTATTTACAGCATTGGACTGGACTTCAAACCGAAACGTCCACGGTTCTGTTATAACATCTGAGGTTTAATGTCATCGAATTTCTTTTTAAACACCTGAGTTTTTTGTAGTGATATGAGGAGAAATGCAGATGGAGACTTTAGATCGGTTCGCGACCCATTTGGAACACTCTGTGCGCTGAATACTCTGTATAAGCACTTTTAGTTGAGATGGCATCTACACACATCCGGAGAACCATCATGAATGGTGAGACACAAATGCATTGTCTAAGGTGCAAATAATTTTTATTCCACCATAAATGCCAGGTGAAAGTATTCCTTATTATAACATACGCGTAAAGAATATTTACCTAGCACGGCGGCCAAAAACGGCCCGAAAATTAACCACATTAAGTCTACCACAACCTACAACATCTCGGAGGTTTCGCAATAAAACCATACAAATATGGATATCATTAGAAGCAGCTCGTCGATATCCATATTTGTATGTTTTTGAGCTCCACCTTTATGTTCTAGACTGTGCTTTGTTTTTTTCATAATCAGAGAATTTAAACGACTTATGATAAATATTATTTTTTGTTTAAATTAATCCATTTTTAAATATCCTCAACATATCAAATAGCAGACCAAACTTCGACAATTGCTGGTAACACCCACCGACTAAAATGAAGCGCTGAAGTCTCGTAACTTAATCAAACACTTCGACCAAAGTATTCTATTTATTTATTTTCATTTATTTATTGGTGTTAAAGGTCAGATATTTTTACACAATGGCAAATCATGACCACAACCAAAGTATTCACAGTATGGACGTAAGGTAAGGGCAATATACCAAAACACAAAACGGGATACCGAAAAATCGAACAATCATTAAATACCGAAACATCTATATTTTCACATTTTCTTGCATTTGCTATTAAAAAGACATTTTTGAGGCTTGATAGCAGCTAAAGTGTTAATTTTATGAAAGAAGTGACTGAGTTTCTCCTTCAGTTTTGTAAACCAATAAAGGCCTGGGCAATCGTCCCGAATTCCCACTAGACTACAACCTTTACATGTCCAGTTCCTTAGCAGTGATTTCTGGTCAAGTCTTGGCTGTCGCAGCAGGCAGCCAAAACTTGACTGACTAGAAATCACTACCCAGGACCCCCTAATGATGCCCCGTTAAGGGTACTTGTTCCGAGATCGCAAATAAATAGACCTTTAAAGGTTAAGGTGTGTTTGGAACAAGACTTAAAATAACTGTAAATATGATTTGTGTTGGCAAAAGAAAGCCGGTGTTCAGCCCATTGTCTGTGACATCTGTGTCGCTGTGTTTGAATGGTACAAGAACAACTCATTCTGTATTGTTTTGATATAGTCACCTGAAACTTGTATTTCTCTCTTGCTCGTATGGTGTATCTCTTCTGTAGCTTTGAAGTTGAGAAAAGGTTGAGAAAAGGGCGTATTTATGGTTCCGTAATTAACAAATTTCCCCACTGGGACGTTTCGGCCCGGTGTGGAAACTTGTCAAATATGGGGCAAAAAATGTTCATTTTCTCAGTGTAGAGGTAGGTTAGGCCTAACGACATCTTTGTATGATATTTTCCTCCCATGCCACAAATGCACATATCCCTGCCCTGATATACAAGTTTGTGTGTGCTCTTCTATGACTGTGACCCCCCCCCCCCCCCCCATCCAGGTTCTAACTACTTCCCATGACTCCGATTGAAACAAAGCATCGAACATTTTTGATATTTGCCATGTTCAAAGCTTTCTTTCTCGCTTTTGAAGTCAATAACTAATAGAGAATAGAATGTTGAATCTGCGTTTTGATTGTTTTTATTTTACTTCGAATTTATGTCAAAATCCTTGAAGTGAAATAGCAATTGAAAAACTGCAGTGACGCAATTTTTAAGAAACGATTGTTTTTGCTGATTAGTGAACGAGTAACAATAATCAACGAGGTCAGAAGAATTGACAGATTTCATTGAGTGATGAACCCATTTTAGAAATGAACAAATTATCGATTATGACATGGTGAAATTCAGTTTAATCCATTAAACTCTGGTGGTATCTTCCACGCCAGTTCAATGGAAACAATTAGAAGAGTCCATATTCATTATTTGGGTTAGACTAATCAATATTTTCAACGTGCAGCCTCTGGTCTGCACGTTGAAAATATTGATTGGTCTTCTTCGCGTGTTTACTGAACAGCCATCCTATTTAATAACGTTATGACGTATCAGGTTCCTGGCCGGAAAAGCGGCCGCTAGGGTTCAAAGGGTTAAGGGTACCATTGGTTTCTGAGCAGCTTATAGTTTGTGCTTAACAGCACACTATGGATAGTAATTGTAGGTACATATAACAAATCGTATTTTACACCCGTGTCTCGTGGGTGGTTTGAAAACAACGTCGAGAAGGCGACGTATTTTAGATAACCCATGAGACAAAATATGTCCCGGATATAAACATTTCCCATCTAATACAGTAGGTCGCCGTGAACTGGTCACTGTCCACGGGTTGGCAATATTTCCACGGATGTAGTAATTTTAGATTCCAAACACTAATTATAGGTAATAATCATCAAAAATTTAATAAATAAGCAGAGAGTGTTAATTAAAAGTTTGCTTTTGACAATTTTTATTTCCTAGAAAACGCATGCGTGGGCATCACTGCTCACGCGTAGATTACGACCAGTCCACGGCGGCTTTACTATATATACTATTATTCTGTTAATTCTATTCCTGGCAGACAGACGCTGCCCCACTACGTGCTTAGGAAGTGCCCTTTTATTTAGTTGGCGAAGCGGACTTCCAATTAAAATGGCCATCAGCCCGAATCTAATCCATATTCGAGCCATTTGCGTTGTATTTTTAAGCGCGATATTAAGCTCCACTTTTCTGCGTATGAAAATGGAGGGCGTTCCTAAGGCGTGTGACACATTTATGGTATCTTTGCTATCAACTTTACCTGGATAACAATAACCGCTATTCCTTTTTGTCATTGTTCTACCTCATCTGAAAGAGTAGCTTCACTAATTACTCTTCGTTCGACGTCGCCGTCTGTCGTCCGTCATGACTACAAATTCTTGCCATGTATGTTTCCTATGAACGAAGGCAAGGTACTGTGGACATCAAGATTTGAGTTTTCTTGACTGGGATGATAATTAGATGTGATTTATCGAGTTTACCCATGTTTATAGACAAAATGGCGTTGTCATGGCAATCTAGGATTTTGCCAGTCATGTGATAGCTATTCCTTCGCCATGGTCAGGAACATTTATTGCACCTCTGTTGAACACATTTTGTATTGAAATTCCTGCTTTTGGTAGAACATTTTTCTGGCATTGCCTGAAAGGCATGTTACCCAGTGGCGATCTTATCTTTTAAAAATATTCCCATCAGTTAGTTCAAGTCTGTTCACACTATCTATGGTGTGGGACAGTTTTCAGGTCGGATCGAGAAAGTGAGAACCGTCGAGCCGTGGAGGGTAACTGTCAAGTTACCCAGTTTTCTAACCCGACACTAGAAGGGTTAATATTGGTGGAAGATCAGTATACCATCAACGTACTGTATGCACTGCACCGACCTGCTCTCATTCCAGCAAATTGGAATTAAATGCCATGCCCGAGAACAAAACAAAGACGGGTCAGGGCCGAGCCTAACGCCTGTCCAATTGAAACACATTACACTAATCAATGCGACATAGCGGTTCCCTATAATTGAGACAGAACATTTTTCTACCAATCGAAAACCTCCGTTATGGGCTGGACGCAACAACTGTTACTTATTCCCAGTTCCTTATTCGACATTCGTTATCAACCGATAAATCGGTTGATAACGAATGTCGAATAAGGAACTGAGAATAAGTAACAGCTGTGACGTCCCCCGTTATGGCATGACACCACTTGCGAATGCGGGATTGAAAGAATCGAAGAAAACAGAAATGGGTGCGGAAGTTATTAGTTGTTTCAATTGACTTTACATCAGATCAATACATTCAAAAGACCTTGTGGCATTAATAAATTGCCATTTCAAAAAAGATAATAAAGAAAACCGGTAGCACTAATAAAAAAGTTCTACTCGCTTTTGCGAATTATCCATATTTCCGATATTAATTTTGCCCACTTGAAGACGTTATTTCAGAAATGCGCAATTTCAACATCGACCCCCTTTCTGATTTCCCTGGCAATATCTTTGAGTACAGAATTCTAAGCTGTTGGACGGAGTCCGCATCGATGTCATATAACGGTACTAATATTCTTTCCCGATTTTTGCTTTACTGACTTGTCAAGTTTCTTCCAATCCATGTCCTCTTTTCAGAGGTCACTGCTTTGCATGGCTGACAATTTTCGTCATTGGACGTGATTTACAGAAAGTTAGCTCCCTTAATTTCCTAAAGCTGCAAATACATTTAACACTTTGCGTATGAGAATTTCATATAAAAATTGAAATTTTGAAATGTTAGCGAAATTGCATCATCGATATGCGCGTCATTGCACAAACTTCAGGTAATTTTCTGTAGAGTAGTATAAAGGGCCACAATCGGTTTTGAAGTTTCGACTATTATTCTCTGCTTAAACCTCATTTAAAAATGAGAAAATGGTGCTTTCACCATCGTTTGGTGTTCTGTAACTTGTTTTTCTGTTCATTATATCAATGGTGTACGCATCGTGACTTATAATACATATATTATCGTTTCCATGAATATAAAAATCTTGGAGGTAAGATTTGCTATTTTTTCCTAGGAAGAATGAAAACTTGCAAATTACTGAAAACATACATTCGCTGAACAAACAGCCAAAGTGGACGGTCACTTAGTTACTTCTAATTAACTTGCCATAATAATAGAAGTTTCCGTTTGTAACTTTTAATAAACGAAAACAACAGACAGCTCCGAGAGCTGTCTGTTGTTTTAATTTATTAAAAGTAACAAAAGGAAACTTCGCTTTATTTTCTACTGATGTCATAGTTGTTTTCTCCATAATTACATGCTTCTTGATTGGATCTTCCTCGCCCGTCTAAGAATTTCAGGGGAGATAACTTTATCGAAAGACGATTTTCAGGACGTGATAAGTCAGGGATGTAATATGCGTACCTTGTACAAAATATGCATGCTATCAGTACAACACCCTTGCTGTTTAAGCCGAAGTTTAATGTACTCATGGCCTGTGTATTTCGAATTTTCTGTGAATATAGTTGTGTTCACGATAATTTTACTCGTCGCACTACATTGATATAGCGATAGGTCACTTGAATACATAAGACCTGGAAGTTGAAAACAGACTGGGCAAAAGGTACAAAAATCTTTCATCTCTTCGTACTGTCAACAACATATAGATGGCGGCATCTATGGCTGTTATTGGCACAAGAATAATGATCATTTTGTTCTCTTTTCATTGTTAAAAAAACAAAAAGTAATCCTCCAAACTGGTTGGGCTGTCAAACAGTTAATGTAATTTCATTCTGACATTTTCCCATGTAATATATCGGTAAAATTGATCCGGCATGAGTAAGTAATGTCTAAATTATCAACAGACGTCACCGGAACTTTTGTGGTACTGCTATCGTCATCTTAGTGCCAAGTACACAAAAACGACTAAAAGCTAGACGATAGTTGTGCCAGATTTCGTCTTAATGATTGTCATATCAAACACTATTGGGTAATCGAGTTGTCTAGAACTATTTTTAAAGCTAATTTAATACTTCGACATTTTCAATGCGGAATTCGATTTGCGAAATAGTTTTGTACCTGAAATGGCAATAGCTAACTCTTTACCAGTTGGATTGGGAGGGAATTTTAGACGACAGGGACATAAAAGGTTCTGTGGCGGATTAAGTCTGCAGCGTACCAGGTGGGCGCCCACTGTAATTTTTTTTTCCTGTTTTCTGATAATGATGAATTCTATAAACTATTTTCAAATGTTTATAATGGACGTGTAATCACATTATCGTCCCCTGAGTGGAAACTGGCGTAATATGCATTGCAGATGGTATAATGTCCCACAGAAGGGACGTTACAGTTTTCATTCTGACAAATTGCAGTCCCAACGCCTTTCAATGCAAGGGCATAAACTTAATTGCACCAAATAGGCCAAGGAAAAGAATGCAGTTGTACTCATGTATTGTACAAAAGAATCCAAAAGTGGACCTGAGTGATACCCTGGTTTTTTATATGACACCCACTAATATCCCTCAACACCGCAGAAGTTTACACATAAATTCTGACTCGCTAGAAAGAGAGAGTTCAAATTTCCAAATCCGTATCATGCCGGTCTCAAACGGAGACAAAGCGGCAAATGAATCACACCTCGAGCGCCTTGGAACTTAACACTTCAGACAAGCATCCATACTTTCAATTTAGTTTATATTTCAGGTTTCGTTTTCAATTTTAAAGATCTTTGTGATATAATAAACAAATTACTACAACAGTACATTAAGTACGTTAATGTAGGTCGTCACTGGCGAGAGCATTCGACCAGATTGAAGACGGTGCCTACGGGTGACCGGGTCTCGTTAACTCGGCGGAAACCGATCACTCAGATCCACTGACTGTTGTAATAGTATGTATATCCTAACGTATTATTTCGACAATATCGTGGTTTATCTCACAATAAGTGTATAATGGGCCCGTAATTACCCGAATACAACGTGTATTAAGAGCCCCTGATAAAAATCTGTATCATGCAACCGCATAATACAACCGCATGCTTGGTTACGATTTATTTAAGCTACTATTTACAGAGCGTTATAAGCTTTCGAAACGCTTTTGCGTGGGACCCTGCACTTTTCTTCACACGAAGAGATAAAGAGAGAGAGAGAGAACCACATCTCAAAAGTATAATTATTAAATTATGGAATCACATTCCTTTTATGCTCTTGTATCTGGAGCAATGAGAGCATTCAAGCTGGAACAACACGCAGTTATACGGTTAATAGCACAGTCTTTTCGAAGTTTATTTAGCTGCTGTAAGAAAAGTGAACCAAGTATTCATGAGAACATCGTCTAATAAGCTGAATTCCAGCAATCGTTTTCTGACCGTGTGCAATGGTCCAGTGGTTTTGGTGTTGAACCCCTGAATGCCAGGAGGAATTGCCGGCGAGTTAGAAATCAGAAATCAACAATCCAAATTCTTCGAAAACATGACTGTGTCCGTCACTATACACACACAGGCGCGTGCCAGTCTTCGCTGGGGTCAGCCACAGCACTTCCGTCGGCTTGTTTCGCACTTTAATGTAGCTGCCGTAAGGAAAGTGGACCAAGTATTCACGAGAACATAATCTAATTAGCTGGATTCCAGTCATCGTTTTTGACGGTGTGTAACGGCCCAGTGGTTTAGATGTCGGACTACTAAATGCCAGGCGGGATTGTCGACGGTTCGATTCCCGGTGTGACAGGAATGATAGTCCGCAGGAACGTTAGTCCCTCTGGACTATTATTCCTCGGAATTATAGTCCTAGGTCTAACATTCCTAGGAATAGTAGTCCGCCGGACTACTATTCCTAGGAATGTTAGACCTAGGACTATAATTCCGCGGAATAATCGTCCAGAGGGACTATTTTTCCTACGGACTATCATTCCTGTCACACCGGCCGAAGATCAGAAATCAACATTCCAAATTCTTCGAAAACATGACTGTGTCCTCCAATATACACGAAGGTCCGTGCAAATCTTCGTCTGATGCCAATCACAGCACCTTCGTCGTACTGTAGCATGCGCGTTTCACACTTTCATGTAGCTGCCGTAAGGAAAGTGGCCCACGTAATCATGAGAACATCATCTAAAAAACTAATTCCAGCCATCAGTTTGTTTGGCTTTTTGTTTTATTTTGGTGATGCGCAGTTGCCTAGTGGTCTGGGTGTTGACTCCTGATTGTCAGGCGGGATTGCCTACTGTTCAATTCCCGGCCGGGAATAAGAAATCAACATTACACGAAAACATGATTGTGAACGGCAATACATACGCACATACACACATACCCACACACGCTTTTGTGTTACGACCGCTCTTTTTTATTTTGTATATCCACAAATAATTTCATAGACGTCTTGAGTTTTTGAATGTTAATCCTGTCAGATTAATATTTAGCTTGATTTCCACGAAGGTGGGCTTTAATGATGTCGTTGGAATAGTTTATTAGTCGGGAAATCGGCTATAACGGTCGGCACATATCAGGCTTACACCTCCCCCGCCCCAAATCGGTCATGCTCGGACGCGCCTACTATTCATTGGAGCGGGGATTTATTTATCTGTTCTGCAACATTCCATCTTGTTAACCATAAAGAAAGATGGCGCCAAACCAGTAGCGAACTAACCTCTTGGTCAACAATAAAGCCTGTTTTATGAATTAAAGTTATTGACCACGTCTACTAGTGGCCCTTTCCCCTTACTCTGCATAGAATTGTGGTAAATCCTACATCGCTGAACAAGGTATCATTGAGAAAAAGAGTAATTTCCATCAACTAGGATTTAATATATTCCCGGTTTTCTATAGTAAATGGGAATGGGAATGAAGTTATACTCAGAACCGGAAACCGGGAAATTTCCCCGATATTATCAAGTAAATTTACGAGAGTAACAGGACGCATTTATTTTCGTGAAAATGAATAAATTTTATTGGCAATCTGACATCCCCATACGGAAAAAGTTGTTTTCCTCTAAGAAGAGTGAAAACCCAAACCCGCTTCAAACACGTCTTCATTTTTAGAATCGCTAGTATTATCACCACAACTTCCTGGCTTCAACTCCCACTTCTCTGCCGTCAACAGTCTCCTCTGCTTGAAGCAGAGGCGACTGGTGACGGCAGTGAAGAAGGAGTTGATTTTGAAGGAGTTAGTGAAAAGTGAGTGGCACTAGCCATTTTGAACATAAAGACTAGTTTGAGCTTTGAGGCGAATGAAGATCATTGATGTTGAAGAGAGGCGTCCCCAGTAGCAGATTGAGAGCTACAGTGATTTGGTGAAAAGGGTTTTTCTTGGATCAGGACTGTAAAAAGTTCAGGCGCGGAAGGACTGACGAAATCTTACAAAGTTAGGTTGGGGCAGTTTTTATTAAAAAACTTCAGCCCAACACAAAAACAGTGCCATGTGTGATTCCTGGTTCCGTGCTATGGATTTCCCGGATATCGTGGCCGGCTTTCGGAACCGACAACCTGGCAATTCTCTCCCATTCCCTGGATTAAACCCTCCCCTCAACATAGTTTTGCCAACAGAAGAACAGCAAATTATTATCATTGTTATTCACCGAAAAGCATTCCGAATGACTTGAAACGAAATGTTAACATCAATTGCAATACTGACTCAACAGCAATCTAATTTGTTGAAACTAATAAATACCCATCTCACTAGGAATATTTCTCTCAAATGTATGCAAGCAATTTATATCGAGCAACGGAAATGTTTTCTGTATGTGTCTGTCATTACTACCCAATTCACTCGTCTGAAATGATGGATGGCTCCGATCGGGTCACTTCTCTGAACTATTATACTGTAAGCTGTTTTTGTATGTCGGTTTTTTTTTTACTAAGACCCCCTGTGGCCCGCTGGTCACACCCTTCTCAAGCCAGATTTTTTTTTATTTACATCTATTATAGTTTGTAATGTTTCAGTGGATGCCAAACATATTTCACAAGTGGGGACGAATAAAAGACATATTTTAAGAGTGACGAACTCAAGTAGGAAAACATGTTATTTCTTCCCTTGAAATCAGTGCTTGGGTAATTCGCGTCGCGCCTTCATGCTTGAAAGGAACGATCCATCGCCCTCACGAGTAAACTCTTTTAGGCATAAGCCCAAAAGGTTTATGTTTTAAGTATATGCGCTTGCCATTTGCTTATTCTTAGTAGGAAGCTGCGTTATGACCACTAATGTATGTTTTATACACCCAAAAATAAATCGTGAAATTTGAAAACACCTCGATAATTTAAACAG
Organism: Pictodentalium vernedei; assembly: GCA_031216915.1. Classification (NCBI taxonomy): domain Eukaryota; kingdom Metazoa; phylum Mollusca; class Scaphopoda; order Dentaliida; family Dentaliidae; genus Pictodentalium; species Pictodentalium vernedei. Next base: position 602,328,060 of record CM062296.1, on the reverse strand, counting down.
CACCCCCCTTTTAAATAGAGAATTTGTAAAATATTTTCACAAGACAAAGTTCAACACACGATCTCAGGCCACCAGCTAATTCTGTAAAAAAAATCGCTTTTATGGGCTGTTCGTTACCCACTTTTTGTAACAATTTGCGCGCAGATGACCGTTGATGTAATGTGCTGTGCCTTCACTTACAAAGATATAGAGATATTATTTCCTGCCACTCTTATAGATATTCCATTCAATCCGTATTTAATTCTCTTTGAAAACATTAACATAATTTGTGGAACTATCCGACGAAATCAGAACCATTCGGCTCAGTCGTAGGTTTATGATTACGCCGGATTGTTCCCGGGCTGTTCTGAGTTTTCATTTCTGATTTTAACCCTTTACCCAACGTAATGGCCAAAATCGGCCAGCGCTATTCTCAAAAATCGCAAATTAATTTTCATTATTTTTTTTATTTTTTGTCTCAAAAACATAAGTTATGACCCCTCGTTGGAACGAGCTCGTCGAGCTCGTTCCAGTGAGGGATCGTAACCTATGTTTTTGAGACAAAAAAATGAAAAAATCAGTTATTTAAGAATTATTTTTCGAGTGTCGTCTGCTTTTCATGTTAGGTAAAGGGTTAAAGTCATCAAAATGTCGATCAAATCAAGACTCGATCGAGCAATATTTCTAGCTTTGATTCACTGAAAATGAATGTTTATGATTTTTTTCAAATTCGATCGTCCGGAAAATATGAAACTTTATAATTTTTTTTCAGATTTGATCGTCTGGAATATATCAGTTGGTACGAAAGACGATAACAGCGTCGAATGTCTTACATAATTGGTCTGGCGGCCTATTTTAACTGTAGTATGTTGATCGTAAATGCTGTCTTTTTCTAGGCCACTACGCAATCTGGTTGCAAAAGAGTTACATCTATGGGTCGAATTTTTCTTAATAAACTGTTGCGAAATGAAAAACTAATCATGAAAAAACTCTTTGAAAATATCATTTCACACCCAGTATACCCGTATTTCTTCTCCGACCGGTGCTATTGTACAGAAAGTCGGTCAGACATTAAGATCATCTCGCGATCCTCTCGAAAGTTTTGTTCGTTCTTACGTTATAGAACAACGCATAATGAAAAGTCAAGTTACTTACTATTGCCAAAATCTCTCTGGGTCTCTCTGCTGCAAATATCACATGACCAATTTATTGGCTATTTTAACTAGCCCCTTACCCTGCATAAAGGTATATTCGGTCTTCGCTGTTCACACTATGCAGCTTTAAATATTTCCTCATTTTTCCCCCAACAAATAGCTAATGACCTATTTGGAACAAGCTTGTTCCATTGAGGTGTCAAAGTCTATGTTTTGAGGCAAAAACGTGTACAACAAAATCGGTTGTTTAAGAAAAAAGGACGTGTTATCTCATATTGTGCAAGGTGGATGACTAATAGAAGAAAATGTGACAGATTACTGTTATTAAAAACTTCAACATATTAATGTTCGTCATTTGGTCACAATGTATAGTAAAATAACTGTACAAATATATGCTCTGCTAACGTGCACGCGTTCACACATTACTAGTACATGAATCGCCGATTTTGACGACATGAGTTCCGAAACGCCAGTACCGGTGGTATTGGCACCCAACTCTTGGCCAGTTGGAAAACATTAACTATAAATTTTTTTAAAAATATTTTTTATCAAATCCAGTCGTGGCTGCTCTGAAGGAGTTATGACTAGATTTGATGAAAATTAATCTAAATTTGTCTGAACAAATTATTGGTCGAAAAGTTCATTCAATACACAGAGGAGAAATTTGGTTAAATGTGCCCAAATTTTACTTACTTCAGTGGCAAGTGGTTTTGTGTCCTGGGCAGGAATTTATTTATTAATTTATTTATTTATTTACTTATTTATTTATTGGGGTATAACGACACTTTTGCCAGCCAGGGTCACCTCGTATCGGGCAGTTTTACGTTTGGAGAAAGGCGGAGCACCCGGAGATTACCCCCGAGCAACGGCGAGCAACTGTCAAACTCCCCAGCATACTGGGGACTACACCCACCACATCCTTTAGTGGCGCCGCTGTCTGAAGACAGCACAAATGTATACTGATTTTGGAAACAAATGTAGGTAAAACTACAGTAAACTGAGATATTAGAGCTGAACAAATTCGCCAGTTACATAATTATGTTGTTTGGTAGAATATGTGGTTTAACTTCTCGTATGCTGCTGATGGATATTCCTGCCCAGGGGGAGCGCGATGGCTCACTTGTTACGGCATTGAACTTGAAATCTTTAGGTCCACGGTTCGATCCCCACCAGCGGTAACTGCATTGTGTCATTGTACTTGTACAAGGCACTTAATCCCTATTGCCCACGTGGGGGCACAGTAGCGTTGTGTACTAAGGCGCACTGTCCGTCGATACTGCACCTGTCTTCAACCAATGCTATCCTTGCTTACGTGGAGTTAGTATGTTCGAAAGTCTGACCAGTTCAGTTATTCAGGAAATAATATTGGAAAGGTCGAGTCGTGTTAGGTGAACATTTAATTAAATGAATGACTTCAAAAACGGAGACGATTAATTCAATTCTACTTCCTAGCTCAACTCACAATGTTACAACGTAACGCTGTCTTCTGACGTCACATGTTTATTAAACGTATTGTGGGCGATATTTCCATAATTGGCTATTTGAGCGATTATCTGAGAAAATTATATTCACGTGACAACTTCTGGTCCTATAAAATAGTCACAAAGATGTGTATATCTTCTCACGGTTATGGTTGTTTTGAGAAAACATGTCCAAGTTTGAAGTATACAACTTCATTTTGTTTACCTCTGTCATTAGGTTTTCTAACATTATCGAAATAGCACGTTTAATTTGACCGAAAAGGTCCGCAAGGTCGACTGTGTCCACAGAACGCGAGGCTTTTGCGACCGCATGTATCCGAAGGAAGAAGACCTCAGGTCGTTTAAGTCTGCAAAATCCAAGCCGACTGCGTTCATAAGCCGATCATGTCTGCAAAATCCAAGCCTGTTGTGCCAGCAGGTCTGCCTCAGAACACAATCGGCTCGCGTTTTGTGGACGTAATCGGTTTGCGGACACAACTGGTATTGCGGACTTATTCAGTCAAAATAACTAACTTTTCTTCGACAGCTGTTAATATCGTAACATTCTCATTCTGTGTGGGCCTTCGTTGGTGATATGTTTTTTATAAGGCACATAATTAATATGGTTCACGTGGTGTCGACGGCAGTGTATCGCATGGTCTTTATGAATGTAGCGCTGTGAGCTGTAGTTTTCTGGGTTACGAACTGATTAACCCTTTACCCAACGTAACGGCCAAAACCGGCCAGCGCTATTCTCAAAAATCGCCAATTAATTTTCAAAATATTTTCATTTTTTGTCTCAAAAACATAGGTTATGACCCCTCGTTGGAACGAGCTCGTCGAGCTCGTTCCAACGAGGGGTCATAACCTATGTTTTTGAGACAAAAAATGAAAAAAATTAATTATTCAAGAATTTTTTTTGCAAGTGTCGTCTGCTTTTCATGTTAGGTAAAGGGTTAACTGCTCAGTTTTAGAAAAACGAAAGTTGGTCTAGTTAGACCAAAACAAAAATATTTTGTTCTGTTGCGCAGAACGTTTTACTTGGCACTTTTTCAACACCAGTCAATAATAAAACTAATTCACTGGGTTAATTGCTGTATTTTCTGAGAAACTAGCTCATTAAATCACCTCAGATTATAGACTTGTCACGTCCAGCTCATTGATCTTCATGTCATGTTGTTCAGTAATAATATACACAATTCTTAAGTATCGTCAGAATATCATTACTTAGTTACCGTTACGTTAAATGTAAGTAAGTGGATTTGAAATGCATTTGTTTGATGTGATCTATCTGTCCATTCGTCTTTTGGGTATTTCTGATTTACTGTCCACCTCAAACAGTTAAAGAAAGTCGTAAGGGTTTAAATTATATTTTGATATGTACTAAATGGTGCAAATGCCACGTAATGAGGTTGGATCGAAAACAGAGTCACTTATCCAACAAATTTGCCTAATTCGCACCGTTCTATACTCATAACCCTTTAACCAACGTAACGACCAAAACCGGCCAGCGCTATTCACAAAAATCGCCAATAAATTTTCATTATTTTTTCATTTTTTGTCTCAAAAACTTAGGTTATGATCCCTCTTGGGAACGAGCTCGTCGAGCTCGGTCCAATGAAGGGTCATAACCTATGTTTTTGAGACAAAAAATGAAAAAAAATTAATTATTCAATTTTTTTTTTTTTGCAAATGTGGTCTGCTTTTCATGTTAGGTAAAGGGTTAAACTGCAATTTGAATTTTGTCATTTTTTATTTCTTTCACCTTCAGTGTACAGCTCGTTGCCCGTTGATATTTGTTAAAAACAGCTGATCTTTTAGTTAGTTTTGACATTTAAAAAACATCAACGGGTTCGTCATGTATGCTGGAAAAACTAATGTTTATCTGATAATAAAACATACGCACCCTCTCCAAAAATAAACGCACCTGTATCGTCCATGTTTAATACAAAAAATCAAGTAATTTTATAAAATGATGTGAAGGGTTGAAATACAAAGAGATTAGTAGAAGCCTGAAATAGTCCCTGGGCCGAAAATCTTTCAAATTTCACGGGAAAGTGTACAATGTAATGTCACCCTTGACTCCTCCCGTTTTCTTTGATTACCAATATTTTGCCATTTCCAGAGGATTATTAACCGGCAGATTTTGCCTTTAACACCATTGCTTATATCCTTCACGACTCATGTTACACACCAATTCGTCCCCTGAGCTTGACGAGGCGAAATTTGCAATTGCAGATGAAACCTTCTTGCACTCAATGGATGAGTTACACCACTTGGTAGTTTACTTTCCATCTGCTACCTATCTAAATGTTTTGATGTCTACCTGGCATGATTGTGTATACCGTTCTTACAGGCGGATGGGGTGTAACTTTACAATGCTGAGCTTGTCTCCAAACCACCGGGCGATAATTGAAAACAATCCTGCTTCCTCGGGAAGTAGTCGAACTGTCTGGCATTGTTCGTGATAAGAAGGTGCAAAACTCAATAACTCCGACATACTGTTCAGGTTATCGTCTATCGGTACGCAGAACAGTGTGTACACCTCCATCTCTGTACATCTCGATTGCTGAAACGCCCATTTGTCACAAAAAGAAACATGTTTCACCTGTCACCATCTTGGGGCGGCAGGGAGGGGTACTTGTTATAAAAAGGCAATTCTCAACTACAAAAATTCTCGAAACTTTTCAATATTCAGACGCCTCGCAATCGCCGATCACTTTTTAACCCTTTACCCAACATATCGGCCAAAATAGGCCAGTGCTATTCACAAAATTACCATTCAATTTTTTTTTTAATTTTTACATCAAAAATATAGCTTATGATCCCTCATTGGAACAAGCTCGTTGAGCTCGTTCCAAAGAGGGGTCATAAGTTATGTTTTTTATGTAAAAGATGAAAATATTTAGCTATTTCAGAATTTTGTTTGCAGCTATCGTCTGCTTTGCATGTTAGGTAAAGGGTAAAAAGTGAATATGTTGATGATGTGTACGTTTTTCGTGGCAATTCAAATTGAATATGTACAATATAATTCAATTACAATCGACAAAAAAACAAGTTCCATGTTTGGAAAGTTGATACTGATACTGTGTTCCCAGCTTTCACGCTAAACATGCGTTTGTTGTTTGATGATGTAAAAGCTGTAACGCTTTGTGAACAGTCACGTCATTAAACACCATCGATGGAGGGGGTGCAGCGTTGATCGACATGATCCCATTTTTGTTGGGGGTGGTACATTTGGTTGCGATCAGTGGTTGAACGGCAAACAGAATAATGTGTAAAATCAGTCGCCTCGTTCGCGTCCACACAAGCAAAAAATACCAGACGAACGAAGAGAAATGCAAAATGCTCTAACCCCCAGGCGTTTGTCTCCAGAGACAAGCGAAATCCATCCTATGTTACTCCTTGGACGAAATTCGTTCCCGAGTGCCAAATACATTTAAGCTCAATATCTCGAATAAGGTGAAATGCATAAGCAACAAAGGCAGGAAGAAAGAGAGGAAAAGAGATACACTCATGGCGTCTTAACCACAGTCAACCGCCGCTGATCTTTGTGTCACCGAAGGTTGTGGTACGTTCTTTTCACAGTAACCCCGCCAAGACTTGTAACCTGAACGCACACCTCGAAGCTTTGTCTTACTCCAAGATCTGATCGGTGTCCAGCATCACTGATCCACAATACAGCTGCGGGCAAATGCACAGACTGATGGTGTTATAACGAAATTATATCCACCATAACTTTAAGTGACACTAAGTCCGACTACTGTTTTTTCCACACAACCACTATTACAAATATGTGTTATTTTGTTTTGCCTTGACATGTGATTACCATAAAAATCTAATATCCGTCATGCTGTCATACGTGCTTTTTATCATATGACTCGTCCGTTTTGCTCACTTTAGAACATTTGATATTTTGTTTTCATATTAATCAGTGATAAATAAAGCCTTCCATCAATTTCATTGGTCAATTTCAAAACTAGACAATTTGATTGGCTGAACAAAATACAACTGAGCCACATTTTCATGATTTGCATAATTAGAGTTGGGAGCTTTCATTGGTCAATTTCAAAACTGGACAATTTGATTGGCTAAACAAAATACAACTGGGTCACATTTGCATAATTTCACGAGGGAGAATTTACGTTATCTGTCCTATTTAGGGTGGGTTATATTGTATTAATCTTTTACCTACAAGAAAAACGCCATTCATTTGTTTTTTATATTTTCACTTTTTGCTTCCAAAACATAGGTTATGACCCCTCATTGGAACGAGTTCGTCGAGCTCGTTCCAATTAGGGGTCATAACCTATGTTTTGGAAGCAAAACGTGAAAAATTTTAGTTATACGAGGGTGATTTTCCAAGTGCCGTCTGCAACTCAAGTTAGGTGATGGGTTAAAAAGTCATACTAAGTGGCTAATTTGTGCGTGTGTGTGTCATATGATAAATCGAATATGAAATGAGTGTTTTTCTCATATAATATTTATGAACCTCGTCGGAATTTTCCGTTTGGGCTCGCCAGAGGCTCGCCAAAACGAAAAATTTTTAGACTCGTTTCATAAATATTATATGGGAAAAACACTCATTCCATATCCTCTATGTATCTTCTCTCTTCACCAACATAATACTACAGTACAGCTGCCATAGACTGGTCACTTTCCACTGATGGGCTATATTTCCACGGACGCAGTATAGTAGATTCCAAACACTAATTATAGGATTAAGCATCAAAAAATTAATTAATGAAGCACCGGGTACAACCCGGTGTTTCAATAATTAAACTTTTACTGATGATGATTGTTATTTCCTGATAAACGCATGGACGTCACTGCCCACGCGTAGATGACTGTACTGTACTAAACATCTGCTGCCACTCGAATTTCAGTTCCTGATCCTAACCCTTTTTGCTACTCCAGCAGACGATGAGTTAATTCGCGTTCTAGATTACTTTGGTAGTATCTTTGTGGGGACGCACTATCATACGTTCAAACCACATTTACATCCATGAGGTAATAATTATTATTTTTACCACTGATAACGAGGAATCTAAATGATTTTAGCAGATGTTTTTCTGTGATTCGAATCCGAGTCGCCCGTGAAAGTTGAATGTTTTGAAATGATAAACAGACTATATCTGCCATTCATAATGGGTACATCGTGGCTTGCTTGGCTGGAAATAGATTCGCCTGATTGCGAAGGCATTCAAGTAGTGTTGGCTAAAGGTATTACATTTTATCTAGAAAAACATAACTTGTATAGATTGATGGTGTTTCATATTATGTACAGCCTATAAAAAATTGTGTTCACCGTTATAGTTCGCAAAAAGATAAAAATAGATGAAAACTGTTTCTTACGTTTGACATCAAGATGGTTTATTTTTGGTACCCATACAGGTTTACAGGAGTTTTTCATTTCACTTCTTTTCTTATTCAAAATCTGTGAACAGTACGGCCGCCGTGAACTGGCCGCTTTCCACGGGTAGGCTATATCTCCACGGACGCAAAAATATTAGACTCCAAACACTATTTACAGGAATAATCATCAAAACTTTAATTAATGAAGCATTTGTACAACCCGTACCTCATTAATTAAAATTTTGCTGATGATGATTGTTATTACCTGGTAAACGCATGCGCCGACCTCACTTCCCACGGCATCGTTTGCATTGCGACCAGTCCATGGCGGCTGTACTGCATGAACTGTTACATGAAGCTGGACGTTTGAATGAGCAACGTTTGATTTTGAAAATCGTTTTTCAGCTGACACGGCGAAGATTTAGATCCAGAAGTATCGCTTTATGAATGTAACAAAATATATCATTTTTTAGTTAAGAAAAAGACAGACATAACTTTCTCCATGGAGGGATAACTCTTAGAGCTCTGGTGGTATCTTCCACGTCAGTTCAATAACAGCCACTGGAAGATTCCAAATTCATTATTTGGGGGTAGACAATTACTATTTTCAACTTGCAGCCTTGAGGGCTGCGCGCTGAAAATATTAATCTGTTTACCTTACACATTCAGTTAGCGGTCATCTTCAATGAAATTATGGCGTGTCATGTCTCTCTGAGCCGGAAAAATGGCCTCCCGGCTTCAAAGGGTTACTGCATAAGCACATGTTTTCATTGGGGAATTGGGAGTGATCAAGGGAGCTAATCAGGGGAATTGGTTTGGTTCTGACGTGTTGATTACTCACTTTGAGGCGATGCGGCAAGAAAGACATAGCTAATTTCAATTTTATTTGTTCTGAGTATTCAGAAATGTTATCCTTATCTTTCTCTATTTGCAGATCAAATTTACGATTAAGTGCGAGTTTGAGTCTTCTTTAACCGAGTGAGTGCTGGAAGCCCATATTTGGGCTTTATTCCGAAGTCCAGGTACCACATCTTGAAGGCTCATATTCAGTTGATGTGCTTTGTATTATGTTTGAAGTGACATTATTTAGTCTCTAAGGGTTTGCCTTGTTACATTTTATGGGAGAGTGTCCATAAGTATTCTCCCATAAATTGTAACAAAGCAAAGACGTGTGTACAAGATTTCATGTCCAAAAATATTTTAGCACTCTACCAGTTAATGGTGAAGGAGAAAGGTGATTCCAGTAGAATTTAAATGAACAGTTTCTCGCTGAAGAGCCATTAGAATACTTTAGTGAGATTACAGACTAGATGTAATACAGATGTAGAAATAACTAGACTTTATGATTCTGGAGAATCATGGCTTTTCCCGATGAGATTCCATGATTTGTCATGACCTCACAGTGTATGATGAATTGCTTTTGACTGTCTCACTTAAGTTCCTTCATTGAAAAAGGTGAGTATAAAAGTCTCAAATGTCTCAGTTTGATAAAAAAAATTGTTTTGGTAAAAACCATCATTAACGGTGGAGAGGGTTAATATCAATATCGTCGTCAAACAGGTTAATGACCGACAAAAGGAGTTATGTTTGTTTGACACATACCCACTGAGTGCTGTATCTATTTGAAAATGGTCCGTTTTATCTCAAATGTATCCAAAATATTGATGTCTGGCAGCTTGTTAAGGGTTAACAAGTTCTAACAGGAATATTTATTCATGCAACTTAAAATTTCACACCAAAAACTGTGAATGGTCATTTTTACTTAAAAATCTATGAGATGTTTTCAGAGAAATCCAGGGAGAACATGAATTTTAAGCTGTTGATGGGTATAATTGTTTATCCATCCCAAAACGGGTTAAGGGTTGTTTTTTTAATACGCTTATTACTTATAAAAATAATTCTCAGTGAATTCTACTTCCACTTATGTTGATTTCTCCTCTTTTTTGTACATGCAACTTCTAATTCACACTAAGATCTGAGAATGGCCATTTTTTCTTGAAAATCTACGTGATGTTTTTAGAGAAATCCTCGGATAACATGAATTTTTAACCTTTTGAGGGGTATCATCCAGTAACCAGCTCTAAACGGGTTAATGCTTGGTTTTATAAATACCTTCATTACTTACAAAAATGATCCTCGGTGAATCCCACTTCCAATGAAGGTGGTTATGTTCATCTCGCAGGTACACATTGTGTGTAATGGGTGGCCAAGTACAGCCCATTTTCTCAAAATTTGCTGTCTCTGGAGGGTTAACAAACGCTTACCGGAATCTTTTGTTCATGCAACTTGTAATGTCACTCCAATATTACTGACAAAAATGATCCTCGGTAAATTCCACTCCCAATAAAGGAAGTTATGTTTATCTCTCGTGTATTGTTTGGGTGCAGTGTTTGGGTGCAGTGGGGGGCTGAAACCGACCTATTTCATCGAAATTTCGATGTTTGGCAGCCTGTGGAGGGTTACCATATGCATCGCCTGATATGTCGTGTGTATCAAAGGGCGTGTCACAGACAGGTCTAGCAATGACGAATGTATAAAAAAAATCTACAAGACGTATTTCGAGAAAGTGCCGATAAACCCCAATTTTGGCAGTTTTTTTGCCAATTCTGACGAAATAAGGGTTAAATCGAAAATTCCGCTTCGGTCCATTGTTAGATTTTGTGCCCCACCATATGTGTGCAAAATTTCGTGACAATCGGTTCGAAAATGGCTTCTGAATCGTACGGACAAAATGTGTGGAAAAAAACAAAGAAACAAAAACAACCCCCCCACCCCCCCAAAAAAAAACCCCAAAAATAATAATCCGTAGAAAAACAATAGTCTTTTCCAGAGGGAAAAGCCTAATAATTGTCGTATCACCGGGTATCCTAATGACTTGATGTTGTCTTTTAGATGTCAGTGGGTGGGTGCTTGTATTTATAAGCATTGCTGAGTTTATGATGAAACGTCAATTTGACTTTTACGGCATGCTGCCCGACGATAAAAGGACTAGTGTCCTCCGCATCAGGCTATTTCGACAAATCGGCAACATTACAATGTTTAAATACCCACGGAATTCTCTGTGGAACATTTAATCGCCGTGGACAGTTCTAAAATGTTATTTAATTTGCTCATGCTGTAAAGATTTCACTTGCGCACAGACGTTAGCGTGGACAGAGGCACTGAACATTTTCCCCGTCCTCCTACACCCACCACGAGCACGTGGAAAATGTCCCCGTCCACGCTAAGTGTACTGTGTATGTCATCTTGACAATATTTCCACTTTGAAGTTTATCTTTCGAATTAAAAAACGCTATCTTAGTCGAATCATGCCGAATACCAATACGGTACTTCTTTATATCGAATTTACCGGCACTGGTAGCTAAAGAACATTTCAAAAGACTATGGCTTTTGCACCTTTAACATTATCGACACAGACAGGAGACGACTCATCAAAAAACATTTCTTGAATAAATGAAAAAAGGTATAAATTTCTGCTCCATAACATAGCTTATGAAACCTCATTGGAACGATCTCAGCGAGCTCGTTCCAATGAGGGGGTCACAAGTTATGGTTTGTGCACTAATTTGAAAAAGGTATAACATTTAAATAGGCATTCTTCTGTGAATAGAGCTTGCCTAATTAGGTCAATACGTGTGGTAAAGGGTTAAAAAATTATTTATTTATTTATTTATTTATCTCGGTTTAACGACACTTTCGACATCGAGAGTCATCTCGTGTCGGAAAGGTTGTAGTATCCCCCCACAAGGGTTGTGACACCACGAGTGCTGTCATACAATCAATCCGAAATGAAATATTCTCATTTCAGAACCATTGGCAGCTTCTTTAATGTCCAGGGCATTTCAAATTGTACACAACCTATAGGTTCTCAGGTCACTCCCTAGTGGAAAGTTGAAGTACATGTGGATGGATTCTTTTTTTAGGATGATGGTAAATTAATAAAAATGGCTGAAAAGTTTATTTCTGTTTGGAAATGTATGAACACTTGACTAAATTCATTTTACTTTCAAGTAATGTGTAAAGTAAGAAATGAAAAATTAAAACTCACCAAAAGTGGGGTATTTTATTTATGTTAAACTTTTTGCAGCACAAGGTTAATATTAAATATGTGTTTTCTCCACCCGTAAAACTGTCCGACACGACTTGTCCCTGGCTGTCGAAGGTGTCGTTAAACCCAAATAAATAAATAAATAAATAAATAAATAAATAAATAAATAAATAAATAAATAAATAAATAAATAAATAAATAAATACGCACTGTAATAATGGAGTCACAGAATTTCTGACTAAAGTCATGAATTGGACAAATGACAAAAAATAATTGCTTCTGTGTAACTGGCTTTACAGAAAAAATGACGGCTATTTTAGAGAGAGCCGTTATACTGTCTCGGAAGTACCAGTCTAAGCTGTTGAATAATTAAAACATGTGTCTTTGCTAAGATGGGTGATGCATGATGTCAGAAACAGCTCCCCCACTTCAGACAGCTGATTCCAATTATTCATCAAGTATTCAGAATCAGCCAATATTTATATTATTATATTAGCCAATTTCTAAATATTGACAGATATTTGTGACTCCATTATTACAGTGTTATCTTTGGCACCTTTTACAATTCTTTTTGGGAGTACTTATATATTTATATAAACCTTGTGATAGGAAAGCCTGATGCAAATCAAACACAAACATCAACAGTTTGGTTGAGTTTTAATTTTTAATTTCTAATCATTTCTTGGATTATATCATTCTTTCAGTATTACAGATGTCACGAGGTTCATTTTCTTGAAGAGAAAATAAGTTTAGATCCTAAATAAGAGTCCGTATACCTTCAAACACATGGAAATGAAATTTTCCACCATTTATGGTCACTAAGGCATCACTTTAGGGCTTGATTGGGGATCATCGCGGAACAGGCGTTTTTGGTGGTCCTGTATGAAGGAGACATGAAGAAATGCCGAAAGGTCAAATGTCTTGATGTCATCCGAAAAAAACTCAAATTGTACTGTAAGATACATATATACTAACACCATTTAACTCATTACATGCTGCTAGCGGAGATTTCTGCCCAGAACAGTATTTATCATGTAATTGAAACAAGCATTATTTAGGCACATTACATCAAACTTTATAGCGGGGGAGGAATTCGTCACATACAGGTGAATTGTGCACTTGGTGATACCTTCTTGAAATTTGGCACACTGTTAGTGTAGGCTATGAGGTTCTCAAAAACGATCGGCTACAAGTTGACACCGACCGGTGGCGACCAGTAGCGGCACAATCCAAAATGGCCGCCAGCGGCTGAAGGGAACCTCCTTTTCGACGGTCTACCGACTATACATCCGATTGTAAGGGCGCGAAAGTGAACTCTGATCCACGCACGTGTTGGAAACAGACGTGGGAGATGATGTAGAATAAAACGAGATTCTCTATACGGACGCATCAATTTCTTGGAACTTGAAAAGAGCGTTGTTTCTCCGGGATCAGCGTCATTCAGGCAAACCTGAATGACGCTGATCCCGGAGAAACAACGCTCTTTATGAAGCAGTCTCTTTGCCATACAATCTCTTGTTTGGCGTAATTCCGCAAGCAATTCTGATTTGTCTGTCGAAATTAATTCGAGAACGCGATTGTTCACAAAAATCATTCACAGAATGAGTGAGAATCCTCTTCGTGTACGGACTAGTACTGACTGGGAACGTTGTTGCTTTTGCCAGCAAGACAGTTCCAAGAAATTGATGCGTCCGTATAGAGAATCTCGTTTTCATGACGCCTATAAAGCTATTGAGGAAGACATAACGCGCTTCCTAGATAATGGCGTTGAGCTTCCATATAATTTGACCATTGATTGTTTGATGAGAGAGAGTGATGAGTGTATGTCGATGTCACTGTTGACGAATAAGGCAATATATCATAAGACATGCCGTGACAGTATTCGGACTCACATCGTACAGCGCGTGCTACACAAGCGAGAGCGAAATGAGGCAGTGGCATCCTGCTCCACGCTGAGTCCTAAAAGAACACGGACAAGTTTTGAATCTGGCTGTGACAGGAAACTGCCCCAGTGTGTTTATTGTCACAAACGCGAAGGTGACAGCAGTGAGCCTATTTGCAGATCAATGTCTGATAACAATAAACTCAAAATTATGGCAAAGGAAGCCGAGAACTGGGTTGTTTTTTCTCGGGTCAATGCAGCATTTGATTCCGCTGCTAGTGATCTTTACTATCACAAAACCTGTTATTGTAAGCTTGCCAATGAAGCACGAGCGGCTAAATCTAAAAAGTCGAAGAACGCCGAACATTCCGCGTCAGGCCTGCCCTATGACCCTCTCGTTATGGCAGAGCTCATAACATTTGTTGAACACAACGATTCCGCGATGAAGCTTGTCGATCTCAAGAATCTGTACAGTCGGAGGTTGAAGCAAGTCGGTTCTGATTGGCTTAGTGAAGAAATACATTCCACTCGATTCAAAGAACATTTGTTGCAGAAATTGGGCGATGGCTGGGACGCCTTCACACAGGGTAGAGATGTGTTTATTTCAAGTAGGTTTCGAGTTGGCTCCTTGTTGTCCGAATCTTTAACTCGTATAGTGTCTGAGGAAGAGGCAAAAAAGATAGTTGATGTGGGTCTTCTTCTGCGTAAACACATACTCATATCTCAAGCTCCTTTCACGGGATCATTTTCATCTTATTGCTTGAGCGAGCCTGTACCCAACTCACTCCTGACTCTTCTTAGAGTTCTACTTGAGGGCACATGTAGTATACAGAACTTAGGCGATGATGAGACTGTTAATGCCAAGACTCGAGTGGCTTGTACTATTTCACAGATGTTGATCAGCAATTCAGCGAAACGCTCCGAACATGCACAAAATGTTCACCAGAGACGTGACAGAGAAACTCCAATGCCTCTTTATGTGGGTTTGAAGTTGCATGCCCATGATCGTATGAAAAATCTTATCAGAGATTTTCATCAAATGGGACTCTCTGTCTCTTATGATCGCGTAATGGATGTTCGCAGGAGTTTCGCGAGAGCTGTTTCACTGCGGTTCAAGAACGAAGGTGTTGTAGTCCCAGCTAACTGCAAACGTAATGTTTTCTCGATAGGAACCACTGATAACATTGATGTATCTGGTAGATCTGATATGCATGGTACGTCCATCACACTCATTGGTCAACTGAGCAGGGACAATGTGGGTACTGATCCCCCACCACTGAGTTTAGATGTTCCAGAAGACACACAAATTGAACTCCCAGACGACTATGCATTTGTTCCTTTCGTTGAAGACTTTGGTGGGGACATCAGGCTTGAATCTCCAGATGAATGTAATGTACGGCCCAATGAATATGCAGATTTGAACGTGGGAGAGAATGACTGGTTGTCTCATGTGTCACAGATCAGCAATAAAGGGAAGGTTGATGGCAGCTGGCAGCTTGATGAAGTCCCTGTGACCTTTTCAGGCTTCTTTTCAAAACATGAAGATCAAGACAATGTCAAACCTCGTGCAGTTATTGGGGTATTCCCTGTTTTCAGTGAGCAGAAAGCGGACTCACTCAGTATGCAGAAGCATGCTATGTATGTGGTCAGGGAAGCTACTGCTTTCGTAAACCCCGGCCAGATACCTGTCATTGAAGGTGACTGTCCGTTGTATGCCAGGCAGAAAAAATGTCAATGGCTGTTCCCAGAGGAGATAGGTGAGGATCGAATGGTGTGTATGATTGGATTCCTGCATCTTGAAATGTGCACCCAAGAAGCTGGTGGTAAGCTTATGGGTGGTTCTGGTTGGGAGCGAATGTTTCACCTCGCAAAGATATTCACACCCGGTGTAGCATCATCCCTACTTGGTGGGAAACATGTCAAGAGGACGCGACAGGCATATCTTCTCACTCTAGCTTGGCTTGAGATCCTCAGAAAGAATGCTTATGAGATTTACTGTCAGCAGACTGGGCCCCATGAGTCATTTGAAATGTGGGAACAGAGGATTCTTTCACAATCTCCAACTGCGCGCTATTGGGGTGAAATCGTTCGGAACTTTCTCTTGACAAGCTGTCAATTCGTTCGGAACCAACGAATCGGTAACTGGCCTGGTACACTGTGTTCTATCGATGAGTTGTGCAGTTACTTTTTTGCCCTAGGACATACAAATTATTGTCGGTGGGTCCCCGTATTTCTGAGAGACATGTCTCAGCTACCCAGGCGGCATCCTTCAATCCACAACAAATTCATGGAAGGCCATTTTGTGGTCCAGCGTAGTGAGAGGAAGTTCAGTATGATGGGTTTAGATCAGAGCCAAGAACATAGTATCCAACTACTCAAAGAAGACAGTGGTCCAAAAGGTCTCTATGGCCAGGCTGAAGAGAAAGTCGTTATTGAGCTTTCAAGGTCAGAAGTTCTGCGTGTTATAGATGAGTATGAATATGCAAGTTTCCACACAACATCATCAGATAACACGGAACACCCGGAAAGTTCGGTATCAGAGCAGAAAAAATTTCTGAATCAATTGAAATCTCTCCTCGATCTGGTGAATCAGGGACTCATTATCAACCCTTATGATGAAACTAGTGGTCAGCTGGTGACATTAGATACTGGTGAATATATGGACCCCGAAGTTAGTAAGAGTTTACGGTCATTACCCGAAAGGGGCAAGCATTTATATTCCACTTTCTTGAAGGAAAGGCTTGTGGAATGCACCGTACCCCTGAATGATGTTATTCCCAAGGCAAATATATATACCTTCCTTAACCCACCCCCAGCCAACCTGGACAAAGGCCGAGACAAACTCATGTCAAGTAAAGCAACTGCCGCAATAGTTACCCAGATGTTCGTTTCACTGCAAGCCCGGCCTGATTCAAACATGGATGAGTTTTTCATGCACGAGAATGCACGTGATCCGCCAGCATTATCCGATAGAGGTAAGCTACGGAGTGGGACAAAATCTCAAATTCTCAATTGTTTACCAGCTATTCCTGCACAAGGGAAGAATTCAGCAGCTAGACAAGCTTCAGTTGTCATCTTGGATATGCCTGCTGTAGTCCATGTAATCAAACCACAGAAAGCGGATCTGTTTGGAGAATATGCTCGATTGCAATTATTGCCATACATCGAATCTCTGATTAACACGAACACCACAAGGGTTGATGCGATCTATGACTGTTACCCCGAAGGCAGTTTGAAGAATCAGACGCGAGCAAAACGCCTCGGTGAGACAGCAGTTAGGTTGATACGGGTGTCCGAGAACGTCCCTTTACCTAAAGGGAAGAATTGGCAGGCATTCTTGAAAGTTAGTGAGAATAAAGACGAATTTTTCAAGTTCCTGTCTGCTGAACTGCTGAAATTAACATCAACATCCGAGTACCAGTTGTTAACGACATCAGGAGAATATGTACTATGCAATAAGGATGTTAGCTTATGTGACATATCTCCATCGAACCACGAGGAAGCAGACACGCGCATGATGCTTCATCTCAACCATGCAGTCTCACAAGGTCACAAAATAGCTTTTCTTCGCACGGTTGATTCTGATGTCGTCATTCTGTCTTTGCACCATTTCGCAACATTCCGTGACCTTGGACTCAGTGAGCTGTGGATTGGGTTTGGAATTGGAAAGGCATATAAAGATATGCCAATTCATGAGATAGCTTCACAACTTGGACCTGATTACTGTAAGGCCCTGACTTTCTTCCACGCCTTCACAGGTTGTGATGTAACATCCAGCATGCTCGGCATTGGGAAGAAGACAGGATGGAATGCATGGATGAATTTTCCCGCATCAACTGAAATGATGATAGAATTGACTGAGAATCCGCAAGTCTTTTCAGAGGATTCCCCTCATATGCAGCATATCGAAAAACTCACCATACAGATGTACAGTAACAGTTGTGTCAGTACACGTGTCAATGATGCGAGACGGCATATGTTCACACATGGCCTTAAGTCTATGGAAAACATCCCGCCCACCAAAGCAGCTCTGTATCAACATGTAAAAAGGGTAATTCTTGTGTCATCTTTCATTTGGCATCGTGCTCTGCAGAAACACTTATGTGTGCCAGACCCATCACAGTACGGATGGGAGTGGAATCCACGTCTCAATATTCTGGTCCCATTTTGGACTCACCTAGGAGACGCAAGTGCTGCATGTGCACTGATGCTCCACTGTAGTTGTGCCAAGGCCTGCAAGGGCAATTGCAAATGCTTGAAAGCTGGATTAAGGTGCACACCTTTGTGTAAGTGTGAAGGTGGCTGTTGTAACAATATTGAGTAGTATACTGTCATGTTAGGACCAGTCATCTCCTATTCTGGTATTTTTTTTTCCATTTTCGGCCAGTTAACACATGTCATGTTTCTAGTTGAGTTGATTTTGCTAACAAATGTTCATCCCATGTGGCTTGCTACATTGTCCGGGGTATAGGAATACAGTTTTAGATTTCGGAAAATAGTCTGTTATTTACTGCACAAGACGGTGTTAATTCATGCATAGCATGATACAATATCCCCAACTATTTTGCCTCTGTACAACAGTTGATACCTTCGTTCACCCGTGTGTTCATCTATGGTATCCTTGTCTTTCTCTGGCCATAGGCCACATGTGACTAGTCAGTTCCTACTCCATAGCAAATCAACTTGGAAATCCTTCATCTTGTAGCGCACTCATGTCTCAATGAATCCATACCTGAGTTGATCTAATAAATCTAACGTAAGGTATCAAATTGCCATACCGGATCATATTTCGATAAGTTATTCGCTAAAACATTTCGACCACTCATCGACATCAAAGGTCATGTTTTGGCTCCCAGTGGTGGCTATATCTCTATATCCCTGGTAAAGTAGCATACCATGAGGGATGGGCATTAAGTGTCGGCAACATTAATCCTGACTTGGAACACACCACATCTTAACTGGCCGAAAATGAAGAATACTACTTGTAGTCAAAAAATATTCCTGTACCTCGAATGACTGCAAACATACACTCACCCCTTCTAGTCCCATTTTGCCAATGTTCTATACTGGCAAGATAACATTGTATAATTAACAACGGGAACTAATGCATCCCGAGTTCATTCCAGCACTGCCCTTGCTGGCAGACGTGTCGCTATGGTGTTGAGATTGAACCAGAACTCCTCTAGAAATTTGATAGTTTTATTTTCTTAGAAAATAAATCTATCGAAAATGCCGGAAGTTGAGAATAGACTGTCACTTTAATTGGATTATCAAATGTCCAAGTATCCCCACTGCTGCATACTATCGAGTACCCTTGTTCATGTGTTGACAGGAATCTCTCATACCATGTTCATTTGACCATTGCATTCCCGAGAAACATTCAACACTAATTTATCTACGGACGGACGATCATACTGACAGTCAGACACACAGACGCACACATCGACGGAAATTCTGATCCCATTATCCATTAATCTTCCCCCCAACTTGTTCCAAGGGCTTCACTCCATCATTCACATCAATTACAGCACATGTATGGTGTTAGGTTTGGAGCTTCAGTTGTGCGATCGGCGAAAATAGCTTTTTTTCGATCCGCTTGGCGGCCATTTTGGATTTCGCTGCTAGTGGTGGCTAGAGGATGGTGCCAACTTGTAGCCGATCGATTTTGAAATCTCTGATGCCTACCCTTACATCATGCCAAATTTCAGGAAGGTATCACCAAGTGCACAATTCTAGCGAATTCCTCCCCCGCTATTACTCCTGTCAACTGAATAGATATTTTCCATATCGATTTTTTGAGTGAAATTTAGATGATTTTTTCCTCAAAACTAGTCAAGGCTGCTTCACAGCAGCCATGACTAGATTTGATGAAAAATCTCCTGAAAATACTCAGCGGGTTAAGAGTTAAGGTAGGGTGGTCATAAAGGCGTTACGAACTTCAGAATGATTTGATTGATATTGTAGTGTGGCAAAAAGGAACACACATCACAAACTCTGTAAGGTTTTTGTTCATTCCGTTATCGACTCCGGAGAGGTGTTCATTCAGATCCGCAGCGAAACTGGCAGAGTTAAACTCCGGCACATACACACACCGACCACACCGAGGGTGTCTCATTAATCCATTGACTCGGTGAACTCAATGGATAGAGGGGACCGAAACCACAACCTTTCGATTACAAGCCCAATGGGTAACACCAAATCCACCGAGCCCCTCAAAGTCAATGGCTCCAAAATACAGCAATTCATATTGACCAAACGATTTCGTATGAACATCTGTTAGCATTTTCCTGATCTACAAAAACATCCATTCATGGCATTCGGTCAAGTTTATTGCTGTAGTGCTGTACACATAAAAAACTAAAATTATAAACTCTGATAATACAGTACGTGGAGAGTGTATTACCACTAAATCACCCGCAGAGTGGAGATTCCACCAAAGTAATAATTGTTGCAAAGCATAACAATCACAAGCAAAGTTCCAGCCAATGGACCTCCGGGTTATACCCGAAGGTCCATTGGCTGAAACATTGCTAGTGTTTTTTGCCCACATGTACAGAATTTGAAAGTGATACTTTGAGTGATAACTCAACTCCGCGGGTGATTTTGTTACAATCCACTCTCCACGTACTGTACATATCACTAAAGTTTGACTGCATGGGTAAAATGTCAACCACGTAGTCCAATTCAATCTCAAACAAGAAGGACGCCAACGCCCTATAGCTCAACAACATTCCTCTTTGATAATAACTTTGGCAAACACGAGAACTGTATCAAACAGGCCTATAACATGCGACAAAGCTGATCTAAACACAACCTCTTAAAAGTAACACTGAAAAAATAATAATTTTAACAGCAGAAGGGTTAATGCCATTGTGATGGTAACAATGAAAATCCTAAAAACATTATATCTCATCATGATGAGCTAACTGAAACAAAACTTCTTACAAATAAGTTGAACACAAAGGGATTGCAAATCATAGCAGCTCCTCAATGATGCCACAAAATATATAATTCGAAATAACATCACACAAATAAGTATTATGATGCAATAATTTTTAAACAGTTGCATAATAATAAGAGCTGTTATGCACTGAAAATGTCTAGGTGTGAGCTAAACAGAGACTTAACGTTAAAAATGTGGAAATAAATTTGAAAAATATTGACTGGATGAGGGTTAAATCATGGTAGAATGATAATGAGGAACATGTATGATTTATATAAAGGCCATGGGAAGAGAAGAAACACAGAAACTGACATAAACACTAAGTTAAACATGAAATTCTGAGCTAAACAGAAAACTAAACGTAAGTAAATAAATTAAAAAGAAGTTAAGAGAACGGTTTAAAACACATTGGGTGAGGGTTAAATAGTGATAGAATGATAATAAGCACCATACAGAACCAATATAAAGGCCATGGGATGAAAAGGTATCGGCAGCTGCCCTGTATAGAAACGTTAACACACTGAAAATCTCTAAGTGTGAGCTAAACAGAAAACTCAACGTTCAAAAGTTGAAGAGAAATGTGAACTGAAATTCAGTGGACAAGGGTGAAACCATGGTACAATGATAATGAAGAACATATATGAGGAATATAAGCACCATGGGAAGAGAAGGAACTCAGCAGGTGACCTAAACACTAAGTTACACATGATATTCTGAGCTAAACAGAAAAGTAAAAGTAACTAAAAAATGTTAAGAAAAAGGTTTAAAATGCACTGGGTGAGAATGAAATAATGGTAGAATGGTAGTAACCACCACATGGAAGCAATATAAAGGCCATGGGATGAAAAGGGTGTCGGCAGCTGACCTAAACAAAAACTTTAACACACTGAAAATGTCTTAGTGTGAGGTAAACAGGAAACTTAACATTAAAAATGGGATGAAAAAATTTGAAGAAATTCACTGGACAAGGGTTAATTGATGCTAGAATGATAATGTGGAACATGTATGATGGAATATAAGCACCATGGGAAGAGAAGGAAAACAGCAGCTGACCTAAACGTAAACTTAAACATGAAATTCTGAGGTAAACAGAAAAGTAAACGTAACTAAAAATGGTAAGAAAAAGTTTTAAAACACACTGGACGATTAAATAATGGTAGAATGATAATAAGCACAATATAGAAACAATGTAAAGGCCATGGGATGAAAAGGGTGTCGACAGCTGACCTAAACAGAAACTGTAACATACTGAAAATGTGTAAGTGTGAGGTAAAAAGAAAAGTCATCGTTCGAAATTTGATGAAATATTTAAAGAAATTCACAAGCGAAAGGTTAAATCATGGAACAATGATACTGAGGAACATGTATGATGAATATAAGTGTCATGGGAAGAGAAGGAGCACAGCAGCTGACCTAAACACTAATTTAAACCTGAAATTCAGAGGTAATCAGAAAAGTAAATATAACTAAATAATGTCAAGAGAAACGTTTCAAACACACTGGGTGAGGGTTAAATAGTGGTAGAATGATAATAAGCACCATACTGAATCATTATAAAGGCCGTGGGATGAAAAGGGTGTCAGCAGTCGATGTAAACAAAAAAATTAACCCACTGAAAATGTCGAAGCGTGAAATAAATAGAAAACTAAACGTTCAAAATTGGAAGAAACATTTTAAGAAATTCACTGGACAAGGGTTAAACCATGGTAGAATGGTAATGAAGAAGATGTATATGATGAATATAAGCACCGTGGAAAGAGAAGGAAAACAGCAGGTGAGCTAAACGCTAAGTTAAACATGAAATTCTGAGCTAAACAGAAAAGTAAACACAACTAGAAAAAGTTAAGAAAAAGGTTTAAAACACACTGGGTGCGGATGAAATAATGGTAGAATGACAATAAACACCACATAGAAGCAATATGAAGGCCATGGGATGAAAATGGTGTCGGCAACTGACCTAAAAAGAAACTTTAACACACTGAAAGTGAGTAAGTGTGAGCGTTAAAAATTTGATGAACAATTTGAATAACTTCAGTGAACCAGGGTTAATTGATGCGAGAATGATAATGAGGAACATGTGTGAGGAATATAAGCCCCACGAGAAGAGAGGGAACACAGCAGCTGACCTGAGCACAAAGTTAAACCTAAAATCTGAGCTAAAAAGAAAAGTAAACGTAGCTAAAAATGGTAAAAAAAGGTTTAGAATGCACTGGGCGAGGGTTAAATAATGATAGAATGATATTAAGCTCCATATAGAAGCAATATAATGGCCATGGGGTGATTTTTTCAAATATATAAATGAGCTAGTAAATAAATATGTATAATAATATAAATAAACAACTTTTTCAGCCTTTTACCAGTTATTATCAGTTACCCCGTGTCTGATCACGTGGTACGGGTTTTTACCTACCCGAAGCCAGCCGTATCCCATGAGGCCGAAGGTAACTAATAATAACTGGTAAAAGGCTGAAAAAGTTGTTTATTTATATGATTATACATATTTATTTACTAGCTCATTTATATATTTGAAAAAATAAAAATATGGTTTATTGAATATTTTGAAGTAAATGTTTACACAAAAAGTTCTAATGAAAATAAAAAATACATAATTATGTATCGTGTAGAGATTATTTATTTATGGTGTTATTTTGGGGAGGGGTGCGATGCGTTTTGTTTTGGTGTTTGCTTAATTAAAAAATGAAATGGCTCAAATTAATTTTACGAAACACTTTGCAAGTCATACTGAAACCGAAATTTTAGAAAAGAGAACAAAAGTAATACCAGTACCTACGGCTGAGTGCAACAAAAAGTGTGCAATTTACGAAAAAACATATTTATTGAGAAAAAGAGAAAATGTTGATTTTTCAAGTTATATTAGCAAAATTAAGGGATTTGGAAATCAATCCGCTATCTTTGTGTGTTTCGGGTTGTATGGGAATTTACGCTGGTCCGGGAACGAATATATCATTCGGCTGCGCCTTAGGAAACACTTTGCAAGCCATCTTGAAACGGCAATTTTAGAAAATGGAACAAAAGTAATATCAGTAAATACAGTCAACTGCAACAGTAAGTGTACCAATTTACTAACAACATATTCATTGGAAAAGGTGAATTGATTTTAAAAGCTATATTTGGCGTATGGCTAACAGAATGGAAGGGTTTGGAAATAAATCCGTTATCCTTGTGTCTTCCGGATGAATGGGAATTTACAGCGGTCGGGGAACTCATATACCCTGAGGCGCAGCCGAACGATGTATGAGTTCTCAGACCGCTATCAATTCACATACACCCCGGAAGACACAAGGATAATTAATATTATATACTGAATTCTGCGTAGTTGCATGCAATTTTATTGGATATATGAAGTGCCCAGGATGGCTTGATAAGTTAATGTTTTTCCCCGGAGAAGACCATGGACTTTCACCTTTGGGAAATACACAGTCTTCGTCCAACAAGAAGTAATTGAAGTGAAGTGAAGTGAAGTGAAGGATAAAAAAAATTATTTGTCGCATTGGAAGCAGAAACACATGTTGTCCTCGCCATTTCATTTGGCCTGGCCACGCCACTGTTTGTAGAAACATGGTGATTATAAAAACAATTATCTTCACAAGTAGCGACAGTGTTTGGAATTTTAAAAAAATATATTGATTGAACCACCATCAGCTCAACGTGTATTCACAACCGGAGAAAGTGTTTTCTTTAAGAATTCTTCTAAACTGGAGTTTTAAGAGAACCGTACCTCCTAAACTGAGAAAAAGAAATAAGCATTTTGACCCGGTTTAGAACTGTAAACCTCCCACGCCCCATTGAAGAGGCTCGTGGAACAATATTCCGAGATCAGAGTGCATATGCAGACAATGTGATGATGACGCTCTTGCTGATGAATATCATTATGTTCTAGAATGTCGTGCTTTTTTGCATGGCGTTGTTCTTTCCTCTCATCTTGGTATCAGGGGAACGAGGACTTACCAGTTTTGCGAACTCATGAGAACTACAAATACTAAAACACTGATAACTTCATTCAAATTCACAAAGAAGATCAATGCGAAGTTTTCAAACCAGTATTTATTGAGGGAGGACAATATTCACATGAGAGCTTGGGTACTATTGGGGAATACTGTTGTCAAGCCGAAACCGGCGAGGATGGACGTCCCTTGCCAAAATTTTTAGCCCCTATAATTTCCAGCTGACGTGAGCCTAGAAAAGCCAAGCAAGGTGTGATAAAACGTCTATAGAGGTAAAACACGAGGACTGTGTATTGGTAAAATGTTTGCAGGTGAAATTCTTAACAAGTCATACAGTTCCCGAAACATACAGTTAGCCTTCTTTTACGAAAGGGTATGTCCTTCGGTTAACGATACGAAGCTACACTTTTTTGTATTGTTTGTTTGGCTAAGTTTTCCGCCTGTGTGCGATCTAAACACCCCCCCCCCCCCCCACCACCACCACCACACTTTCGGAACAAGACATCGGATGTGCTTATGGGCCTAATGCCTTGGTCACTCCTTTCGAACCACTAACGGGAAGAGGATCCCAACTCAGCTAGATAATCTGTCTCCGGATTCCATCGGCAACCCAATTAACACTGTCTCATTTATAAGAAACCTATCATATGGCCACATATCCAGACGTGCTTGGCAAAACGAACCACTGAAGGAAGCGAAGCGGCCGCAGTAGTTCATACTGTAGCCACTTCGAATCATTTAGAATGTTCATCTGCTAATTGCAAATACCAATAGGCAGCTTGCACCCCATTGTTATGTCAATATGAAGTTCTATACTATTGGGGTTCCACGAGTTCCATATTATTACATTTGTTGTGGTAGAAAAGAAAATATTATTAATTTCCAAAGTGTGATTTACTGGGATTTCCGGGTATGATTATAAACGATAACTTCACAAGTGAATTATGCAATCAACAATTGGGTCATGTATCCGTGCGCGCAAACGAAGACGCTTTACCGTGGGTGTAATGGGGACTTCATTGTTTTTTTTTTTTTGTTTTTTAACCCTTTACCTAACATGAAAAGCAGACGACACTTGCAAAAACAAAATTCTTAAATAACTATTATTTTCATTTTTTGTCTCAAAAACATTGGTTATGGCCCCTCATTGGAACGAGCTCGACGAGCTCGTTCCAATGAGGGGTCATAACCTATGTTTTAGAAACAAAAAATGAAAAAAATAATGAAAATTAATTGGCGATTTTTGAGAATAGCGCTGGCCGGTTTTGACCGTTACGTTAGGTAAAGGGTTAAATAATGTAATTATCGTTAATAATGAAAAGTAATAAACAGAGAAATCGCTTGACTGGACTGGTTACCTGAAATAATTCATTCGAGGCGAGGGACTATATTGTAAAACACTCGTGCGCATTCGCGCACTCGTGTTTGTACAACATCCCTCACCTCTCATGAATTATTTCACGTAACCAGTCCGTCAAGCGATTACTCTCTATGTAATCACACTCTAAAATCGATTTGGTTAGGGGTTTCCCGGGTCGGTTGGGTTGAGGGGATATGAACCCAATTGGGTTCATGTTCGCTCAACCCAGTTGATTTGGGTTGATTTTTGACCCAACTGATTTTGAATAGCAATAGTAATCAGCAATGTTTCGTAGTAATGATTCTTTTACCATTTCACCCTATACCCTTTAGGTGGTATAAGAACACGCCTTATCATCAGCAATTATTTGTTATGCCCCCGTGTTAGAGGAAAGTTCTTTCATCTGGTAGCTGGATTTGGCACTATACAACCCATCTCCTATATTGATAAAATAAAATAAACAAATAGACAAACACAAATCAACAGCTTAAATGTTTCTACTCTTATTTGTTTTTTATGTTCTTCTAATACATCATGTAACGCCGCCATTGTTTGTGGTGTATTAATTGTATGAATGATGTACCTGTTGAACCATCGCATAATGGGTTGAGTGAATAAAAAGAAATAGAAATAATGTGTTTGATGGTAAAGCAATTAAGGTAGCCGAGGGAACGTTCGGTGGGTAAATCTCCACTAGTCAATTAACTCTTAGAAGACGGGAGTCGAATTTTCTTGCCTGTGATGTAATGCGGCAGATAATCTGGCTGTGACGGTTCGGCTATCTTTGGGTTGGGGGAGAATTAAACACTGAGCAGGTGCTTCTAGTCAAGTGTAAGGCAGACCACACTTGACAAGAAGCACCTTCTTTACTGTAAGTTTTTCGCGGTATGTCATGTTCAATAAATTCATTCTGATTCCCAGGCTACTAAGAGTTAAGATAGGCATGGAAACGTCTGATTGGGAAATATCCGCAAGGCAATTTTACATAGTGGGAGATGTTCTGTGGGGAGAATGTTGGCGGTTGGGAAATATCCTCTTCGGAAGGTGAGAAAATGTCCGGATAACATGTGATCTACAAAGAGACCGCTTTGGCTATGACAATATGCCGCGTCCCACTACTTTAACAGAAACAGAGCATCCCCAAACTTCAGTTATTAGTCTCGAAAAAGACCGTAACATGATTTTATTTCGTATTATCAGCCTTCAAGAAAAAATGTCCATTTGTGGTTAAATCAAAGGTCAGCCTGTATATTATCTAAAAGACTGTTGCTGATATTTCTTGGAAACCTGTTCTTTGGTCGACCGTACACACTAACGCCGAGAGTGGGTGGAGATACGGGAGGTAAGAGGGGTTTTAGTGTTTTGAAAAGCGTAGGTTGACCAATCGATACGTCTGGTCTGAGCTGAAAGTCGTGGGTAGGCGTTTGATACGGGCCTCCAATGCTGATGCAGGTGGCAAGAGTACGTAGTTGCATTACTGACCAGGTTCCATTCATATAAAAAACAACACTTTGTCCAGTTTGTTGGTTTTCCATCGATCTTTCCTGCATCGTGGTGGTCACGATTATCTTTGAAGCAAAAAATGCACCATACATACTGAAATACAGGTAATAAATTACCCAAATTGTAAGGAAACAACTGAGAAGATATTGTCAAGAAAATGCAGGAAAACTTTTACAGGGAGAACCAGTTGACCCCTCCCCTCCTCTTGCGTATCGTTCCGCGCTTTTGGCGCTCGCCAGGCGCGTAACGCCCATTCTACACATTCACATTGCCCAGGGGCCCGTCCACACTCTCGGTAGCCCTGACCGTACAGTCGTTATTTCCATCCCGGTACTGGACCAATGCCCATTAGCAACAGAGCCTCTGTCATGGTAAACTTGCGTAGCTTTTCCGTGAAATTGTTCGTGGTTCTTCAACTTTAATGAGTTCGTGCTGGCATAAATATCAAAAAAAAACCTGTGTCTGAATTTTTCATAGCCCACAAAGCACATCACTGTTGTTCTTACTAACACAGACTCCAAGGAATAGTTTCGACACAAAGTTGAATGAAAGATTTTTTAATCAGCTTGGAAACACATGTCAACAAAGTTTAACCCTATGCCTAATGAATCACATGTATCCCTTTTGGTAACAAACAAACAGAGCAGCTGAAAGAGAATTTCAACACTTTCAATAAAACCATATTATGCGACCCCTCATCGGACATAAGGGAGGGTCACATGATATGGTTTTGTTGAATGTTTTTGCAAAGATTTAAGAAAACAATAATTAAAATAAATGTGATATCGATTGTGTTGGTTAAAGGGTTAACGCTTTTGTAATAAAGCTCTTATTTATGTCAGAACACAAAGTGCAGAAGCCACAGACATGCGTTTCAAATTATTGACAGAAATGAAACTAATAACAGGCCCCAGTATTCCATGCCGAAATGTATCAATTCCTTTTTATTGGGGTTTAACTACACTTTTTATAGCGAGCGTCACCTCGTTTCAAGCAGTTTTGGGGCTGGGGGAGGTCGGACTACCAAGAGAGAACCACAGAGCAGCGGCGAGAAATTGCCCAATGTAAAAATTTCGCACAAACGGAATTAGCATCGGTTGAAGACAAGTGAACCACCAACATGCCGTACGCCTTAGTACATCACTCCACCCCCCCCCCCCCCCCCACCCCCGTTGGAAATCGGGATTAAGTGCCTAAGGACACAACGTCGTCACCGGTGGTGGGGCTCAACCCGTAGACCTTTCAGTTTGAAGTCCAATGCCATTAACACTGAGCCACCGCTGATGTATTAGTTCGAATATTTGCGGAAGAGATTTTTGACCCATCCTTTTCGTAAAGGCCATATTCACAAAAAAAACTGCCATTCAAATTTTATTTCTCAATTTTTCGCTCTGTATTGTCCATAGAAATATTTGGTAAAAAGATCATTTAGTGGACTCGTTTTAGTTGGCGCTGTACTGATGAAAAAGTGTCCGAAAAAAATTTTGAACAAGGTTTGCGAACATCAAGGTAGCTTCCTAAAACATACCTGATTTGTCTCTCTTTTTTCTGCGAATGGACAGTAAATCCGAATTTTTCAGAAGAGTTTGAGAACAAATCTCCACAAAGCCTCCACGCGAGTTCCTCAATAAATGACAAAACCGCAAATCCTATCTTTCCTTTTCTCTCTTAGTATAATCGCTTACCAGACAGATCTTTATCTGAGGGATATAACTAATGAATCTCTCCAGAACGATCCTCGCTACCAATAAGCAATTTCATTGCTTCAGCGATTGATGCATTTGTCACATTTATAACGTTGGCTGGGTTTCGTCTCTACGTTTATGGACTGTCGCATCATTTGCCAATGATGATCAGGCTTTCGTACTGTATCAAGTTTTTTTCGGATACGGTAGTAATAGTACTACTTTAACATTAGGTAAGCTCAGATCCTGCACACGTTTTCTGTGGATTGCTAAAGAGAGCTTGACTTACCAATGATAATCAGGGATAGTGGTCGGGGGTGGAATCTCGATAAAAGTGGAGGGGTACAAATTTACAATGCTACCATGGTTCGACCTAGTGTGAGAAAGGTTACAATCGCACATCGGTAAATGTACCATGACTCGCTATAGTCTCGCGTTTAGATGAATATGCCGCTGTGTAGTCACTGTCCGGTGTGTTTTTTCTACTTCAATCCAGTGGCGGCGCCAGAAATGTTTTTGTGGGGGGGGGGGGGGAACTAGGGGGGCAGACTCCCATGAAGGGGGGGGGGGGGGGGCAAATACGTAAAGGATCATATCATTACTTTGTTATGAGGTAGTCCAAACTTGGACCCAAAGTCCGTAATATACTTTTTTCGTTTGGTACGTCCTGTGGACGTACCAAACCAAAAAATTATATTACGGACTTTGGGTCCAAGTTTCGACTAAATGTAATGGTAATTAGCGGTCCTCCTTTCAAAAAATCCTGGATCCGCGTCTGGTGGGTCTGTGCGTGAGAGAGAGAGAGAGAGAGAGAGAGAGAGAGAGAGAGAGAGAGACTTCAAATAATTGAACAGTGCAAGGGAGATAATGCCCGTCTGTCATAATGCGAAATCCATGAGTTTTGAATTTTTTTAGACAAGGGATATGGATAGACATGCTTTTGTTGGCTCATAACTTAATTATAACTTATAAGTATCTACATCCGAGTCTTTAAATCTCTACTGCCTGGATGTGTTCATCAGCTAGCCTGAGGCTTTGAGCTAAGTGTGTATGGGGAATTATTGGGAATAAAAAAGAGAGGGGTGTGTGTGTGTGTGTGTGAGAGAGTGACTGAATGTGTTTGTGTGTGAGGGTGGATGGAAATGCATGCGAGATGGTTGGGGGGGGGGGGCAACTGGGGGGGCAAAGCCTTCGTTTGGGGGGGGGGGGGGGCAAATGCCCCCTCCCCCATGCCCCCCCCCCCCGTAGCGCCGCCACTGCTTCAATCATCTTCCAACCCGGGTTGGAAGATGGTTGAAGTAAAAGAAACGGACCGAAGCGGTCGAAAGTGGGATTCTTTGGCTAAATATTGTTTGGATTTGCAAATAATGTTACAGGAATGCTAGTATATTGATTGGCACGTTTGCATGCACCCATTTTAACTCATTGTGTTATTGCGCAAAAGTGAAAAAAAGTGGAGGAGCACGTGACTCCTGTGCCTACCTGGCTCCGCCGCCTCTGATAGTGGTGGCTCACTGGTTACAGTACACAATTTCAAACCGAAAGGTTGGCGGTTCGATCCTGACTAGCGGAAAATGCGTTGTACGGCAACTTGTGCCCTTATGCAGGACACGTAATACCGAGTGTTAGGGTACGCTGGTGCTGTGTACTAAAGCGTACTGCACGTCGATGGTGCACTTGCCTTCAACCGTTGCAAGTCCTGCTTGCGCAAAGTTAGTACGCTGGGGAGTATGCAGTTGCCCGCAGCTGTTCGGTGGTTTTTTCCGGGTATTACCTTTCCTGCACCCATAAAAATTGGCCTACACGATGTGACCCTGGTGGTTGAAAGTGTCCTTAAATCCCAATAAAAGAAAACAAACAAACCAATGATAATGTGGCTGTCGCACTGGGTCGAATTGGGGACATTTCGGATACGATAGGAGTAATACTACTTTACGATTGGCCCAGTCTGGGCCCAGTCTAGGGCTTGCAGGCCTCGAGTATTCTGTGGACTGCTATAGAATGTTCCTCAAAAGAACGCTGGATTTACCAATGATGACTGTCGAACTGGGTCCAATCAGGGTCTTTTCAGATATGGTATGAGTAGTAATACTTTAACCCTTTACCCAACGTAACGGCCAAAACCGGCCAGCGATATTCTCAAATATCGCCAATTAATTTTCAAAATATTTTCATTTTTTGTCTCAAAAACATAGGTTATGACTCCTCGTTGGAACGAGCTCGTTCCAACGAGGGGTCATAACCTATGTCTTTGAGACAAAAAATGAAAAAAATTAGTTATTCAAGAATTTTTTTTGCAAGTGTCGTCTGCTTTTCATGTTAGGTAAAGGGTTAACATTGGATCAGTCTAAGACTTGCAGGGCAAGAGTATTCTATGGATTGCTAAATAATGTTACCCAAAAGAACGGTTGATTTACCAATACTAATCCAGCCTTGAGGCTGCACGTTGAAAATATTAATTGGTCTGCACGACACATTCACTTTGCAGTTATCCTATTTTATGAAATCATGACGTAGCGTGTTGCCGTTACTGAAATGGTCGCTTAAGTTTAGGAGTTTAACGCTGGACAAGTGTAAGACTTGTAGGGTAAGAATATTCTAGAGACTGATAAAGAATGTTTCCCAAAAGATCGCTTGATATTAACCCATACAAACGTGACTTTCTGAATGGCATTAAACAGTGCGATCTTATCTGCTGCAAATAAGAGTGACTCTGCGAATCCCTCATGTTCGATTCAAATCGAATCTCTATCTAGTAGGGTATAGTATTCGAAATCGAATGATCGAATCGAAGCTCGATTATGGGGTGAGGCTGTTTATGTAATTTGTAAATCTGATCAAATATTCCAGCTAAATCATCTGGGCATGCCTTCCAGGATGTAGTTGGAGAGTTACCCGGTAAGGAGTATTGTTCAAAAGCAGGGACGGGTGAGAGGATTACCGGTACTAGGTACCCTAGTGCTGTGCACTGAAGCGTGCAGCACGTCGATGGTACACTTGCCTTCAACCACAGGGACGGCCGTTAGCAACAGCTCATTGTCAACATTATTTGGAAACTTTCAAGGGTGGTAGTGACAAGTGAGACTGGAATAAGCATCAGTGGTGACATGAGTGCAGATACTATTGATGTTACACTCAGTCTTCAGCATTTTTATGTACAATTTCCACCTGAACTGTACGCTTTGTGAGACTATGGCTAATACCAAGCTATATTCACGTGAACAGATTCGAAAGGAAACTAGTCCGCCAGACGAGTTCGAATCGAACGGAATAGTATCTTAAGATTCGAAATTAAAGGGTTCGCATGGCCACATGGAGCGAGTCTGTACTCGAAATATGGGGAAATTATCCGATGATTTAGTCCTACAGTCATGTAGAGTTGTTTGATTAACACTAATACTGAAATTTCAACCCGCAAACTTCATCCATAATGGAAGTAGGAATTCAATCAAACGAGACCGGATTGGTTAAATTCCTAGTTCCATTATGGGAAACAATTGCGGCTTAAAATGTTGATATTTTGACCGCAGTGTTCAAAGGTTAAATTACAGCTCACCCCTCATCCATTGGATGATTATTGTCTGGCCTGTAATAATTATTTCGATTATGCAAAATGGTTATCCATACTGCATTGAAAGGGTTGAATCACTCTGCCTCGTCATTATAATATATTGAGTCCTTATTTGTAAATTAAAAAAAAGTGGTAGAATGTAACCACGACAAATAAGAGACATCTTTGATTCTGTGTAGATGTGTGATCAGTAGAATACCACAAGACAAATATAGTCAAACGATGCGTTTTTTCGAATTGATACAGTGTCACATTGGTGAAGAAGCGGAAGCCGACATTACTTTCAAGATTACTATTGAAAACTCGTTTTTTTCAGCAAGGTTGGTAATGCATCCATACACGTCGTGTTCAATGCTTTGTGGACATCTATTTTTCAAACATTATCTGAAGAAAGACGTTTAAATTGTTTTCAGCTGTTCAGTACAGTGTTTACTAAAACAGACAGAACAATTCGACCGAATCGCGACTCAGTCGCGATTTGGTCGAAATGTTTTGTGCGCACCACTTCTTTCCCCCCACCAGATTTAAGATTCTACTGTAGAAAAGTAAGTGTGACAAAACTGAATCTCAGACGCTAATTTCAGTCTTTGTTGCTCGGTTGTTTATATTTTATTTATGAAAATTTTACCCTCTGGTGTAAGTGTGTTGCGATTTCGATTCGAGAAAGCTACCTCTTTTCAGATCACAGTACTATATGTATCACAATACTAAATATTTTCCCATAGGCGACAAATATAATCTTCATGCGAAAAAATATATGATCGCATCACTTTATTTTTGACATTCAAATATCCTTGTCACGTATAGACCTTCGGACAACTTTTTCTGACTCGAAAACAGAGGGTCGTGCAACAAATAAGAGAGAAACACTGACAGGTAGGGAAGCACCGATCACAAGCACATATTTTCAGGGAATTCCCAACAAGAACACGCCAATAGTCAAATGTATTTTTCGGTCCAAAAGTCATCAAATCATCCTCTTTATTTATTTGGAATATTCAACAATAATGCAAGATGCCAGTAGAATGCTTCAAACATTTATTGAAACGATATATCTTCCCAAGGTTGTTTACTTTTGGAGATTGCATCATTTCAGAGTTCAGCTTTTCAAGGCGGGTACCTTTGCTTCAGAACTGTAGTGGTCAGACCTGTACAGCCCCTCTTTAGGGATGGAGTGACGACCATAACAGGACGTGCAGATGATTTTCAAATAAACTGTGTTTTTTCTGTCTTTTAGAAAAGAAGTTTGTAACTTTCCACTCCAAGATCTCAATCTAAAGTGATCTATAGGTCATTATTTCTGTGCAAAACATTCGGGGATGTGCAATCTATACATATTCCCAGTTCCTTATTAGACACTCGTTATCAACCGATAAAATCGCTTGATAACGATGTCAAAGAAGGAACTGGGAATCAGTGACGGTTGTCACGTCAGTAAACGTTCAGACTTTTCAGAGTATAGTGTGCAGGTTGCTTGTGGTAACTGCTGGCCTAACATCTTAAGCACAAAATTAAGCCTTTCTTTAGTGTTCCGTGTATCAAATCAAGATTAATGGTTTGTGTTTTCAAAGTAGGAGTGTTACAAATATTCCTTCACCAGAAGCTTTTTTCAGAAAATATCTCAATCGCAACAAGAACTTTGATTTTGAATGGCTGCTGGAGAGATCAGATGCCTTTGAACCTTCATTTCTCCCAGTATAGATTAAATTATTTTGTGTGGCTTCATTTCTCTTTTAAATGTTTGAGGCTTTCAAAATTCAATCTGTCTTTAACAGGGATGGAATACGAGAAATTGTTGATATGAATGCTGTTTTCGATTATACTTAACTGTCGACTATGTCTTTGATGTTAGGATTAAATGAACCGACATTACATACATTTATCACTTTTTCCAAAGTGTGATTTACTGGGATTTTCGGGTTTGATTATAAACGATAACTTCACAAGTGAATTATGCAATCAACAATTGTGTCATGTATCCGTGCGCGCAAACGAAGACGCTTTGCCATTGGTGTAACGGGGACTTCATTGTTTTGTTGTTTTTTGTGATTTTTAACCCTTTACGTAACATGAAACGCAGACGACACTTGCCAAAAAAAATTATTGAATAACTATTATTTTCATTTTTTGTCTCACAAAGATAGGTTATGACCCCTCATTGGAACGAGCTCGACAAGCTCGTTCCCACGAGGGGTCATAACCTATGTGTTTGAGACAAAAAATGAAAAAAATAATGAAAATTAATTGGCGATTTTTGAGAATTGCGCTGGCCGTTTTTGGTCGTTACGTTAGGTAAAGGGTTAAATAATATAATTATCGTTAATAATGAAAAGTAATAAACAGAGTAATCGCTTGACTGGACTGGTTACGTGAAATAATTCATTCGAGGCGAGGGACTATATTGTAAAATACTCGTGTGCATGCGCGCTCTCATGTTTGTACAGCGTCCCTCACCTCACATGAATTATTTCACGTAACCTGTCCAGTCATGCGATTACTCTCTATTTCTTCTATCACAGAAGATAATATGTATCGATGAAATACCGCGAATTAATAATTTACTTATTTAATCTGAAATACTGATTTTCTGGGATGATCATAACTGCTAGTACCGTATTTACGAGCACGCATGTTGGGCACAGTTCCATTAAATAGGTCACCACGCAGGGGTGTATCAGAATATTGATTATGGGTACGGTCCAAGGACTGAGTTAGTTACTGCGCAAAGCACGGCGACTGCACCTCAGACCTTCGGCCGCTCTGCGTAGTGGCAAGTTAGGGGTGGTTTTGAAGGGGTAATTGATGGGCATCGCATTGTTCAGATTACTCTTTCATATGTTTTAGGGCTCTTGTTTATCTAACTAGTCGCATGGGGGCGCGGTGGCGTCGTGGTAACCGGTTCTCGTCAGATCACCGAAGTTAAGCAACTTCGAGCGCGGTTAGTAGTTGGATAGGTGACCATTTCAGCGACTGATTCGTGCTCCCGCGTTGTGTCCTTGGGTAAGGCACTTAACCCCGATTGCCTACATGGGGGCACGATGACGCTGTGTACTAAGGCGTGCTGCACGTCGATGGTGCGCATGTCTTCAACCAATCTAAGCCTGCCTGTGCCGCGGTGCAGAGTTCAGAGTTACGATGTTGGGGAGCTGACAGCTGCTCGTCGCTGCTCGGTGGTTTTCTCCGGGTACTCCGGCTTCCTCCACCCGTAAAACTGTCACCGACATGATGTGACCCTGGCTGTTAATGTGTCGTTAACCCTTTACCCAACGTAACGGTCAAAACCGGCCAGCGCTATTCTCAAAAATCGCCAATTAATTTTCAAAATATTTTCATTTTTTTGTCTCAAAAACATAGGTTATGACCCCCTCGTTGGAACGAGCTCGTCGAGCTCGTTCCAACGAGGGGTCATAACCTATGTTTTTGAGACAAAAAATGAAAAAATTTAGTTATTCAGGAATTTTGTTTGCAAGTGTCGTCTGCTTTTCATGTTAGGTAAAGGGTTAAACCCTAGTAAATAAATAATAATAACTAGTCGCATGAGTTGTACGTGTCAGTTTACTGCTTATCGGAACGAACAATAAAATGCAAATATATTCCATCAACGAAATGCTTGACGCACCGGTTACTGGCGAAAACTACGAAAACCACCAAAAATGCCCGGTTGTAACCGTTTCTACGCCATTGTACGTATGTATGTTATTTAATTGAATCTTACTTACAGTATTTTTGAATGTCTGTTTTTTGCTTTTTGTGGCGTCGGGGTCATATCGGGTCGTACGGGTTTACTGGTTGAGGAAGCCGCAGGTACAAGAAGAGAACAACCGAGCAACGGCGCTTACAGTAACATGAGCACAAACAAAGGTGGTTTAACGGCACTACTATGAGCCAGACTTACACCGTGTAGGACAGTTTTACGAGTACCCGGAGAGAACCACCGAGCAATGACGAGTAAATGTTTGACTCACCAACTTACCCGGTGTGGTTAGCACCGTTGAAGCCAATAGTACCGTCGTCGTGCGCGACGCCGTAGTAGACAGCTGTAACGTTCTCCCTCATACGAAATTGGGATGAAGTGTACAAAATTCATGAGCCACCAGCCAAGGTCAAGGTCACAGATAGAGGTCAATACATCGAATGAGCCTGTACATCAACTTTTTTTTATCCGGGCTATAACGTTCTAATCCGACGAGTTATCACAATTAAACTTATACAACAAATGTACCAACCCTAGATGGAGTTATGCATATAAAGCTCATGATTGACTCACCAAGAACAAGGCCACAGATGGAGGTCAACATTTGGAATGCTCATCGTCGTTTTATGTCCGGGCCATAACTTTTTAACCCTTTAACCAAAACCCTTTAACCAAAACATAGGTTACGACCCCTCGTTGGAACGAGCTCGTCGAGCTCGTTCCAACGAGGGGTCATAACCTATGTTTTGGAGACAAAAATGAAAAAAATAGGTATTCTTGAATTTTTGTCGTCTGCTTTTCATGTTAGGTAAAGGGTTAATGGGAAGGGATATTATAATGAAACTTACACAACATATGTACCATCACTAGGCGATGTGCCTTGTACAAAATTGACAACCGCCTCCAAGGTCAAGAACTCAGATAGAGATCAACAGATGGAATGAACATTCATATTTTTTTCGAGACAAGCCTACGATTTGCTGGTGGAATTAGATATACTCCGTGTCATATACACACCAAATAGATCACAACTAGACGGTGTATTGCAAACAAAATTCAAGATCGACTCTGCAATGTCAAGGAGACAGTAAGGGTCAACGAATGGAATACGGGGGAATGGGCCTTTGGAATAAGAGATACTCCAGCCAACCAAAAAACCAAACTACAAGCCGATCTCACCACTCAACACACCCAACAGGAGATGTGTATCACATGTCTAATCTTGTTACAAACTGTATATACTTGTTACCTCATAACTTCTCTTTTTCCTTTCACTTTCTTTCAATACTGCCACTCACCAGTTTCACTGCCACGCAATCAGCTTATATCAAAAACACAATCCGTCTTCCATGGTGCGTTGGTGGGCCCCATTTCCATCTGTTGTCAAACTTATCTGGACGTTAACCATGGATATTAGTATCGAGCAATATAGGACTACAGTAGGACTTCATTACAATTTCCTCGTGTGCAAGTACTTTGTCATGAGTAGATCGGTTGGACTCCCGCACCGTATAACGATTTATACGGTAAAAGTCCGTTTCACGCTGGTTTTATGCGTTATCCTTGAAATCATCCTTTTGTCTGGGGACATTGAAGTCAACCCAGGGCCATCTCGAACTGGGCCGGTAGACGTAAGTAGCATTTCTATAATTCATTATAACATCAGAAGCATCAGGAATAAACTTGATCATATTACAGACGACATTGACGAATTCGATATTATTTGTTTTACCGAAACGCACCTTGA
Organism: Pictodentalium vernedei; assembly: GCA_031216915.1. Taxonomy (NCBI): domain Eukaryota; kingdom Metazoa; phylum Mollusca; class Scaphopoda; order Dentaliida; family Dentaliidae; genus Pictodentalium; species Pictodentalium vernedei. The sequence continues at coordinate 602,289,714 of CM062296.1, read as the reverse complement.
TCCCAGTTTCAATTCCGACAATGTGTTGATTCCCAATTACCTCCCACCAATTAGAAAGGACAGGAACCAACATGGTGGCGGTGTCGCGGTCTATTTCTCCAAAGCAATTCATGCCAAACGTGTGCCTGAACTGGAATTCGATCAGTCAGTCTTATGGTTTGAGATTACCTCAAAACGCAAGTTTTTGCTCTGCCTGGCATACCGATCGGTTCAATTCTCTTCCAATGACTTCTGGGAGAAGCTCGAAGGCGCCATTGAAGATTCATTCAACATAACCCCCTCCCTAATAATTACCGGAGACTTAAATAGCGACCTTCTTAACCCCTCTAGTCGATTACACGAAGTTATAAACTGTTATAACCTACAGAACGTCATTAAAGAGCCGACTCGTGTAACGCCAACCTCAAGCACCTTATTAAACCCAATAATAGTTAGCGATAATGTTGTAATTTTGAACTCAGAAGTTCACGAACTTGGTGTTTCCGACCACAAAGCTGTATCAGCAGTCATAGAGACTGGAACCGCACAACACGAAACAAAAATTCGACAGATAAGGAACTACAACAGAGCAGATTTCCTCAAAATGAATAATTTGATCTCCGAAACAGATTGGTCTTTCATTTCAGACACGACTATGCCTGATACGTCATACCATAAATTTGCATCTAAATTTCTAGGTATTGCCAGAGAATGTATTCCGTCCTACAATGTGGTAATACGCCCCCACGATAAACCTTGGTTTGACTCGGCTCTACGTCGGGAAATTCGCCACAGAGATCGTTTTCGGAAACGAATCTTGAAAAACCCAAATCCACAAATAATTGAAAGATATAAACATTCCCGAAACAAAGTAAATAACATGAAAAAGAAGGCCAAATCCATTTATTATTCAAACCTAGATACTTCACTTTCGGTAAGTAGAAACCCCAAAGTATTCTAGCACACTGTTAAATTTTGAAAGGAAACCCTCGGTCCCCTTTCTTAACCAAGAAGATGATGCGGGTAGTACAGTTATGGTAACAGACGACAAAGACAAAGCCAACTTGCTCAACAAAACATTTCTTTCAAATAGTAAGATACATGGCGAGGGGCATAGTTTACCTGTCTTTAGAAGAAAGTGCTCTCAGAGTCTGTCTGAAATAAACTTCTCTGAAGACGAAGTGACTCGAATCCTGGGCAATCTAGATACCAAAAAAGCAACTGGGCACGATGGTATAAGCATGCTTAAAGAAACAAAAGCCACAATATGCAAACCTCTGGTTCACCTATTTAGGCTTTCGTTTTCTTCACGCGTCTACCCATCAGAATGGAAGATAGCCACCGTTGTGCCGATATTTAAAAAGGGAAACGCACACAACCCCAGCAATTACAGACCCGTTTTCCTCCTAAGCTGTGTCAGCAAAGTTATGGAGAGGATTGTTTTTAACCAAATGTATGAACACTGTTGTGCTAATAATTTATTTTTTAAATACCAGTCTGGCTTCCTACCCCAACATAGAACCGTTTATCAGCTCATTGAAATATATCATAATCTCTGTTTAGCCTTTGATAGGAACCAGTTTTCGCTTGGAGTATTTTGTGACATATCAAAAGCATTCGATAGGGTTTGGCGTGAAGGGTTAATTTACAAACTGAAACAAAACGGTATATCTGGCCCACTCATCGAGTGGACCAAGAGCTATTTGTCAGATCGTAAACAAAAGGTAACTGTTAACGCAACTCCCTCTGAGTACTTACCTGTTAATTATGGAGTTCCCCAGGGATCTGTCTTAGTGCCCTTCCTCTTTCTTATATACATCAATGACATTACTGAAAACTTAGATTCACCGGACGCCTGTAGATTATTTGCAGATGATACAAGTATAACAGAAAGTGGATTTGAACTGGATGACATTGTTTCAAAGTCTAATGAATACCTTGCGGCTGTTTCCGAATGGGCAAACACGTGGCTTGTTACATTTAACCCATCAAAAACCGAAACCGTTTTATTCACCAAAAAACGTGTTAACCTAAGTACTGTTGTGATGTTTGGTGACACGCCACTTGAACTCACAAAGTCTCACACCCACCTTGGCCTGTCCTTACAGGGAGACTTAAACTGGCATGCCCAAATTAACAGATTATGCCAAAAGGCTAATTCCAGGCTATCTCAGTTAAGAAAATTAAAGTATATCCTAGGTCGAAAAAGCTTAGAGACGCTATACAAATCATTCATACTCCCGATCGTTCAATACGCAGACGTGGTGTGGGCCGGTGCACCGCATTACCTACTTACCAAATTGGATAGAATCAACACGGATGCAGCGAGAATAATATCCGGTCTAACAAGATCAACCCGGTATCTGCTCTATATGCAGAACTTGGTTGGGAAACCCTTGGGCAGAGGCGTCATCTCCACAAAATGATAACGTTTTTTAAAATTGTAAATAACCAGGCCCCTACATACCTCTCTGACTTATTGCCACGGACCTTTGAGGACATTTCCCCGTATAGCACCCGGTCCCATTCCAACTTTCAATTACCACTCACATACACGGAAACATATAAGCGCTCATTCATCCCCTCGTGTATCTCGGAATGGAATGCACTACCCTTAGAAGTAAGACAGTCGAGTTCACTGAACAACTTTGTCAAATATTTTGATGGAGGCAATTGTAAACCACCTAAGTACTTTAATAATGGCGATAGGGCCGTCAATATTATACACTGCAAGCTGAGGAATTCTTGCAGCGACCTAAATTATGATAAACACTCCAACTATATTCATAACACAGCAAGATGTTCTTGTGGTTACGAGGCTGAAGGTGTGAACCATTACTTTTTCAACTGTAGTAACTATTCAAATGAAAGACTAGTCTTACAGAGAAATCTTGCGCATCTTACAATAAGATCGGTCTTTGATCTTCTTTATGGTATTCCAAACTTACCGGAATCCGTCAACATCCACCTTTTTCGAAGTGTACAAAATTTCATCAAGGCCACGAAGAGGTTTTAGGTAAGACGACAACCGAGCAGATATGACTCACAACATCTTAGTCAAATGACCTATAATATGAACTCGTGTCCACCTCTGTTTCCTTCACACATGACTTTCCGCATGTTTGTCCTGCATGTCCTGGTTATAGCATTGGTATGGGGCTCCGCTGGATTCGTGGTTGTGTTGAAATATGACCCGTTGGTATTTAATTTAAAACCAACAGTGTTGTAGAGTGGCAGCTCACTTCTCTTCTCTTCTCCCTCTCATATCTCTGCTCTGACTCTTGTGAAGTTGAATACCCGTCAGGTTTTATTTCGAACTGTGTACATACACAATATTGTATCAATATATACACATGTTTCTCTTGCCATTATATGCACATTATAACTTCTCATAAATATTTGTAAACATAATTTGTAATTTTCAGATGTATATTACGGAAAGGATATAATCTAAGTGCTAGGCACTTGTTATCCAATCCCTTTTGTTATAACAAATAAAATATGTTTAATCTAACGAATGGAATGAGCAAGCGCATCAACTTGTTCGTTACCAGTCCATATTTTAGTGGAAGGAGATACTACAATGGACAGCATATGTACCACTCTAATGGATGGTGTGTTGAATACAAAGTTCACGATTGGCCCATCAAAGTGAATCTCACAGATATAGGTTAACACATGCCAACAACATGAACATAAACCTTTTTTGTGTCTGGTACAAAACTTCTTAGTGCAAGGAGACACTATGAAATTTGCACAACTCATGGACCACTACTAGACAGTGTGTACACAATTCAAGATTGACCTACCAATGTGAAGGTCACAGATATAGGTCAGCACATAGAATCAACACGCACAACAAATGTTTAGTGCCCGCTCCAAACGTTTAATGGAAGACTCTAGAGCAATGAAACTTATACAGCATGTGTACAAACAATAGGTGGTGTGTCACTTAAAACTTGCCGTACAAATATGCGAGTTTGGGCTTGTTGCGATATATTGGACTTTTTGGCGGTCATCTTGGACGCCATTTTGAAGAACTCGAGTTGCCCATGGTTTATAGACTGGTATCATTCAGATTCAGATTTCATCGGCTGATAACGACTGTCGAATAAGGAAATGAGAATAGGTATCCGTTGTCATGTGCCCCATTGAGTTTCAAAGTGCTTGGCAAAAAATACGCTGGACGTGAGATTTCTAAATGTTAAGATAGACTGTGAATGTTTAATTTACGTTTTTATCATTCAGGTTAACAACGCATTTGTTGTGCACTTATGCATACGGATGTGCGGTGGCTTAGGGGTCAAATATTCGACTTTAAACTGAAAGACCGATGGTTCGATACTGACCAGCGATAACGGCGTTTTGTCCCCATACAAGACACATAATCCCAATTGCCCACGTGGGTGCACTGCATGTCGATGGTTCACTTGTCTTCAAGCACTGCTAACTCTGCACAGTTATGTGGTTCTCTCCTGGTACTACGGCTTGCTTCATTTGTAGGACTCTCCGACGAGGCCCTGGTGATCGAATGTGTCGTTAAACACCAATAAGCAAAGTTGTGCAGGCGCTCAGAGAAATTTAAAAGATAAATCGACGCGCAACTTTACGCTGTACTCTTGCGCTCCATTCCATTCCCAGATTAACCTGTCAATGTGAAGGTCACAGATAGAGGTCAGCACATAGTGTCCGCCCCAACTTTTTAGTTGGAAGGCTCTAGAAAAATTTAACGAAAACAACATTGTACAATCGCTAGGTGGTGTGTCGCTTAAAAAGTTTCCTCCTTGTAAATATGCGACTTTGGGCGCGTTGCGAAATATTGGACGTTTTGGCACCATCTTTGATGCCATCTTGAATATCTCGAGTTGCCCGTGGTTTACAGATTGGTACCATTCAGATTCGGATTCAGTGCAAAAGATACCCTAGAGACGACCAATAAACCTTTTACTTCCCGACATTGAAAAATTACCTCCAAATGGGCATTTGGCTGCCGGACTATGTCTCTTCCAAAGTAATTACTTTGCATTAATTTGGGATTAAAACGTAAAGATTGTTTTTTCGGACTTAGCAAGCCAGATAATAAAAGGAATACCTAGCCTCTTTTGAGTGGTTACCATAGTTATTTCACACGTGTGTGATCACTCGCTGAAAATGTATATTTCACCTGCTTGCCAGTCGTGAAATGTTATGGTATCTGATCAAAAACCCAAGGTATCCCTTATCAGTTAGTATTCTATGAACTGAAAATGAAAATAATTGGATTTGAATGTCGAGTTTCATATTTTTGAGTGGGTCGAAATTTCGTAAATAAAATACTCCGAAATCAAGACAGCATCAAGAAAAACAAAGCGAAAATGGCATCTCAGATTCAATATTCTCGCATTTTCTCGACATGTGAGATTCTACAGTCTGAAAATGGTTTCGTGTTGTACAGTCGTCTTACTATCTACAAAAACATAGGAGTGAGTGGGTTAGATATTGAGTTACGGACGTGGCAACCGTTACTTGTTCCCAGTTCATTATTCGACATTCTTTATCAACCGACTTTATCGGTTGATAGCGAATGTCGAATAAGGAACTGGGAATAAGTAGCCGTTGTCAAGTGCCTCATTAAGTTTCAAAGTGCTTGGCAAAAAATGCGATGGACATGAGATTTCTAAATGTTAAGATAGTCTGTGAATGTATAATTTACGCTTTTATCATTCATGTTAACAACGTGTTTGTTGTGTACTTATTAATACGGGAGTGTGATGTCTCAGGCGTCAAAATATTATATTTTAAACTGAAATGCCGATGGTTCGATCCTGACTAGCGGTAACGGCGTTTTGTCCTCGGGCAAGACGCATAACTCCAATTGCCCAAGTGGGTGCACTGCATGTCGATGGTTCATTTGCCTTCAAGCACTGCAAACTCTGTACAGTTGGTAAGTTGGAGAGTCTGAGTTAGTCGCCGCTGTTCTGTGGTCCTCTCCGGGTACTACGGCTTGCTTCATTTGTAGAACTGTCCGACACGATGTGGCCCTGGTGGTCGAAAGTATCGTTAAACACCAATGAACAAAGTTATGAGGGGACTCAGAGAAATTTAAAAGATAAATCGACACGCAACTTTAGGCTGTACTCTTGCACTCCATTCCATTCCCAGTTATAATGTTTTTTTTTATTTTTTATCAGGATTAAGGGTTTTCCTGCTGCCGGTGCAAACATAGCATGTTACCCAGTAAAGGTATAATGCTGACACCTGTTAACCCTTTACCCAACGCAGACGATTTCAAAATTTATTATTTTAAATATCATTTTTAAAATTTTTTCAAAAAATTTCAACAAAACCATATCATGTGGCCCCTCTTTGGAACGAGCTCGACGAGCTCGTTCCAAAGAGGGGTCACATGATATGGTTTTGTTGAAATTTTTCGAAAAATGATATTTTTTCAGCTGCTGAATTTATATATTACGCGGGCGGATGCGGGCGATTCGTTGGGTAAAGGGTTAACCCTCTACACACTGATGCCAAATACCGAAACTTCAAGTGCAACCTTTACCTGTAATGCAACTAGGAATTTATTCAATTCAGTCTTGTTTCAGCTCTGTCAAACAAGATTGCCGTGCAGGGGTTAAGAAAATACACGCCTACAAATATGATTAGTCCTTTTGTCAACGATTGTTTGATACCAGACTCTATTGGGTTGTTCATCAAATCAGTTTGCAACAGTCATGACTTGATATTACGGGAAAGTCAAGAAATTCTCAGCGGTTTAAGAGAGTTTAGAACATACAATACTGCCACTATCAAAAAATATCAGAGAATTACAATCAGATCACAGTTGGATCGCGATCTGGTCAACATTCTCTGTCCATTTTCTCTGTCCTCAGCGTTATGAGATTTCACCCATCCAATATGGAAAGCGAAAACATCGCATCTCAAATACTATTTATGCTTATTTTTATGTTTTTTAGTAAGTCCTTAGTTTTTCAATAGTTCAGCCTATAAATTTTTGATCCGACGGTGTAAAGATGTCGCGACCGAATAGCAATCCCATCGCGATCCCATTAAAAAAACACTTTTGCGATCATAGAAAAATATATCAAAATTCATTCTGTTTTACCAAATGTACAAAGCTTCTTAACTCGCAGAAAAAAGCTACAAATAAATAACAGAAGTGATTTATCAACTCAGTTGGTTCATTTGGATAAGTGAGACACAAATGAGTGAATGGTATAAAACGTAGATTTGTTCATCTTTATATTATGCAGTCGGAAATTAGCACTGTGCATTGCGAAACATCAAAGGAAGAATAATGTAAGATCAGAAAAAAATTAAGACTGTATTTTGTACAATGAAGTATTTATTGCCATGTGAATTTTATTTCGGTTTTTTTTTTTAGGTTTATCTTTATCCAATCTTCTCAGTGTTCAGATATCTAACATCCTAAGTGTACCATCCACGGACACATATGTTTCCTCTTTTTCTCCCACGGCCCTTTACACCTTCCAAAAAGGAACTATATTGTAATATTCAATAATACAGTCCTGTGATCAACAAAGGGGCCTCTTTCTCGATTAGATGGCAATCAAGAGTCAATACTATAAAAGGTTTACAATTGTTTTTTTTCAGAATTGTATTTTCTACCTGTCAATGTACATCACTGAGATAAATTATTAGCGTTCAAAAGGCATAGCAATTTACCTTCGGTAAATTGCTATCTCTTTTGAAGCGCTAATGATCCATTTATGTCAGTTATTTCCATAAATAGAAAATACAATTCTGGAAAATACAATAGTAAAAGTTTTATAGTATTGGCTCCTGGTTGCAACATAATCAATCCAGCGGCAAGAGGTTTCATCAACAAAAAATGCGAACTCAAGAGTGAATCAATTACAAAAAAAGGAAATACATGTATCGTTTAATATTTAATGTTCCCCCATTTCGTTTTTGAAAAGAAAGTGAGATTCTACAGCGATGTTGGAAGGTAGCCAGCAAGAGAATTTCGACCGGATCCCGACTAGAGGACATGAACTCTAGCGGTCTTCCAGCTTGTCCTTCCGTTACAATACAAATAAAAACAGTGCTGCAGTAATGAAACAATACTTTTACACAGACAATCATGATCATGATGGACATACAATACTGTTATTATGAAATCATGCAGGTGACTGGTAAACATGCAGAGAAACATTTGTGAGTTACAAACCATATTACAGCTGTACGCCTCGTGTTTTTATCAGAAAGAGGGAAGCATACTGTCGATGCCACCATTCCTGGAATGTATTTATAATACAGAACTGGAGACAACTTTTAAGTTTATGGAAAAATGATTCCCAAAGCGACAGGGCTGTAACTGTGTCTCAAAATTAGTGGCGTTTCACGTTTCAACTCGTTGTGATTAGTCACCAGGATGTTACATCAAGACACTTCTAATAGAAGTGTTGTGATGAAACATTTGGGTAGGTCATCTGCAGTAAACCCTCGTCTTTGACTTGTATCCCTCTCATGTTCCGAACTCTCCGTGGTTGTTATTCCTCACTAGTTATGTCATATTGATGAATTTAATCGACATGAGAAACAAATTTATCCCATAAATGGACGTTTATTTGAACAATAAAAGCCTTGGATAAATTTTTGCTTTGTTCACCTAGTAGGGTGATAAATTTTCCCCGTACGTTTAACACTGAAAGATTTTATTCCCCTAATAGCGACGGCCATGTTGGCCTCTGGCCTCTACCACAGGCCATAATTAATAGTTCCATTGTTGATTTCTTTAAATCTTTCTGAAAGTATTACACAATGCCAGATGAAAAAACCACGCACTGCTCATATAATAAAGTATTTTTGCAAGTTTAGCTCAAGTTTGTAGTGGAATTATTTTTAGACAAAATGTATTACTGCGCCTTGTTTATTTTTCCCAATTTTGCTGGTCGATCGAATTGGACCTATGTGCTCCTCACTTCTCGCTGTGTTTTGTAACGAATTATAACACGATTTTGCCGCGACTGCCCTGTAGAGGATTTATGGAATAAACAAAATAAACGTGTAGTGTTTTCAAGTAAAACATTTATTCTATTCGTAGAATTATGAATGAAACCGACTCGCCAGAGACGAGTCGGTTTCATTCTTAATTCTACGAGCAGAATAAATATTTTACTTGAAAACTCTATACATTTATTCTATATTTATTCACCATTGTTTATCTTCTGTCTATGGAGATAATTCCGCTCAGTATTTTATATTGTGTATATTTATATATTTAAAAAGCCAACACTTGCAGTGGTGAAAACGTCAATGGAAAAAAATATTTGTTTGCGGGCCTGATCAAATAGTCACAAATAGCCACATTCCAGAAAACCAATGTAGGGTGACCAGGTTCATATTATTCTACGGTCTGCGGGGGTTGCTGTTGGACCTAAAGTGAATTTGGGCGATGCTTTTAAAACATATTGGGCAAAGATAATTTATCACTTTCTTCGCATCGAGAGAGATCCTCTCGGTCACTCATATCGACTGGTCATATTGAACTATTTCTACTCCCCTGAATATGCATGCGTGTAAACAGTAGTGAAAACCCAAATGACTATAGCGGTCCATGGGAGAAAAACGAAAAACTTTCATTTGCCATAAATTTCCTTTTTTTAACAGAATAGATGGACGTATGATTAAATATTCCTTAACATGCTCTTTAAAATGGTATCAAATACTTTTTGTTAAAATTAGTTTTTAATGGTTCCATTTTTGTTTAAAATTTTCGCTTTTTATCCCAGTACACCGCCCTATTAGTTTGTTAGAAAAGACTGATGGGGGTAACTTCAAAGTCCAAAAAATGTACTAAATCTCAATGAGAAGATTTGGACGGACATAGATGTGATTAAAACAAAAAAAAAATTAATTTTCTTTATTCTATAAACATATTTAGGATATGTTATTGTTTTAATGGTTCCATTTAACTT
>CM062296.1:600399821-600479697 GCA_031216915.1 Pictodentalium vernedei | reverse complement strand
AGTGGAATCTCCCCTTTAATGATTTCCAAATACTTCGGTTGAGACAATGGGTTTGGTCAGTGTATTTTGCACTACTCTCAAGTGATAGCACACTGGATACTGCATGGAGTACCTACGAGCTTTTGTCACATGGACGACCGGAGGTAAACCGGTGGTCCATGTGATGAAAGTTTGTGGGAGCTTCATACTTTGTGTTTGCTTTGGGATTAGTTTCTGTTTGTTTCGTTTTTGCATAAGCTGCTCTTATATGCTACAAAACTGGGGGATTAGAATACTTTGTTCCACAACTAAAGGAGATACCATGTTTGAATGGAGTCGACCCCCTCCCTTGCACTGAGGTTTAGACTAGGGGGCCTGTCAGCATATCTTGCATTACTTTGTAGAGATAGCGTGCTGGAAAAGAAGACTTTAGTTTTGGGCAATACTGCAGGGAGTACCTTCGAACTAGTTTTGTAGCACAAGGAAGTACTGAAACCGTCACTGCACTAATATCCTTTTCATTGTCAATGGGATCTTCCTCACTTCAATAATTATGTATAATCTGTCCGATGCACTTGGAGAAACCCTTTACTCGATCGACCCACCTTCTCCAAGATGATTGCCACCGTGACATTTTTGGTATATTTTCTCTGCAGAGCATGTCATCTGGCTGGTGAAAATGACGGCTCTGACTACTACCAAGACATCTCGAACCAAAGGCACCCAGGACACCTTGACCCTGGTCACTGCGTGGTTAAGGGAAGATTTAAGAGAGATTTTGAGGTTAAAGAGCACATGGGACTGAAAACTGGTAATGGCGGGTAACATAAAATTAGACGAGATCCAGGCGCAGGGCAGTGACCGTTGGGAGCGGGAGAGCAGGAGAGTGGAAATTCACTCTCCACTTTTAGATTTTACGAGAGTGAAAAATTTTAGGAGAGTGATTTTTAAAATAAAAAATAATGCCTCGGGCCAATTCGCCCCCAGGTGGAATAATGAGGATTGGTGGTGATTGCTGTTGAGAAATCAGTAGGCCTAATAACGCGGGATTTCCAAAATAATTGGTTTTATGACGTTTCGGCCTTGAGACGTTTCGGCCCTAAGAGGCCAAAACGTCTTAGAAATTGGGCCGAAACGTCTTCACATTCGGTAATTCTTTTTTAGATGTGATTGTGTGGAGGGGTTTGTGGAGTTTTAAATTGGCAAGTCCCAAGGGTGGTCGCTCATGACAGGTTCTTCTGTACTTTGCACTTCTCCGACCAGGGGTCAGCCTGGCAGCTGATTTTAGGGAGAAGTGACTTCTCCCTTCAGAGACTTTAGGGAGAAGTCAGGACCCAGGAGGGAGAAGTCAGTGGACATGAAGGAGAAGAAATCAGAAAAAAAACATAAAACGTATATGTCATCGTGACAAAATAAATGAACATAGAGGACACAATTGTGGAGAAAAAAATAAATAAAAGTTATCCAAACATACAAACACACACAAAACTAAGTCAGATGGTTACATAACAGAATGTAGGTTAAAATCCCCACCCCCACCCCACAAAAAACTGTGTCGTTCATGGTTTCTGAATACCCCCTAACTCTTTGCCGAACAGTGATGACTAAGGTTACCGTGCAGTTGATTTTGTATTTGCGTCAACGATGTGGATTTGAAATTTAGTATGACCCATGGTGAGAGTGTTCTTCTCTGTAACAGAAGGTATATTCTTTTTAAAAAAATATTTAAAGTGTTTAAAATAAATTTCAAGTTCATATAAGAAGCTGGGTCGTTCATGGTTTCTGAATACCCTAACTGAGTTGAAAAGCGTAGTCAAAAAAGTTTTCGATATCCTTCGTAAATTAAGCGTTATTAACAATTTGAGTTAATTAATTTCTTTGGTAAATGACAAAACATTTCAGTTGTCTCCCTTCCCGGCTGCGCTGTGTAATAATACACTGTTCAGAAAACTGACAATTTCTGCCAACCATCTTTCACTGACACGTGCGATTGGTGCTTTGAAGGTCTGCCATTCTTATCCATCCAAATACCTGTGATTTCTATTGTAGCCTTATTACATTTAACCCCCTTCCAACAAACTTCACAAGTTTTCAAAGAAAAACATTCAATGTATTGCGGGGCGAATTTCAATGCAGCCAATTTTTCAGTGGAACAGAGCATAACCGCAAGCAATTTCGATATGGACGAACTGTCTCCAATACATTTTTTTTGGTTTTGATACGGTGGTTAACTTTAATAAATTCTAATTAACTCGATGCGTGTCTTGTGTGATTCGTTGTTTTGTCTGGTACTTTGTTTTTAAATAGCCATTTTGTGCTGGTTGCTATCAGTTGGGGCGAATTGTTCGAAGGACTACGCCATTGCAATTCTTTTCAGAAATATAAAATTGGGCTAGTTTAGGCTATTTTCATAGCCGTGTGACGGACTTTAACAGCAACCGTGTTTACTGTTTTTTGCGGAAGCGTGTGTTTTTAAAAAATAAAACATAAGAAAATACATTAAATTGCCATGTCTCCCAAGGAAGTTTGGGAGGGCGACTTGAATTTCGGTCGTGTTCAAAGCCTTCGTCGGAGACTCCGACGAAGACTTTGAACACGACCGGAAGATAAACGTGCGCGACTAATTACTCGCGGTATACGAAAAAGCGGTGCGCGATGGTGCGCTGGCGCGATCGCTCGCCGTTCCCAACGGTCACTGGCAGGGGGAATATGATTTCTTTAATCGGTATGAAGAAAGATTTCTTGATACTGATGATAACTATGAGTCCCCGTTTGGGACATTCAAGCCCCAATGCCAATACTATTCACCCGAAGAATTTCGTGCTGCATTTTCTAACCAAAACAAAACATTCTCCTTGTTCCATATAAGCAGTCAAAGCTTAAGCGCACACTGGGATGGCCTGATTGAATGAATTACTATTTAGTCTACTTGAGCAAAAAAATTCCTTTGATGTGATTGGGTTGACTGAAGTATTTCATATTCCCGATGACATCTCTTGCATCCTCTCTGGCTACCAGCCCCTATGTTATGCAAATAGACCCGAAAACGATGACCATACAGGTGGGGTGGGACTTTTTGTCAGGGAAAATGTTGAATATAAACTTCGTGAGGATCTATCTGTCTTTATACCACATGTCTTCGAATCGATATTTATAGCACTTACAAAATCCAAAAAATAGTCGGTATTATTTACCGACCCAATACTCCCCCTATGGCAGATGTTGATGTGTTCATAACACGGTTAAATGGCATAATCGAGAAATTAAATAGGGAAAGGACAATTTCTTATATAATGGGAGACCTCAATATTGATCTTCTGAAAATAGATTCCCATACAAAAACTGAAGAATATGTTAATCTGTTGGCCAGTAATGGATTGTTGCCTTCTATTACAAAACCCACAAGAGTTACCGACCACTCGGCAACAATAATTGACCACATATTCACAAACAATTTACAATGCACCGCTTGTTCCGGCATAGTACTTACTGATGTCTCTGACCACTTTGGAGTTCTTTACCTCGAAACCCACAATAACGCGAAAGATGACATACATACGCCTCCCAGAAGAAAAATAAATCCCCAAACTATAGAGAATTTTAAATCACACCTCTCTGTGTCCGACTTTTCCACAGTTCTAGACGAAAACTGCCCAAATGAAATTTATAACAAATTTATCAACATCTATCTGCAAGCATTCAATATTTTTTTCCCGATAATCCATACCAAACCCAGGAAAAAATTCTTGAAGCGCCAACCATAGATGACTAAAGGCCTCATCAAATCCTCAATTACCAAAAGAAAATTTCACATAATATACACAACGTAAAAGCAACCAGGAGAATCCTAAATGATAGCATCAATAAGTCCAAAGCCAGAAAAAAATTACCATCAGTTTTCATTCACAACAATAAGGAATTGAATGAACCTTTTGAAATCGCCAACAAATTCAACGCCTTCTTTGCCGGCATTGAGTGTGCAACGGGCGAACAAATACCACAGTCAAACAAATCAGCCATGGATTACATGAAACGGAATTTCCCTAACAATTTCTTCCTTAGTCCAACGTCTCCCTGCGAAATTATTAGTATAGTAAGGAAAATGAAATCGAAGAAGAGTGAAGACTGCGATAGCATAAGGTCAGCCATTATGGAACAAACAATAGATGCCATTGCTGTTCCACTAGCTCAAATAATAAATAATTCATTTGAGCAAGGTAGATTACCCGACAAAATGAAAACAGCCAAAATAATTCCCGTATACAAAAGCGGTGACGAGCGCTTATTTACTAACTACAGGCCCATTAGCATTATCCCTACATTCTCCAACGTGTTAGAAAAAGTTGTATCTATCAGACTACTAAGCTTCCTAGAAACATTTGATATTCTCTATCAGTATCAATACGGATTTCGTAAAAGACACTCCACTATTCATTAAAATATTGCAGCTCATTAAGTATGTTACAGAGGCTGACAATAATAATGATGTTAAAACTGTGACTGTTTTCCTCGACTTTGACTGTTTTGCTCGACTTTTATAAAGCTTTTGACACATTAAATCATAGTACACTTTTGAAGAAGCTCGATTGGTATGGGTTTAGGGGGGTAACTAATGACTGGTTTAAAAGTTATCTATCTAATATGGGTTTGGGGGGTAACTAATGACTGGTTTGAAAGTTATCTATCTAGTAGAACACAATACATGAGCTACCGGGGTCAAATGTCAAATTTACCTACTATTACCCGTGGAGTCCCACAAGGTTCAGTTTTAGGTCCAATTTTATTTCTTTTATATATTAATGATATAAAGTGAGTCAACCTCCCTAAATCTTTTATTGTTTGGTGATGGCACGACTACGTGCACATCCGAATCTGACATAAATACTTTAACAAGTACAACAAATACCGAGCTCAGCGAGCTGGATAAACTATCGAACTGGTGCTATGCAAATCGACTGGCACTAAATACTAAGAAAACAAATTATATTGTCACTAAAGTTAATTCAAGTCATACAATAACAAATATTATACGTATAAATGATCAAAATATAAATAGAGTGGGATCTGATGAAAATATCAAATCTATAAATTTTTTAGGAATAAGACTTGACAAATTATCCTTCAATTTGAAGGCTGCCCCCACTGTGTGGAACGGACTCCCAAAACATATAAAAACTATCAGTACCTTAAATTCATTCAAGAAAAGCATGAAAACACATTTCTTCCAACGGGCATTCCATTAGTTTTTGTAAAGCCAAAGAGCACTTTTGTCGATTTTAGGCTTATAAATTATTTACTATTATTTATTATTATTATTCAATTGTCATGTTAATCATTTATGCTCCAAAATTGCCCGTGTTAATTACGCTTTGAAAAAAATAAAAAATATCTTACCATTGAAGGCTTTGAGAACTATTTATTATGCACTTGTCCAAAGTCATCTTGTATACGGAATCCAGGTATGGGGTAATTCTAGATCTCTTAAAAAACTTTTCTTAATGCAAAAACGAGCAATACGCATAATAGGCAATAAAAGGTACAACGCCCACACTGAACCACTATTTTCGAAATATAATATTCTTACAGTATACGGCCTGTTCAAATTACACAGTTTACTATTTGTTTTTGACTGGCATAAAGGAAATCTTCCATCATCGTTTAACTCAATTTGAAAGTGCTGATTCGTATAGGCAGAGAATATCACGACAATCGGGACTTCTCTACACTCATCGCATAAGTATGACCAAAGGGTCCGCCTGCAAAGTGGAACCACGCGCTACTTCCGCTGGGGAATCGCTCAGTTTGTGTCTATATAGGTATTAGCACTTTCTGATAAATAGAAATTACTGTTCTCTGGGACGCCACCGTGGCAACGTCTCGGAGAGAGTGAATATTTATTTGCCAGAGGGCGCTTGTCAACGGAGGGCCAAGGCTGGGGTTGATCAACTTTGCTGGGGACCTAGGATACTCTTTCACCGGGGACGAGGGATTTTCACTAGCTCACTCTTGTAGATCGCAATTGCTTATTCACAAGCCACAAAATATCGCCGCACTTCAATCAATTGCTTTCAACGGTAATGAACTAGCATGGGGTAATTTCTTGGCGGGGCTGAGGTTCCATCAAA
The DNA here is from genome assembly GCA_031216915.1 of Pictodentalium vernedei. Taxonomy (NCBI): domain Eukaryota; kingdom Metazoa; phylum Mollusca; class Scaphopoda; order Dentaliida; family Dentaliidae; genus Pictodentalium; species Pictodentalium vernedei. The sequence goes on along the minus strand of CM062296.1, from coordinate 600,473,593 downwards.
CCCTAGGGTACTCAGGGCTTCTTCATTAATCAGGCCTGGCATTCTGAAAAATGCAGGAGGGCAAAAATCGCTCTCCTCAATCAGCTTAGGAGAGCAATTAGCTTTACACAGCATTTTAAGTATCCAGTTGAACGAACTCATTGAAACTGAAACCAACAGACTACATCAGTGATTTTATTAACTTTACTAAGGTAAAGCGAAATCTCTTAGACATCTAGATGTCTCACTCAACAACCGAACACACTTGACAAGACCTGTGTGTGTAGCCAGACCTTTTTTTTTTTTTTAATCAGTATTTTATTTCTTTAAAGTGAAATGAGTTCAGCTAACAGGCTAAGCCTATAAGCAGCCTCACCCTACAGTAATTATCATTACAGCATTTTAAAAAAGAAAAAAAAAATGGTGCAAGTGCAAGATGGAGATATCTCAACAGTCATGTTGTAATATTAACAACAATATATTGTAATGAAAATATAACAGGAGATAGTAGTAACCCTTAAACAAGATACACGAAGCCTAGAAGCTTTGTTGTAATTATTACCTATCTTTTCTTTTAAGTGGAATAATTGCGCCCTACTATCTATACACAGAAACACCCCCCCCCCCCCCACACACACACACACACCCGCGCACATCAACACACACACATACATATACATACATATTACACACACATATATATATATATATATGCACACCCATACATACACATACATATACATATGCGCGTGTGTGTGTGAGTGTATAATTGGAATCATGGTTGGACAAAACGTTTAGTGTTGGTAATGTACATGTGTACATTATGCACAATGGTGTCATTATCCTCCCGAGACAAGTGCTCATTACCGAACAACAGATCGGACATACATACGGACATATTACGTAGACTGTGAATTAATAAGTTCCTATGGTTGGTATATTGTGGACATTGTAGGAAGTAGTGCTCTGGGGACTCATAAATGCATCCGCAATCACAACTGGGGTTATCTATGAGAAATCTTTCGAATTTATGAGCCCTCAAGTCACTACAACCCAGCCGTAGTTTACACAATAAAATTTGATTTTCTCGGCTGCCAGATCGATAGTATGATGGAACGCAAATGTCCCCATTCGCTAATTTCTTCTTGAACGAAGGCAGAGTTAAACTGTTACGGATCGACGGATCCAGAGCGTTCCATGCTCGTACAGTCGACGGCAGGAAAGAACGATAATAACTTACCGTGCGGCAACGTATTTCTCTAAGGGACTCGGACGACCTTAATGGATATGTGGTAAGACTAGAGACCTGCTCTGGCAGTAATAACGATAAGTATCTTGGGGCAATGCCCGTTTTCATTTTATAAAGTGTTGTTACTTTGTGACGACTTCTGCGCTCTCTCAACGTTATGAAACCAGTTTCTTCGTATAAAAGACGATGACTAGTACCCCTTGTAGCCCCACAAATAGTGCGTAGAGCATCTAGTTGCTAGGCCTCAAGTTGGTCCAGTTTACCTGCTGAACAGTTATCCCAGATAACATCAGCATAATCAAATAATGGTAATATGAAGGATTTGTATAGAGTCACTAACGCAGACCTAGAAATGCGGTACTTTAAACTGCGAAAGCAATTTATCATTGGCTTAACTCTAGACAAGATGCTATCGACGTGAGTGTCCCAGGTGCCTGATTTGTGGAAAATTAATCCCAAGTGTTTATGCATATCTGTTTCTGTTATTGGGGTATCTAAAAGAAATAAAGTGGGATATAACTGTGGGGTGTGTCTGCGACTAATACACATTGATACTGTTTTCTCGGGACTGAACAGAACTTGCCATGTTTTTGACCATAAGCTTATTTTGTTCAAGTCATGATTCAAAACAATAGATGCAAGTGCCGGGTTATCAACTGTTATGTATAGCGAGGTGTCATCAGCGTAGAGACGGATATTAGATGTAATATTATGAACAATATCATTTATATATATATTAAAAAGCAAGGGCCCTAATACAGAGCCCTGTGGCACCCCAGCGGGAATATGTTTAATATCAGACTTTTGTCCATTAACAACTACCTGCTGAGTTCTGTTTTCAAGATAATTTTCGAACCATGACAACAAAGCGCCCCTTATACCAATAGCATGTAATTTATGTAGTAACCCTTTATGCCACACTCTGTCAAATGCTTTACTTATATCACAGAAAACAATCCTAACATATTTGCTATTTTCTAAGGAGTGTTTATGTAATTATCAGTTAGTAATAACTGATATATTGTTGAGTCCCCGGGAATAAAACCTGATTGTAGGTCTGTTAACAAATTATTATTTTTGAGGAACGAGTAAACATGGTTGAATACGGCCTTTTCAAAGACTTTGCTGACGCTACTAGTCAAAGATACGGGTCTGTAGTTCTTTTTATTATTAACGGATTCCTTTTTATGAATAGGCTGCACGTGGGCATGTTTCCAATCAGTTGGAAAATGCCCTAATGTCAAAGACATGTTAAAAATACGAGTTAGTGGATATGCTAGTTCTGAAGAACATTTTCTCAAAATGGTGTTATTTATTAGGTCAGGACCAGTAGCCTTATTAATATCTAATTTATTTAGTATAGATTTAACATTTTCCTCCTTAATTTCTAACTGCCCAATAGAAAGATCATTAACAGGGATAATGGGTAATGGGATATCTTTGACTGTACTGCTCTGACTTACAAAATGATTATTTAAGATATTGGCTATTTCATGTGGATCATCAACGACAGAATCGCCCTCAAACAGTGGAGGAAAGAGAACGTCAGAATTACATTGTTGCTTCGAGAAGTTTTTAACAATCTTCCACCAATGTTTAGAGGCAGAGCTGTTGGTAGACACATAATTTTCAAGTTTGATATCATATTCCCTTTTAGCCGCTCTGATGGAATTAATCGTTTCATTTCTGATTCGACGAAAACTTTCCCAGTCCTGGGGGCGATCATTGAATTTGGCCACTTTGTGAATTTTATTACGCTTTCTCATTAATCTGCGTATATGGTTATTCATCCAGGGTTTATCATTAGGTCTTATTGTAACAAGTTTAGAGGGGGTAAACCTTTGGGTTGCTTCTGTGATATAAGAAGACACATTTCTTACCGTCTTATCAACATCGGTAGATTCGATGAGACTTGCCCACTCTGTATGAGCAAAGACCTCATTTATGCCATTGAAATCAGTTTCTTTATAGTTATAAATCTGACGCTGGTATGACTTAAGTGTAGACCTAGTGGATTTTATACGCACAAACGTCGCGTGGTGATCACTACATACGGGTGGTATTACATCACACTGTGTCACTGAAAGTGGACATGAAACAAGTACCAGATCAAGTAATGATTTTGTAGTTTCTGTGACACGAGTGGCCGAAGTTATCATTTGCCGTAGACCATGATTGTTTTGAATAAGTGCAATTTTAGGGTGAATATTTATCAAGCAGTCTGCATTAAAATCGCCCACAACTACACATTTCATTGATAAATCGTTTCTCGCCAGTGATAGCGATTCATCAATGAGGTCCCAATAAAGAGAGAGCGCAGAAGGTTGTCTGTAAAAAGTGCCTAATAGAAGTTTTTTATTAGTGTGCCTTATTTCAGCCCATACGGCTTCAAGACCCGGGACTTCTAAGTCTGGACGGGTTTTAAAATATAGGTTATGTTTTATATACACAACAATGCCTCCACCCTGATCGCAGGTGCGGTCTTTCCTAATTGGGGGAAAGTGATACCCAGGAATATAAATATCCGTGTCATCTATGTCTCCATTTAGTTTGGATTCAGTCACACAAATTATGTCATAATCACTAAATTCCGCCTGGATTAAATTAACTTTTCGACGGAGGCCATTGACATTAATATGGACAATGGAAATATCAGAAGTTGGCCCAGGGTTAAGTTCAATGTCGCCACATAATATAAGTAGTAGGAATAGTACACACTGTAGCCCAAGAATTCCGAATCTACTAACCATGAGTATCAAATACAGTGTATGCGCATCTAAATGCGACGCATTCCTTCCACTATTAAAACGACCAATACGAACGCGGTATGTCATCAGGTCAACCGCCATCGTCGTAGTTAATAAGATGAAATACAAAGTGAGATGAGTATTGGTCGCTTTTGATAGCCATATTCCACGATTCCAAAAAGTACAAAACTTTTCGGCGTGTCTCTGGAAGGGTTTCCCTTAATTTCGTACATATATTAACGTATCTCCATCCAAGTGCTGGTGCAAAAAATATTGTTACAAGAATTATACACAGTGTGCATGTTAAGAACATGAGTTGTGGTAGCGGAGTGAAGAAACAGTCACAAGGATATGTTATGTGACCCAGTCGGCGTTTGTATTAAGGACCATGTCATGTTAAATTCCCGAAATTTGAATCACAAAAATTTAAAAATTATTTTCTGAAGTTTATATGTTGGGAAATCTGGTATGTAACGACATGAGTTGTGGAAGTGGAGTGAAGAAACAGTCACAAGGATATGTTATGTGACCCAATCGGCGTCTGTGTTAAGGACCATGTCATGTTAAATTCCCAAAAGTTGAATCACAAAAATTGAAAAATTATTTTCTGAAGTTTCTATGTTGGGAACTCTGGTATGTAGGCATGCCCTATAGATTATATGCATTAAATAAACACTGGGCCTGTACTCTTTCCAACTGGAAATGCATTTTGAAGTCTGATTATTGGTGAATTTTTTACATCTAAATACCGCTGTCAAGTTGACATGACATAGTCCTTAAGGGAACTCCAAATATATGGCATTCACTCTGACACACAAAAACAAAAGGAAGTCAATGGTTAACGATGACGTTGACCTATTTTCTCCGTTGCACGATGCAGTCGATTGACGATACTTGTTTGACAGGTACCTGTGTTCACTCATAGCCAATCGATGACCATATCAACCATCTCTATTGTCACAATAATATTAATTTTGCACGTGGCGATCAACTACCGTCCACTCAGGAAGTTCTAATATAGCGAAACAAGACGGCTGTACTGACAAACAAAAGATTCACTTTTCTGTTTGTTATCCAGAATACTACTCAAGCATTACACACCGGGGTACAGATATGGGTAAGAAAAAGACAATATGACACGATAAGTGATCTGTCTGTGCTCTTGGCAATAACATCTACATTCAGGCATGTATAGGTTATCCAAACTGATTCATTCACCACACGTGCATCCCCGCACACACACACACAAATGAAACCCACGCGCGCACGCTCGCTCATCACCCCCACACACACTCACACTAGACACACAGACGTGTCCGCGGATACACGTACCCCCCCCACCCCCACCCCACCACCCAAGTCCCACACGGGACTAGCCAACCACCTTCCAAGGGAAGAGTGGGTTACCACGTATCATTTACCCGGCACTATTCTGCCTTATGAACGTGCGTTGCACGCGAAACTCTGCGGTGTGGAAAATCCACCCACAACGAAAGTGTGCAACTCCAGGTTCACAAGACAGGATTCCAGGAATGATAGATGGACACATGCACACATAAGCGCGCGAGCACCCCCCCCCCCCCCCCCCCCCCCACACACACACATAAAAAAAGAAAAACAAACAATACCTACTGTCTATTAGGAAAATTGAGTCCTGTATGTTATAAACATACTCACACATACATTCATACATATACACACATATATGCATATATCAATTGTAGAAACAGGCATTGAAAGTTATGGGTAAGGTAGATAATTATGTTCAGTACAGTTATTGCTGTAACCATGTGTGTAGGTCAACACATCTCTGTGTACAGTTGGTGTCGTAACTGTGTGTGTATGGCAGCACCCTGATCCCGTCGGATCAGGGTGTTGCCATATCTACACTATTACGTTAAGGTAGGTAATTATGTTCAGTACTGTTGCTGTAACCATGTGTATTAGGAAAATTGAGTCATGTATGTTATAAAAATACTCACACATACATTCATACATATACACATATATATATGCATATATATGCATATATATATATGTGTATATGTATGAAACAGGCATTGATAGTTATGGGTAAGGTAGGTAATTATGTTCAGTACAGTTATTGCTGTAACCATGTGTATAAGTCAACACATCTCTGAGTACAGTTGGTGTCGTAACTGTGTGTATATGGCAACACCCTGATCCCGTGGGATCCTGGTGTTGCCATATCTGCAATATTACGTTAAGGTAGGTAATTATGTTCAGTACAGTTATTGTTGTAACCATGTGTATTAGGAATATTGAGTCATGTATGTTATAAACATACACATACATTCATTCATATACACATATATATGCATATATCAATTGTAGAAACAGGCATTGATAGTTATGGGTAAGGTAGGTAATTATGTTCAGTACAGTTATTGGTGTAACCATGTGTATAAGTCAACACATCTCTAAGTACAGTTGGTTGCATAACTATGTGTATATGGCAACACCCAGATCCCTTGGGATCCTGGTGTTGCCATATCTACACTATTACGTTAAGCCCACACGTATATAAAGTTCAGTTAACAGATATAATATCTATATATTCATGAGCAGGAAGGGTGATGAATTATATTTAGTACAGTTATTGCTATTAATATACACAATATATATATATATTGTTTTCAATTGAGGAACATGCACTTATGGTCATGGGTAAGGTAGATAATTGTGTTCAGTACAGTTATCACTGTAACCATGTGTACAAGTCAACACCCCTCTAACTACAATTGGTGTCATAACTATGTGTATGTAGCAACACCCCGATCCCATGGAGTCAAGCTGTTGCTATATCCATACCATTGCACGGAGCCCACAAATATATAGAGTACTGTCAGTAGACATTATAATATCTATATATACATAAGTAGGAAGGGAAATTAATTATATTAAATACAGTTGATGCAGCACCTATCTGTACAATATTTAAATACATTCTCTCATTTCTAGAAACAAGCAGAATGGTTATGGGTAAGGTAGGTAATTATGTTCAGTACAGTTATTGCTGTAACCATGTGTATAAGTCAACACATCTCTGAGTACAGTTGGTGTCGTAACTGTGTGTATATGGCAACACCCTGATCCCGTGGGATCCTGGTGTTTCCATATCTACACTATTACGTTAAGGTCGGCAATTATGTTCAGTACAGTTATTGCTGTAACCATGTGTATAAGTAAACACATCTCTAAGTACAGTTGGTTGCATAACTATGTGTATATGGCAACACCCAGATCCCTTGGGATCCTGGTGTTGCCATATCTACACTATTACGTTAAGCCCACACGTATATAAAGTTCAGTTAACAGATATAATATCTATATATACATGAGCAGGAAGGGTGATGAATTATATTTAGTACAGTTATTGCTATTAATATACACAATATATATATATTGTTTTCAATTGAGGAACATGCACTTATGGTCATGGGTAAGGTAGATAATTGTGTTCAGTACAGTTATCACTGTAACCATGTGTACAAGTCAACACCCCTCTAACTACAATTGGTGTCATAACTATGTGTATGTAGCAACACCCTGATCCCATGGGGTCAAGCTGTTGCTATATCCACACCATTGCACCAAGCCCACAAATATATAGAGTACTGTCAGTAGGCATTATAATATCTATATATACATAAGTAGGAAGGGAAATTAATTATGTTAAATACAGTTGTTGCAGCAACTATCTGTTCAATATTTAAATACATTCTCTCATTTCTAGAAACAAGCAGAATGTTTATGGGTAAGGTAGGTAATTATGTTCAGTACAGTTATTGCTGTAACCATGTGTATAAGTCAACAATCTCTGAGTACAGTTGGTGTCGTAACTGTGTGTATATGGCAACACCCTGATCCCGTGGGATCCGGGTGTTGCCACATCTACACTATTACGTTGAGGTAGGTAATTATGTACACAATATATATATATATTGTTTTCAATAGAGGAACATGCACTTATGGTTATGGGTAAGGTAGATAATTGTGTTCAGTACAGTTATCACTGTAACCATGTGTACAAGTCAACACCCCTCTAACTACAATTGGTGTCATAACTATGTGTATGCAGCAACACCCTGATCCCACGGGCCAAGTTGTTGCTATATCCACACCATTGCACGGAGCCCACAAATATATAGAGTACTGTCAGTAGATATTATAATATCTATATATACATAAGTAGGAAGGGAAATTAATTATATTAAATACAGTTGTTGCAGCAACTATCTGTACAATATTTAAATACATTCTCTCATTTCGAGAAACAAGCAGAATGGTTATGGGTAAGGTAGGTAATTGTATTCAGTACAGTTATTGCTGTAACTAAGTGCATAAGCCAACACACCTCTAAATACAGTTGGTGTCATGGCTATGTGTATATAGCAATGTCCCGATCCCGTGTGATCCAAGTGTTGTCATATCTGCAATATTACATTAAGCCCACAGGCATTTATAGTTATGGGCAAGGTAGGTAATTGTTAGTACCCACCTCTAACTACAGTTGGTAGCATAACTATGTGTTTACAGCAACACCCTGATCCCATTGCATCAAGGTGTTAATATATCACCTATATCAACACTATAACATTAAGCCCACAAGTACATAGAATAGAGTTAGTAGATAAAATATCTATATATCCATAAGTAGGAAGGGTAATTAATTATATTAAGTACAGTTATTGCTGTAACTATGTGAATAATATTTATATGTATTATCTCAATTGTATAAACAGACATTTACGGTTAAGGGTAAGGTAGGTAAGTGTGTTTAGTGCAGTTATTGCTGTGTCTGTGTGTATAAGTCAACACACCTCTAACACAGTTGGTGTCTAAACTATATGTATATAGCAACACCCTGATCCCATGGGATCCAGGTGTTGCTATATATACACTATTACATTAAGGCAACATTGCATTTAGGTAGGTAATTGTGTTCAGTACTGTAACTATGTGTACAAGTCAACACACCTCTAACTACAGTCGGTGACATAACTATGTGTATACAGCAACACCCTGATCCCATGGGATGTATAAAGTCAATACACCTCCAACTACAGTTGGTGCCATAGCTATATGTATATAGCAACACCCTGATCCCATGGGATCCAGGTGTTGCTATATATACACTATTACATTAAGGCAACATTGCATTTAGGTAGGTAATTGTGTTCAGTACTGTAACTATGTGTACAAGTCAACACACCTCTAACTACAGTTGGTGACATAACTATGTGTATACAGCAACACCCTGATCCCATGGGATGTATAAAGTCAATACACCTCCAACTACAGTTGGTGTCATAACTATATGTATATAGCAACACCCTGATCCCATGGGATCCAGGTGTTGCCATATATACACTATTACATTAAGGCAACATTGCATTTAGGTAGGTAATTGTGTTCAGTACTGTAACTATGTGTACAAGTCAACACACCTCTAACTACAGTTGGTGACATAACTATGTGTATACAGCAACACCTTGATCCCATGGGATGTATAAAGTCAACACACCTCTAACTACAGTTGGTGTCATAACTATATGTATATAGCAACACCCTGATCCGATGTGATCCAGGAGTTGCTATATATACACTATTACATTAAGGACACATTGCATTTAGGTAGGTAATTGTGTTCAATACTGTAACTATGTGTACAAGTCAACACACCTCTAACTACAGTTGGTGACATAACTATGTGTATATAGCAACACCTTGATCCCATGGGATCCAAGAGTTGCTATATGTACACTATTACATTAAGCCCACAAGTATATAAAGTACAGTTAATAGATATAATATCTAAATATCCATAAGTAGGAACGGTAGTTAATTATCTCAAGTACAGTTTCTGCTGTAACTATGTGTATAATTTTTATAATATTTATATGTATTATCTCAGTTATAAAAAGGCACTTGTGGTTATGGGCAAGGTAGGTAGGTAATTGTGTTCAGTACAGTTATTGTTGTAACTATATGTATAAGATTACACACCTCTAACTACAGTTGGTGTCATAACTATGTTTTTATTGCAACACCCTGATCTTTGTAAAACAAGTACTTATGGGTAGGCCCGTACTGGGAGTGTAGGTAGTTTTCTATGGCAGCAGATCTTATAAATACAGTTAGTGCTGTAATATTGTGTATATAGCAACACCTGCATCCCAGAGGATCCAGGTGTTTCTATATCTACATTTTTACACTCAACTCCTTAGATATAGAGTACTGTAGACATATATAATATTTTATATATGCATATATATATATGTACATATAATATCTTGTGTTTTCGACAGGATTGGGATCCTTATTTGGAACATAGATCTATAGATCTGTAGATCTGTGCTTATGAGTAATAACAGTGAATTAAGTTCCCTGATACTTCTCAAATTCTTTAGAAACTCTCAGAACAGAGATCATGTCATTATTATCTTTAATCAAGAGTTTACCATCAGTAGTCCACACATTCTGGATCTTCTTCATCCTTTTCAACTTAAGACCTTCGAAAAGTAAACTATGCTTATATTTAGTTAAATCTTCGTTTATATAACACTTTTTATTATTAAACACCATTGTTTTTAAGTTCTTCCGGGCACTGTACACTCTCCTCCTGGCACCATAGTTGGTAAACCTAACAATTATCTGTCTATCACCGCTGTTTTTAATAGGACCGACCCTGTGTGACCTGTCTATATCTGATTCTTTTAGCTGTGCACCTATCTTGTCAGCTAAGTCTAAAATAATTTTGTCAGTGGATTCCCCTTTCTCTTCCTTCAAACCACTTACTCGTAAGCTGTATCTCCTTCCATACTGCTCCAAGTCGTCTACCCTGAGCTCGAGTCGACTCACCTCTCCAGCCAGTCTACCATTTTCTTCTCTCAGTTTTTTAATCTCCTCTACTAGTTCCTTATTCGACTCCTTAACAGCTGCCGTCACCGTCTCTTTGATCGTTTGACTTATCAACACCTTTACATCTTCTAGCATCACAGCCTTAAGACGGGAAGCTAAGGCACTAATGTTGGCATCTGAAAAGGCCATTCCGTCACCCTCGTCCTCGGACACCCACTCACTGTCAGCCTCAGATACTTTTTGTAATTCAGCTACTGGATGCCTTTCCACTGCATGTTTCTGAGGACTAAACCGTTTACGTTTAGATTTAGGTTTATAGGACATTGATACAAAATGTCAGTAGGCAGAGTTAAGTGATCCACTAGGCTCCGAAATTTACCCCAAACAAGTCTTTGCATCCGATTGAACGAAATTAGGCGATGGGAACCAAGGTCAACCTGAATCTCCTCCACTATCTCGCTAAACTGTACGGCAAAATACTTCTAGGCTCATAGATAGGTATTATAGCATCAACTCATCGGATCATACCAATATAACTACTCCGCTAACACTTAAAAAGACTCTTTGGATTTATTTACATTCTCCAACACATACCAGCAACCACAGCTCGCGCCATTTTTTTTTTTTATATGAGGGGGTTGAAGGTGGTAGTGGTAGGCGTATGACTTTCTTGGACAACAGGTCTGCTTGAATCTACAGTCACATCCTGGTGCAAGTGCTTCAAGTGACAGGATAGTAGTAATGGTAGTATATTATAGTGTCAATATTCCTTGAATAATTACCCCTCAAACTGTGATGTCAGTTGTTGAACTTGAAACTGACAGAAAAAAAAATATTGCTGTGACCCGTTTTGCTTCAAATGATTGCAACTGTGTTTGGGTATGGTTGCAGCCATTACCTTTTACCACTAAACCATTTTCAAAATGAAATTACGTGATGTTATGTGACTTCGAAGTTAAATTACATTTTTGCTTTACAACAAAAATTTAATGTGAGCATAATACATGTAATACATGTAATCTCAATCATCCCAGACCAAAATATTTAGGAGGGCAATTTTTCGCTCTCCTTAATTCTTTCAGGAGGGCAGTAAAGAGAGCTAAAAAATCGCTCTCCTGAAATTGCCAAGCCTGATTAATAAGATAAAGACTATTAACAATCCAACAATTTATATATAAAATCTTCTATACTCTTATCTACAAATAGCCAACAAATTCTAAATAAATAATCCCAACCACAAATGAAATGAGTTTTGTGACTAGTCACTGAATCCCACCGAAAACAAGTACTAAAATATTATCTAAAATTAAATTGTTTCCCAAATTTATATTCGTAGAGAAAGGTCGAAGCTGCGATTACTGATAAGAATTCACGAAATCTTTCACTCAACCGCTCATACGCGTATTTATCCTATTGCGCCTACCACATTATGGGGAATTACCTTTAATACTAAATTTCACCTTTTAGAATATTTTATCATCTACAATTTCTGCTAATAGTGCTTCTAACTCGCAATAATAACAACTGACCATCTAATAGCACAGGTTCACTAATACACTTAAAACTGTTAACTATAATGACTATGTAACTACAACAGGTTATCACAACTAAATACTATAAACTAAATACTACATATACTCATCGGTTCTTCTTCGGCATCTCCCCTCGATGCAAATCATCAGATCGGGAATCCTGTCGTCCAAATGACGGCTCACCGGAACCACACAAAAACGTTAACTCTTTACTACACCGCGTGAACTAACGATTATTCCATGTTCGTATTCAGAAGGCGTTCTTTGTTCAGTCGCTGTCATGCAGAGACTGTATAAACAATGCATTCCAAATTGGAACTTATTGAAAAGTCAGTTCATGTCACTGCAAGTCATCAAAACCGTCTTTTCCAAATTAGCACCTTTGACAAAATCAAGTTTTTCCCTATATAAGACTCCTCGAGTTAACCTCAAGACAGACTCGCCAGGATGGAATAATCGTTAGTTCACGCGGTGTAGTAAAGAGTTAATGTTTTTGTGTGGTTCCGGTGAGCCGTCATTTGGGCGACAGGATTCCCGATCTGATGATTTGCAGTGACATGAACTGACTTTTCAATAAGTTCTAATTTGCATGACCGCGACTGAACAAAGAACGCCTTCCGAATACGAACTTAATTAAATTAATGCGCTTATCCAGTTTACTCACACTGATTATTAAAAACTTTCTTTCTTTCATTCATTCTAAATAACTCGAATTGTTTACTTATTTTTAAAATTTAGAATAACCTTAAAATAACAACCCTGTGATATACGAACTATATCACTCGATAAACTTCCACCGTATTCCTTTGTGAAAATGTGGAATGATTTGGATCCTAAACTCCGCGCAATGGACAGCGGGAACTGTTTTAAAAAAGCACTAACTTATAGGTTTATTTCTTCATATTCTCAAATTGTAGAATGTGACAATCCATATTGTCCCGACTGTTCCACCTAAGTAAAATTGCATTAAATCGTAGCAAGCACTACAGTTTAATGCAATTTGGATTCCCTTGCACCTGGTACTTTTCTCGTCACATTGTGAACGTTAGTCTGTGTCTGCTCACTTTTCTCATCTGGAGCTGACACCCGTTCATTGGCCCACGATGTCTGTGCTGTGCTGTACGTAGTACTGCTATGCAGTGCGCAGTACAGTCTGGGGTTATGACGTTTGAGAGCTGACAGGTGCTCGTCGTTGCTCGGGGGTTCTCTCCAGTTTCCTCCAACCATAAACCTATCACCGACACGATACGACCCTGGCTGTTAAACTTAAAGTGTCGTTAATCACCAATAAATAAATAAACCAATAACGCCTGTTGTCACAACTGTACTTTAGTGACATGGTATACGTTTGCAACTTTTAGCTAACAGGTCTAGGTGGGAAACAATAATCCTAATCCTCAAGCTCTTGTCAAACCGCCATTTATTGCCAATAAAACCTCCCAAGCCTCTGGTCCTGATCTTAGGTCTTAACCTTCTGTTGTGATGTGTTACTGTATTTCAATAGTCTGCCCTGGTTTCTTCCTTCCTTATAAGGTTGTCCACAGCGTCATGGCCACCCATATTCACCACCAGATTATTATTATTATTATTATTATTATTATTATTATTCACTCTTTTTCTCCTTTTCTTCTTCTTTGTGTCCTTTTACTACTCCTTTTCTTTTTCTTCCGTTCTTTGATTTTCTTTTACTCTTCTTCAAGGGGAAATCAGGAAGACAGCCAATATGGCTATGACTTTCCCTAGCAATATACTCTTATATATTGTGTAATGATCTTTGTGACTTGTTTGACAATCTTGCGTTGCTTTGTTTATTGTAAACATATGTATGTAATTATGTATATTGCTGAATAAAAATCAATCAATCAATGGCTGGGTGTTAGAAATTTGTGTATTTTGCGATGTTATTTCCATACTTATCATTTTCGTGTTACAATCATTCATGAATCATGTTGACAATGACATATACCGTTGTACGTTCCGTCTTCCGACGTTCATCAAAACTCTCAACTACGGTGTACCTTCGGCTTCTTTAAAGCTAAAATGTTTCGTTCAAAGAACGGCAGGCAAGCACACAATCGAAATTTGTTTCAAAAGAACGACATCAATGACAAAAAATATTTATAAAGTGGAAAGAAACAATATCAATGTATAGTTCAGTACAGTACATCAGTTGTGAGTGCCATTTTTAGTAACAAATCTTTAGTAATGGCTTGTTTCGAGTGGGCATATCGAGTCCCGGATGTAAGATGGCGCTATGTAAAAATGGTGCCGGTATCTTCTTAACTGCGTATAGGAATGATATAAGTCGAGAGACAACTCTCGCACTTTGTGTGTTAGCTGGAATTCCAGCGGAGAATAGCTAATTTTATGATTCTGATATTTATGTGCTGTTCTCCGCTGGAAGTTTAAACTAGCCTTTCCGTGCAGTTGTTCGTAACAGATTTCCGCCAAATTCCGGTACAAACGGTTTGGACGTATTAAAAGCATTAAATACCTAACAATGTAATTGCGATTCCAATTTGAAGCTGGTCATCCCTTCTACAATTTTGGATACAATTACTGCTGAGCACAGTGCATTTCATGTCTAAAAGGCAATTATTATCAACGAACCCCCTGCTTTTTCTCGCAAAAACAAAACATGCAAATTGGGGAACACCCGACAGTTGTGACGTTTTTGTGTTACACGCGCTGAAAATAATCAAAATATGGAACTCGACAATTTGAAACGGACTGGCATTTCCAAATTATCACACACAACAAAACGGGACTATGTTCGAGCCTCGTATTTCTAAATATTGAAGGCATTCGAAAGTAACTGTTATACAAAAAACATTACACTTCTTTATCATTTACATGAACACTAAAATTACAATAATTACAATAAAATTATGTTGGATAAGCAAGCTCTTAGTGTGACACAGTCAGGGCCGGGGAGAGAAAATTCGGGCCCTGGGTTTATTCTCTGTGTGTGTGTGTGGGGGGGGGGGGGGTCACGGAGTGTGTTTCTACGAGGGCAGCAGTCACGGACAGTGATGGGGGATTGGGGGTCTCTTCAAGAAAAGTTGAAATCTGCTATTAAATAGAGCCTTCTTGTGGCTTTTAGGATGAAAATTAACATTGTTTGGCCGTCAAGTGACGTTTTAAGCTGCATGTTTCAATTTACAAATTTATCAGTGGTCATCTAGTGACACGGAGTTATAGCTTCTGGCTGAACAATTCTTCTTGTTTTTTACGTCAAGTTGACGTAATAAGGTTATCACCCAATAATCGTGTAGCCCAAAGCTACAACCGTTGGTCAAGCAGAGAACCATTTGATGACATTTGATAGAGACCCTTCCTAACATTTTAGTACTATACGACGCGGAACTCCCTAGCAAGGCCCAGGCCGGCAAAGTTCCGGGCCCTGGGGTTACTAACCCACGCACACTCTCAAATCGGCCCTGGACACAGTCGAAACTATAATTATATGAAGACAATGAATATTAGGTCAAGACGGAGTCAAACTGACCCATCATCACGAAAGAACATTTTTTTTTCTTTTCTGCTGCTTTCTCGAAATATCTCCTGGGAACCCCCATCTCCGATAAGCTCCCTTGGCAGCATTTCAAGTGAAAGGGGAATAGCTTGTGGGGCCCGGTCAAATTGTACGCCCGAAAGATATGAGTGATAACCATAGACAATATACTGCGTGTCTCAGAACGAAATCAATCATTTCTGATTTCCAAAAGCGCTCTTTCCACAAAAAAACCACAAACCCTCTCCCCTCCCCACTCCAACACCATTTCAACTTTTCAGATTTGTGGGTAGTTAATATATAAAACTCGGAAATTTATTGCTGCTGACAAATGAGTAACATTAGCATCAGAAAATAAAGTGTGATAACCCTCCTTCCTCCCCAGTACATCTGACAAGCGTTCAAAATACACTGAGAATCTACAGATTATATATAATATACAGTACGCGGCGGTTGGATTATCATGCTAAATCGCTGTGGGGCAGATTTTTGACCAGGCAAAAAAAAATCGCAATTTATTTTCTCCAAAAATCACACGGCACACTTGCAGACTATTAGCTATAGACCACCAAATGTGACCCGGTGGTCCATGAGATAAAAAAAAATGCTTGTGCTTCTTGTGTTTTGTTCCCATAAACACGTAAAAAACCATCGGTGAAAAATCTACCCTACCGCGACTTAGTGGTATTCCACCCTTCCTGAGTCCCTCCACGTACTGTATACGTGTAGGATAGATTTGTTTGTAAAAAATTCTTATTATCGTTCCTCAGATATCATTCCCGAGTCCAGACTCTTCAAACTGGATAAACTAACTGAATGTTAGAGCACAGCCATTACAAAGTTGAATTAAATTGGAATAAATGTTTTATAACTACCGTCAGTTTCCTTTTTAATCATCCAAGAGACAGAGGAATCACGAAGAAAAGGTACAAGTTGTACCACTGCTAATGAAATTCAATAGTGTAGTCGTTTCTGGTTTGGTTTGAATTCGACCATACGAATCTGGAAAACACGGGCGTATCTAACTAACTGAAGTTAGTTTGACATGGGGCGTTGAACGTTCGTTTGATGGTGTTATTAAGGTAATTTAACGTTGGGCATTCGCCTGAAGGTTGCTCGATGTTCAGTGCTTGACATTCGTTTGGCATTCTGCCTAGTCAGTTTCGTGAAAACTGACTTCAGAGGTGAAACAGACTGCAGAGGTGAAACTGACAGCAGCACATGTTGTTAGGGTGATACGTGTTTCCGTCGTCCATTTTGTATACTGGAGGCCGCCATCTTGGTTTCTATGGTAGCACGTGATTGCTATGTTACCCAATTTTTCTGCAATAAGACGTGGTATGTTCGGAGGGTGTGTTCGATTGTAGAAGAGTAAATCTAATTACCACAAACAACCCGACAATCCTTCCAAATCACCAAAATTGACTTAATTTGATACGGATTTCCCATTTTATCTGCTTAGCCGTAGTGCTATAGTACCGAGAGGGTACCGGGGGTGTGTTCCTTTGTAGAAGAGTATTTTTCTGGTTCGGATTTTCCCAGAATCCTCGTTTAATTACCCATATAAACCCGTCAAGTTGTATTATTTCGAATTCTATCAGAATCCCTTTTTTGGATCGCGAAACTTTTGGTTTATAATATAGTAGCACGTAGTGCTATAGATTTTTAAAAGGTCGTGTTCGATTGAAGTGGAGTAATGTTTCCATTTTTAGAATATACCATGACGTGTTTTTTCCCTATTAAGAATAGCGCGTAGTGCTATAGAACAAATTTACCCAGAATCCTCTGCTTCTACTTGGAATTATATTTTTATAAATTCCTACGCTCTATTTTAGTAACATCCTTAACTGATCCCCTAACTAATTGTTAGGGTCTATATTTAGCAATTTCTTTAAATGTCCCCCTAACTACATGATTTTAAATAATAACATTAATGAGGATCAAGATGTTTTTACACTAACCAACCAGAGCGAAGTTAATCAACCAATCACATTTCTGTATTCTCATTGTGTTTCTTTCCCATCACTTTCTATACTAATTTTCTAAATTTCCCAACTTTAACCTATAATCCTATAGGAAACTAACACAAACGCCCATCGAGAATGAAAATATCGATGAAAAAACGTTGTGACGTCGTGACGTTTTCAAAAACGTCCGTCACGTAGATATAAATTTCGGAGTAACGTCGCGTCATTCTGTTTCAATCCTTCGAATTGAACACATCGCTAGAGAGTTTTCTATAGCAATTTTGCCTTCGCAAAAAATTTATGAAGATGGAGTCTGATGCTGCTACTGCCGTTACCAGAACTGATGTTTACGCCTGCGAAGAGTGTGGGAGGACCTTTACTGCAAGAACGAATCGAGATCGGCATCGCAGAAATACCCATGGAGAGAAGAAGACCCACGATTGTACCAACTGCAACAAGACCTTTACCAGGAAAGAGAAGCTAGATCAACACCTGATGAAATGTTTGGAGACCTACACATGTATGGAATGCGGCCAGGAGTTTAACCAACTACTCCATTTTAATCGACACAAGAGCGTTGCCCACCGACCAGTTCCTGTACCATCTAAAAGGAAGACTGATGAACCGAAGAGAGGACCACCCAAACAATCACGGACCACGACGACCACCCATTATGATGTTGACCCAACTGAGTTTGAAAAGAATATGATGTCTGAAGAAGAGACCGATGAGATGTTGACCGTGTACGAAGATAACTGGAGTTCTATTAGAACTCGCCACATTATGAACAGAAGAGTCCAGGGCCAGTATAACTACCGGATCAACGATGTGAACCTGAAAACGATGAATGATGAATTGATGACTACCATATTTCTGCCACAACAGCTAAGATTTAAAATTAATCTTAGTTTTGGTTTTATCCTGCGACACAATGAAACGAATGAACTGAAGTATTACCATCCATCACAAAACAACGCCCGGGTACTTGATGTTCCACAACTAGTATGCTGCCAAAAAGACTTTGAAGAATTCCTTGATGATGTCATGGAAGAAGATATCCTGGAATGGGCCAAGTTAAAACGACCCAACACCAAATGGCTTGTGGAGAGAGTTACGAACGTCACATTTTATGTGAATAAGCTGAAAGACCACCCAATTGGAATGGCAGAAGATCTTCCCGACTACATTCTCCAGAACAAAGCAGTAAATGCTTTGGTGAAAGACAAAGCTCGCCACTTTTATTATGATGATAACCTGTGTATTTTCCGCTGTTTAGCGTTATGGAGTGGTTCCACAACAGACAACCTCAACTATACAACAGATGCCAGGTACTGCAAATATACCCAGAAGCCAAAGAATGAATTCCGTGGAGTAACTTTAGCCGAATTACCTGACTTGGAGAAATGTTTTGAAGTACACATTCAAGTATATGAACTTGTCAAGAATGATGATGACCAAATTGTTGCCAAATTAGTACAGAGATCTCACAGAAAGTATGAAGATACCATGTATGTGAACGTCTACAAGAATCATTTTAGCTACATCATCGATATAGACCAATACTGCAAATCCTTTGAACGCCGCAAATGCGGCAAATTATGGAAAAATGGATTTCTACTCAATCGTCACGAGAAAACCTGTACAGATGAAGTAAATTACCAGTATGTTGGCGGTGTATACCATCCATCCCAGTCCATATTTGATCTGTTAGAAGATGAAGGTATAGAAGTACCCGAAGAGAAGAAGTTTTATCCATACCGTGCAACGTTTGATTTTGAAAGTTACTTTGTCAAATCCAGTTTACCTGCTGACAGTGATAAACTGATATGGGAAGCAGAACACCGACCATTGAGTGTGAGCATATGTAGAAATGTTCCAGAATACCAAGAACCGAAATGTTTTATTACAAATGGAAATTCTGAAGAACTTGAAGAAATGATGACATACATCACAGCTATTTCATCTCATTGCCACCAACTGATGCAGACCTATCATGCTTGGACCTTGTTTAAACTCAGACTGAAAATTGATGAAACGCTGGAAGCGGAAGCCAGAGCTACTGGAGAAGATACATCCAAGATGCACCCTTTACAAAAATTGGAGAAGAAATTTCAAGAGTACCTGCAAAAAAAAAAGAAAAAAAAAAGTATAAAAAGAAGATAAACATCAAACAACTTAAGCGTCATTACCACATTTTTTCTTGTTTCTTCTTTTTATAGTTTTTTTCTTCTTTTTTTTCTTTTTTTTATAAAAATCATCTATTTACAACATCTATTTACATCTTCAATTAGAATCCAATTGTAACAAGTTTCTTGACGGTCATGAATTCAATCACCAAATCCATAATACAACGTCTCTGTTCATTTGTGAGAGGTTTCTCGAACATATCTTCATACTCTTTCCGTACTGGTGGTGGATTCATTCCAGAAGTAGTATGGTGCCGCAGTAGATGGACATCATTCTTGTTAACTCTTTCAAGTGCTTCACTAAAACATGTTATAATCTTCTCTTCTTCAGACATCATGAGGCATACATTATGCTGAATCTGACTTGGGTGATCGACTGCACATCCACAGCATTTTTCTTTCACTACAACGTCAATGTTCTCTTCGACATAATGAGCATATGACAAGCAAAGTTCATGCTGCAAGCGAACTTGCCTGAGTTCACTATCAATTTCATCAACGATCAATGGTCGTGGTTGGGTTGTTCTCACTGTGATCTTCTTCTTCTTCAAAGGTGGTTCTTGATTTGGTTTTTTGAAGTCTTCATGGTTAGTAGGTTTAGTGTCTTCAGGAACTTCAGTTAAAGTTGTTTGTTGGGTTTTGATGGCTGCATCTGCTTCTTCTATTTGAGATTTCAAGGCATTCCATTCTTCTAAAGATATAGCAATACCAGTCTTCGTAGGATAAGGTTTCTGGTCTTTTCCCTCAAAGTATCTTCTGAGATGAATCTTCAGTTCACCCTGGTACTGGGTGACGTTAGCATAAGTCTGCTTGGTGCCAATTCGGAACATCTTCTCTGATCAATGGTTCGATCGTGAATGATGCCAAGTCCATGCTTTGCCTAATCTTATATATCTTTGACGGACGTGATTGAAAACATCACCCCAGTTCAACAAATTCTGAATGAGTTTTTGATTCTTGGTTGGGGTTTGTGTTTGTTTCCTATAGGATTATAGGTTAAAGTTGGGAAATTTAGAAAATTAGTACAGAAAGTAATGGAAAAGAAACACAATGAAAATACAGAAATTTGATTGGTTGATTAACTTCGATCTGATTGGTCAGTTTGGCGATCAAACTGCAATCTTGATCCTTAAACTGTAGGATATGGCCCTCTGCATTTTATACTGGCTTGGGACAGGTCAAGCTATAAACCTCTGTCCAATGGAGATAAGTCAAATAGCTCGAGTGCATTCCCACCCCCTACAGTTCGTATCCTCTTTGAGGGAATTTTTTTAGTTCATCAAAAAAGAAAACGAAAACAACATGTCCAACTTAGCAATTCAGTTTTTCTATCATAAATATTTCTCATTTCTTTTAAATATTCACAACAGAGAATTTCTTAGTAATGATGATGATCATTTATTCCTTTGGTTATACAATAGGGGTAGCCTAAAAGACACCAGAAAACAAATTTTAAAAAAATGAAATGAAACTAAAAAGTAAAGAAGTATCATCTGGTTCCAATGGGTGTAACCTAAAAGATACCACGAATCAACATGTTTTTAAATGGAACTAAAAAGTTTTGAATGAAAATAAGTTTTGAATGAAACTAAAAAGTAAAGAAGTATCATCTGGTTCCAATAGGTGTAACCTAAAAGATACCATGAATCAACATTTTTTTTTAAATAGATGGAACTAAAAAGTTATGAGTGAAACTAAATTTTAAATGAAACTAAAAAGTAAAGAAGTATCATCTGGTTCCAATAGGTGTAACCTAAAAGATACCATGAATCAACATGTTTTTAAATGGAACTAAAAAGTTTTGAATGAAACTAAGTTTTGAATGAAACTAAAAACTAAAGAAGTATCCTCCACTTCCAATAGGGTTAGCCTAAGGTATACCAGGAACACGATGATGATGATGATGATAATGATAAAAAGCTCTCTGTATTAGAATAAATAAAAAAACTGAAAAATCTTTACGCGGAAAAAATGTATTGCCTTGTAAGACTTGCCATTTAGAATTTTTTTTTTGAAGACTGCCATATAGGACTTTTTACTTAGAGAGAAAAACTTGCCATGTAGGACTGCCATAAATGACTTTAGAGAATGCAATATAGGACTTTATGAGGACTGTCATAAAGGACTTTAGAGAATGCCATAAAGGACTTTAAAAATTTGATGAGCCTAATATGATTGAGTAGACTACCTAAAAACCATTTCGGTTTTTAGGAATTTTTCGGTCAACTAAATAAGACTTTTTTTTGTAGGCAAAAGCTAGACTTTGTTCAGGTTGTAGAAAAATATGACACTCACTCAATTGTTTCTCCTTTAAATCCCTAGTGGTATGGTGCTAACTCCATCTTCTAAAACTCTTCGTTTTGGGTAGAAATATGATAGTCCATCTCTGCTCTGCTGGTAGGTATACATAGTGTTGTCATTCATCACAAATCCTCGGTTGATGCCAGATCCACTTTGTTGAGTCTTCAAAACTTGCAAATATCTGTCTTTCGTCAAATCATTGTGGCGTTTGCTGATTCCCTTACAACTGAATTTATTGGTGGCTCCGAAACAATAATATGTTTTACTACACAGTCCAACAATGCCGGTTCCTTGCTATTCTACCTTGAACAAGCCTGGAGTTCTCCTGTCAAAAAGCTTTCTTTCTTGGCAGCATGAGGGTGACAGCCATTCTTTGCCTTCTAATTTGGTTTTCACATAATCATCTCTCTGGAAATCACAACACTCTGATGGAAACCACTTGTGATTCTCTTTGTAAAATTCTCCTCTCTTCTCTGGTTTCACTAATTCATCTATGGATGGTGACGAGGTACATAGATATGCAGAATCTGTGTCCATTTCAGCATATTCGAAATCTTGGCGGTTGATAAAAGTATCGATGACATCATAATAGAACTGAAGCATCCGGAGTTTCGCATACTGGTAAACAAAGAATCCGATGTGAAGTGGCAGATCCAACTTGATGGTCTTCTTGTTCAGTTCGACTTCATATAATGTTTTATCTAATGGATTCAAGGCTCTGAAGGACATGTCATTTACAGCTTTGGTGACTTCTTCGTCGTCGCAATAGCACACACGTCGATGCTTCTCTTTGTTGGTGACGGTTTTGCCACATCCAGAATTTCCCAACAGCTTCATGGTGTCGGCAACGATCGACTTGTCAGGGTCAACATCTCCTTATCTTCTTGCTTCAGACACTTCATCTCCAAATTTTTCAAAACATCTTCTTGGTTTATATTGGATCACTTGATAGACGTGATCAACTTCAATACCATGCTGGAGGTACCACTGCAGTAAAGGGGTTGCAAACAACATTTTTTCTGCTCCATAGCTTCCGATCAAACTTCTACAGGGTTTCTTCATGATTCCATTCTTCTCGGCAAAGGACTTCATGTGTTCACCAATATCATCTATGGAAATATCTGTATTCTTGAAGATAGGTGTCATCTCTTCAAAGTACTCTTCCAGGTGATCTGGTACATGTATATCACATAGGACCAAACCAAACAGTTCACCGGACTTCACTTTGTTCAGTATTTCTTCCTCTGTCATCGCACCATCTATTTTGTCTGAAAAGTTCTCTTTCAGGAAGGCTTTGAGTGTGGCATCGGTCTTCTTCATCTCTCTCCACTCACACTCCCAGATTTGAACAAGTTCATAGCCCAAATTGGTGATGTACTTTGCATTGGTACGGGTGTCTTGTAGCAGTTCTTTCATGGGTTTATCTCTGACTTCATTATGGATGATAGGAAGGCCATTCTTATCTTTCATGCAGGTATGTCCGTGCCAGAAGCAGCCATGGAATTGGTACACAGTCTGTGTCTCTTTGCACCAACCGTCAACAGGCAACTGTCTTCGACCAATCATTTTTTCAGCTCCGTTAAACTGATGTCTGATGTGGATGTCATCTCTCATGGATAATAACTCTAACCATTGTTCAGCCATTTTACCATACTTCATTGGATGTTCTGGTTTAAACTGGTTTTCTTCACGACGTCTAATACTCCAACCCGTTGGCATCTCTTGCATTAGGCACCAAAGATATAATGCATTCGCATCAAAGCCTATAATACTTCCACATGGTTTTGCTTCTTTGCCATATTTTGTTTCTCTGATTCGGGTAACATCTTTCTCGTGGTATCGGTTGAAGATAATTGAAGGTCCACCAACGATATTATCTTTCACTAAGTCATGCAGGTCTTTGTTTTTCTGGTTAAATAATGTGAAGTAAGTGTCATCATTCATGGTCTGGAACAGGTATTTCAACGTGAGGCCCGGAACACTGATACCATCTTTAAACATGTCGATGTGGCGTTCTTGGTAGAAAGCAAACTGCTTGTCAACTGCTTCAAGGAATGGTTTTACATCTCGGTTATTATACCAGATCAGAAAATCACGGAAAGTTGTCATCTCCAGGTCGTTCCATACATGCTGGCAGTACTGGTATTCTTCATTGGATATATTTTCTTTCTTGGTCGGGTAGGTGGTCTTGATCCAATTTATTCAAGCTGTCGATCCATTCATATCCATTCATATGGTAAAAATCCCTTCGTCACGGAGCAGCCAAATGCTTTCAAAAACTTGTCATAGCTGAATCCTGGAGCGAGGTAGTTGCAAATATCAACAAACTTGAAAGATTCTGTCGAGACGCACATGTAGTTATTTGATTTCTTCACTGCAAACTTGAGTGGATTCTGTCTCTTCAGGTATGTCATCAGTTCACGCTTGACTACATTCATATCATATTTTCCAGAGTTGAATCCGATGACGGGCATCTCTTGCAGGTAGTCTTGAAATTTCTTCTCCAATTTTTGTAAAGGGTGCATTTTTGAGGTATCTTCTCCAGTAGCTCTGGCTTCCGCTTCCAGCGTTTCATCAATTTTCTGTCTGAGTTTAAACAAGGTCCAAGCATGATAGGTCTGCATCAGTTGGTGACAATGAGATGAAATAGCTGTGAGGTATGTCATTTCTTCAACAAGTTCTTGAGAATTTTCATTTGTAATAAAACATTTCGGTTCTTGGTATTCTGGAACATTACTACATACACTCCCACTCAATGGTCGGTGTTCTGCTTCCCATATCAGTTTATCACTGTCAGCAGGTAGACTGGATTTGACAAAGTAACTTTCAAAATCAAACGTTGCACGGTATGGATAAAACTTCTTCTCTTCAGGTACTTCTATACCTTCATCTTCTAACAGATCAAATATGGACTGGGATGGATGGTATACACCGCCAACATACTGGTAATTTACTTCATCTGTACAGGTTTTCTCGTGACGATTTATTGTCCAGGAGGTCTTCCATAATTTGCCGCATTTGCGGCATTCAAAGAATTTGCAGTATTGGTCTATATCGATGATGTAGCTAAAATGGTTCTTGTAAACGTTCACATACATGGTATCTTCATACTTTCTGTGAGATCTCTGCACTAATTTGGCAACAATTTGGTCATCATCATTCTTGACAAGTTCATAAACTTGGATATTTACTTCAAAACATTTCTCCAAGTCAGGTAATTCGGCTAAAGTAACTCCACGGAATTCATTCTTTGGCTTCTTTGTATACTTGTTGTACATGGCATCTTTTGTAGTGTT
This sequence comes from Pictodentalium vernedei, assembly GCA_031216915.1. Lineage (NCBI taxonomy): Eukaryota > Metazoa > Mollusca > Scaphopoda > Dentaliida > Dentaliidae > Pictodentalium > Pictodentalium vernedei. Next base: position 600,447,937 of record CM062296.1, on the reverse strand, counting down.
TAAATTGTGAGCTGTGGAACCACTCCATAAAGCTAAACAGCGGAAAATGCACAGGTTATCATCATAATAAAACTGGTGATGTTCATCTTTCACCAAAGCATTTACTGCTTTGTTCTGGAGAATGTAGTCAGGAAGATCTTCTACCATTCCAATTGGGTGGCCTTTCAGCTTATTCACATAAAATGTGACGTTCGTAACTCTCTCCACAAGCCATTTGGTGTTGGGTCGTTTTAATTTGGCCCATTCCAGGATATCTTCTTCCATGACATCATCAAGGAATTCTTCAAAGTCTTCTTGGCAGCATACAAGTTGTGGAACATCAAGTACCCGGGCGTTGTTTTGTGATGGATGGTAATACTTCAGTTCATTCGTTTCATTGTGTCGCAGGATAAAACCAAAACTCGGATTAATTTTAAATCTTAGCTGTTGTGGCAGAAATATGGTAGTCATCAATTCATCAGTCATCATCTTCAGGTTCACATCGTTGATCCGGTAGTTATATTGGTCCTGGACTCTTCTGTTCATCATGTAGCGAGTTCTAATAGAACTCCAGTTATCTTCGTACACGGTCAACATCTCATCTGGCTCTTCTTCAGACATCATATTCTTTTCAAACTCAATTGGGTCAACATCATAATGGGTGGTCGTCGTGGTCCGTGGTTGTTTAGGTGGTCCTCTCTTCGCTTCATCAGTCTTCCTTTTAGATGGTACAGGAACTGGTTGGTGGGCAACGCTCTTGTGTCGATTAAAATGGAGTAGTTCGTTGAACTCCTGGCCGCATTCCATACATGTATAGGTCTCCAAACATTTCTTCAGGTGTAGATCCAGCTTCTCTTTCCTCGTAAAGGTCTTGTTGCAATTGGTACAATCGTGGGTCTTTTTCTCTCCATGGGTATTTCTCCGATGGCGATCTCGATTCGTTCTTGCAGTAAAGGTCTTTCCACACTCTTCACAGGCGTAAACATCAGTTCTGGTAACGGCAGTAGCGGCTTCAGACTCCATCTTCATAAAAGTTTTGCGAAGGCAAAATTGCTATAGAAAACTCTCTAGCGATGTGTTCAGTTCGAAGGATCGAAACAGAATGACGCGACGTTACTCTTCTCCGGAATTTATTTCTACGTGACGGACGTTTTTGAAAACGTCACGGCGTCACAACGTTTTTTCATGGATATTTTCATTCTTGATGGTCGTTTGTGTTTGTTTCCTATAGGATTATAGGTTAAAGTTGGGAAATTTAGAAAATTAGTGTAGAAGTCAATGGGAAAGAAACACAATGGGAATCCAGAAATCTGATTGGTGGATTAACTTCGCTCTGATTGGTTAGTGTAAAAACATCTTGATCCTCATTAATTTTATTATTTAAAATCATGTAGTTAGGGGGGTCATTTAAAGAAATTGCTAAATATAGACCCTAACAATTAGTTAGGGGGTCAGTTAAGGATGTTACTAAAAATAGAGCGTAGGAATTTATAAAAAATATAGTTCCAAGTAGAAGCAGAGGATTCTGGGTAAATTTGTCCTATAGCACTACGTGCTGTTCTTAATAGGGAAATAACACGTCATGGGATCCAAAAAAGGGATTCTTAAAGAATTCGAAATAATACAACTTGACGGGTTTATTTGGGTAATTAAATGAGGATTTTGGGAAAATCCGAACCAGAAAATTACTCCACTTCAGTCGAATGCACCCCCGATACTCTCTCGGTACTATAGCACTACGTGATAAACCGATAAAATGGAAAATCCGTATCAGATAAAGTCAATTTCGGTGATTTTGGTTGGATTTTGGTGATTTGGAGGGATCGTCGGGTTGTTTGTGGTAATTAGATCTACTCCGATTCAATCGAACATACCCACCGAACATACCCCGTCTTATTGCAGAAAAATTGGGTAACATAGCAACCACGTGCTACCATAGAAACCAAGATGGTGGCCTCCAGTATACAAAATGGACGATGGAAACACGTATCACCCTAAAGGATTTTATCGTAAATAGTTACACTGTACGTGAAAAATGCTATATGTGTTGAATTTTCCGGGGAAATATTTTACCACTCATCTAATATCGTTTTTGTATCGCTGTATAAACCACCAAGCAATTCTACATTCTGGAAAACCAAAATTAAAGACAAAGATTTATTTATTGAAATAGAAAATTCACTTTTGAAACATGATGAGAACAAAATGATTATTATTGGTGTGGATTTGAATTCTCGTACGGGGGAATTGTCGGATCATGTTTCAACTGAGAATGATAAACATGAAGCCTTGCCTATGAATACTTGTAATATGTCAGACAATGTTAGCTTGCGCTGCAACATGGATTATAAGGTGAATGCCTTCGGTAGACAGTTTATACATTTTTGTCAGAGTATAGGTGTTAGAATAATAAATGGCCGAGTGCTTGGTGATCGACTCGGTCACTTTACGAGCTATCAAAATAATGGAGCAAGTGTTGTAGACTTCATTCTTATCACAGAAAGATTTTTAAATTCCGTTGGTTATTTTTGCGTTCGACATCCTACTGAGTTTTCCGATCACTGTCGGTTTGCTTTACGTCTCAAATTTCAATGTAGTTATCGGGAGAACCAAATTAATAAATATCAATACAAGAAACAACGTGTCACGTTAAAATGGAATGACTGAAGTACCCAAAAGGCGTTGGATATGGTAAACTCATCAGCATGTCGTCAACAGTTGACGAATTTCAGAATGCAACCATATTATTTATTTATTTATTGTTGTTTATGGTCACATACTTCTGCACAATGGCTAATCATGACCACAACATGGAGATAAAGTCAAGGTCAGTCAATCGTTTATACCCCGTGTTGCCTATTTTAGAGGACTCGCACCCCAAGCATTAGTGACTGGGTCCTATTTTACCCGTGAAACAGAGCTTGTTTACCACAGTAAACAAGCACTGCTTCACTTCCCGGGGTTCCCACGGGGGGAATGCAACCATATAAATCGGAACCAGAAGGTTCTATAACTGCGGTGAAATAATTCACGGAAATCATAACGAAACTTAATTGGTACGCCTGTTCGAAAAAGCCAAAACACAAAATAACTCACCGACAAAGAAACTGGTTTGACAATAGATGTAAAGAATTGAAAAAAAACTTGTTCGTAATATGAGGAGTAACCCATTTGATAGGCAACTGAGAATCAAGTATTGTTCGTAATATGAGGAGTAAACCATTTGATAGACAACTGAGAATCAAGTATCACTCAATTAAGAAAACATACAAACGAGAAATAAAGCTAATGAAGAAATCATATTTTACTGAGCTCCACAATAAACTGGACACTCAGGCGATCCCCAAAAATATTGGGATATCATAGCGCAATTGAGACAGAAATCAAGTAATACAGACGCGACTGATCCTAATAGAAATGTTGAATTCTTTCGTAAACTTTTTAGTCCTGATGAACCAGGAAGTGGTCGCGTAATAAGGGATATACGGACCATTGATGATATTAAAATACCTTTAAATAACGACCCAATTACTTCGGAAGAGATTCTGAGTATTGTTCGCCAATTAAAAATCGGCAAGTCAGTTGGTCCCGATCAGATTTCTAATGAACTCCTTAAGTTGATTGTTCCTCTATTCATTGATAAATTCGTTAAATTATTCAATATCATTTTCAACACAAGTCATTAATTATCCCATTAAATGGAGTGAGTCTGTGCTTAGCTTGATACATAAAGGGGGATCAAGGGATGACCCGAATAATTATCGTGCTATTGCATTGAGTTCCACGGTAGGCAAACAACTCTTCAATAAAATTATTAACCAAAGGATAGTTGAATTTTTAGAAAATAATGGTATAATTAGCCAGATCAATTTGGATTCAGTAGCGGGAAAAGCACGATTGACAGTGCTTTTGTACTCGACACAGTTATTTGGAAATATAAATGTTAAGGTATGCCATTATACGCTGCTTTTGTTGATTTCCGTAAAGCGTTCGATTCTGTTGATAGATCGATATTGTTCACATAAAATGGAAGCTATTGGAATGAAAGGTAAACTGTTCGAGATTATTAAATCCCTATATGAATCAAGTTACTATGTATATGTCACAAAAACAAGCAAAAGTTTAGGGCCGCATACGTTATCAACAATAGGTGTTTGCAAGGGTTGTATTTTATCGCCCAACATATTTAAAATATTCATTGATGATATCGAACGTTCCTTTGGTGCAACTTGTGATCCAGTTAAAATAGGTGACGTGTCCGTTAATCACATCATGTTTGCGGATGACCTTGTATTAGTCTCGGATAGTCCTGGCGGTCTTCAACGATGTTTGGGGAAGTTACAAAATTTTACCAATATTAATGCATTATTTATTAATTCGAATAAGACAAAATGCATGATATTTAGGGCGCGAGCAGCGAAACGAGACCCTTCATTTTCCATAAATAACAACCTCCTAGAAAATGTGATGCATATAATTATCGTCGAATAATGTTAAAACAAATCAGGAACGTTCACTCAAGCAATTTCTGAACAGAGTGCGAAAGGTCGGAGAACAATGTTTTCCTTATTTCGCGCTTGTCATAGAACTGCCTCGCTTCCTGTCGGAACTTCTATGAAAATGTTTCACAAATTAATAAAGCCCTTTGCCTTATATGGTTGTGAGTTATGGGGTATGGAAATAACTGAGAAGAATACTAATCGTCTTGAATGTGAACAACTACACATTAAATTTTGTAAAAAGTAAACAAGTATTAGGAGTTGGAAAACATGCATGCAATAATGTTGTTAGGGCTGAACTGGGTAGTTACCCATTATACATTGATATTCTTTGTCGTATGGCATCTTACGTTAACAAATTAGCATCAGTCTCAAGTGACACATTTTTGCAAAATGCTGCTACCGAACACATGAGTCTAACTTCAAACAACTTGTCAAAACTTTGGAATCAAAGCATTCAAATGATTTTAATGTTCAAATACACGCCGATAACAGTAAACTAAGAACATATTGTCTCTTTAAGAGCAAGTTTGAGCTTGAACCATATCTTGTGTATATGAATTCAAGTGATGATAGGTCCATATTTAAGTGATGATAGGTCCATATTCACCCGTCTCCGAATAAGTAATCAGTGCCTTGCTATCGAAAAGGGACGGCATCATCAACCTCCCATTGAACTTGAAAATAGGTTATGCCGTGTTTGTTCAATGCAAAAAATTGAAGATGAGAAACATTTCACAATGGAGTGCTCTGCATATGTCGAATTAAGAACTATATTATTTGACACCATGCAGAGATATCATACGATCTTTGAATTAAATATAGATGAACAAATGAATCTAATTATATCAAATAATTGTCGAGAAATTGTATCGAAAGTTAGCAGCGTAATCCGACAGTTCTTTGATACCCGGCAATTGCTGCTAAGTACTTTATAATCGTTTGCACATTGAGATTTACCTGTCACGTATTTGAATTATAATTCATATATATATGGATGTGTTCTTTTCTATATGTATATGTTCATAGTTGTTATGATAGTTGTTATGCAATCTGTCCATATGGATGTTTTATTGCAAAATTTATCTTATGCTACCCGTGATCTAACTGATCTTTGACGAGACTTAAAGTCAAGGTACGTCAACGGCCACACCCGCCTTTGATTTATCTTTTGAAATTTCGTTGTTTGATTTGGGGGCGAAACTACCCACCCCCGTCTGTGGGGCGAAACTACCCGGGGCGAATGGGTATTAGGGCGATACGATTCAGGGGGCGCACGGGAATTGGGGCGAACCGACCCATGACCCACCCAAAAGTCAACTTCGTTACTTGTTATCTCCCTTGCTACGTAGAAATGCAAGATCGCCAGTAGTATGTCTCGGGCTTTTGAGGACTCATTGGCCGGACCTCGGAAGTGACGTCATGTCACGTGACCTAGTGGCGCCATGTTGTGTTGTCATCTCCATAGTGATATGTGGTGTGAGTGCGCATGCGCAGCGCGTGTTGTTAGGGTGATACGTGTTTCCGTCGTCCATTTTGTATACTGGAGGCCGCCATCTTGGTTTCTATGGTAGCACGTGATTGCTATGTTACCCAATTGTTCTGCAATAAGACGGGGTATGTTCAGAGGGTATGTTCGATTGTAGAAGATTAAATCTAATTACCACAAACAACCCGACAATCCTTCCAAATCACCAAAATCCACCCCAACTTTTACTATTTCGAATTCTTCCAGAATTCTCCGCTTCTATCTATATATGCAATAGTTTTCCTCTACCTAGGCATGTTCCTTTGTTCTAGAGTATACTCCAGTAACGTAGAAGAGCCTATTCGTTGGAACAGTTTTGCTTATTATTACTATATTTAGCAATTTCTGGTCTATTCTTGTTAGTTCTGACCCTATTCCAAGTACTCTTGTTGTTTCATTTATATAACTAAACAATCAGATTGCTTCATCCCCCGTAATCTGTATGCAGAGTTATCTCCCTTGTGTATAATAAAAGCCTATATCCAATGGCCATATCCCATGGAATCCCAGTTTTGGGAAACACTCGTGGCTATGCAAGCCCTTTTTTGTCATATGAGGCCATGAGGGCTATGTAAAATCCCTCAATGAGTCCTCATTTATTATCCCTCATACTCTCATTGAATTTTGAGGTTATGAGGATCTTGAAAAATCCCTCAATGAGGTATAATTTACTACGACTCTTATCCTCATTTCAGTATTTAACAGATATATCCTATGGAATCCCATTTTGGAAAACGCCCGTGACTGTGGAATCCCTTTTTTGTCGTATGAGGCCATGAGGGCTATGTAAAAGCCCTCAATGAGTCCTCATTTTTTATCCCTCATAGCCTCATTGAATTTTGAGGTTATGAGGGCCATTAAAAATCCCTCAATGAGGTATAATTTACTACGACTCTTAGCCTCATTTCAGTATTTGAGAATACTTATGGCCTGGTATTGTATTATTCGAGGATACCTATCGAGGATACCTTCTGGAGAATCCCCTTTTTGTCGTATGAGGCCATGAGGGCTATGTAAAAGCCCTCAATGAGTCCTCATTTATTATCCCTCATAGCCTCATTGAATTTTGAGGTTATGAGGACCATTAAAAATCCCTCAATGAGGTATAATTTACTACGACTCTTATCCTCATTTCAGTATTTAACAGCCATATCCCCAGGCACCCCAATTTCAGTACCCCTTTTTGGAAAACATGGCCTTCGGCACCCCTTTTTGTCGTATGAGGCCATGAGGACCATGAGTAATCCCTCAATTAGGTCTAATGTAGACTTACCAACCGCTTCCATCTTGTCGCCAAAGCTGCACCGCCACTACGGCAGCAGACTTCCAAGAACTAGTGGTGCCTACAGTCGACTCTATGAGTTGATTACACATGTGTTTCGTGTTCTATACATCCTAACCTTCATTTTGATGTACAGTTTGTGTATATTTAATTTGAATTGAAGGAATATCGGAGGTGAAAATTTTCAAAATAAACAAAATTTCATTACTTATATAGGCCCTTAAATGGATTACCACTCTATTTAATCGGATTAGCAATCTAATTAGCAATCTGTTTAGATGGATTGGTTAATATGTTTAAGCAGATTACTAATCTGTTTAAACGGATTACTAATCTGTTTAATCGGATTACTAATCACCGTGAAATGGTGAGATGAAATGCGAGGCCATACATTAATAAAAATACAGTAGTACGGGAGGGTTTAAAACGCCTCGAATTGACAATGTTTTGTCGGATCAATTTATGGCGTCATTTCTTAAGCTCGACATCGAGGTGTGGAAAGCTTGGTTAGGTGGTATATCCACTTTCAGTACCCTTTTAAGTGCAATCAGCGCACCTTATATCTACTTACGCACTACGTGTTTATGACCGGTAGCATATAGGCACATCACACAAAACAGGGTAATCGAAGCCCAGTCAGTTCTACTGCTTGGTGGTCGGGGAGCTATTACCATTCGTGTTAAAGCCAGCACTGGGGGTGTGGGATAGTGTTAGAAATAGTAGTGGCAATGGCAGCACCACGACTATGACAATCATACAATGTTTCAGGATATTCGTTCTTTTGCCGCAGGCAGAGGGTTACTTGGTTATCTTCTGTTCTGAATACTGATTGGCCTGTTGAAACAAACCATCATCAAATGTCCTTTGCTCATGCAAGTATAGCGAGAGAGGTATAATGACCGTTAACCTTGCAGTCGGGTGGTCCGGATCTCTTAGCCCAGAGAAAAATGGGTCGCTCTGTCTGCTAAAGGCTCCAGCATGGCTGACAGTTTTCGTCATTAGAAGAGATTTACAGGAAGTTTAGCCCCCCTTAATTTCCCAAATTCGCTAAACAAAGAGCCAAAGTGGACTTGAGTGTTGGTAGGTGTGATAGTGATATATATTCTTAATGACGTGTTATCCATGAACTAGTAGCTTCCAGTTAGCTTGCTATAAAAGCCAAGTTTCCTTTTGTTACTTTTTATAAACGAAAAAATAGACATCTCCTGTTTTCGTTTATCAAAAGCAACAAAAGGAAACTTGACATTATTTTCTAGTGATGTCATGGGTATTTCCTCAATAATTACTTGCTTCTTAATTGGACCTTCTTGCCCGTCTGATAATTTCAGGGGAGATCGCTATCGAAAGTCGATTTTCATGACAATGTAAGTCAGGGATGCACTAGTTCCTTGATCTGTTACAAAAGTGCCGTGGATCAGTCAATAGTTAGTGGCATTGTGGGTGTGGTGGTAGAACAGTGGGTGCGGTGATGAGGTGCGGTGAATGTTTTGACCCCTCTGAGGTGGAATCTCGGTTGCGATTCATAGGGATTGAATTGCAAATGAACGTGAGAGCAGTGTAGCGGTCGAGGTATAAAGATCGCTTACCAACCAACCGGGCTGTTTGCTTGTTAGCTGGGTTTTAACGACACCATCAACAACACGGGTCAGATCACAAGCCCAGTAAACAGCGGTTGAAGGCACCTGTACGACCGATGTGCAGTTCTCCCTAGTACACAGCGCCACCATGCTCCCAAGTGATCAATTGGGATTCAGTGTCTTGTCCAAGGCACAACGCGGGTGACATGAGCCATGATCGAACCGTCGACCTTTGGGTTAAAAGTCCAATATCATAACCAATGAGCCATTGTGCTCGCAGCCGCTAAATCACCCTGAATGGTATTGATCTCTTGGTCTCATGGCAAATCTGTGGGTTTGTGTGATAGAGGTTGACGGCTGGAGCCTCGGCTCCTGCACTTCTCTCTCGTAAAATGTTAGCAAGAAAATACTAGAACAACTATGTGAATCAAAAGCTAGAATCTAGTCCTAGCTGAAAAGTACAACTTTTAAAAGAGATGCTTTTGAAATGCTATCTGAAAATGTTTTTTTGATACTTATACTTGTTTTATGTTTCATTTTTTTTTTTTTTTATCATGTTTAAAGAAGGTCCGCCGGCTTGAGCACTCTAATATTTTACCTGTTCAAAACAAGCTAGTGCTTAAGTTCTGTCCGGCTTTCATCCACAATTAAATCTCTCTGTTCCGACCCTGGCTGCTAAAAGTGCGAAGAAATAAATAAATAAATAAATAAATAAATAAATAAATAAATAAATAAATAAATAAATGAATAAATAAATAAATAAATAAATAGTTTAAGCAAAACTAGTCGACGCAAGTCATAACGGGTCAAACAAACGCAAACACCGAATAGCAAGCATGCTTTAATTTCATCATGTTTTGTGAATTAAATCTAGAAAATAATTTACGAAAATCATCATTAAGAAGCATGCTTTGAAAATTACAATTTCAGTAAATAATGTAATAAATAATTATAAACAACGAAACTGCCAACCCGAATTTCCGAAGTGTTTGTTTATAAACAGTCAAAAAAGTTCCGAATTTATCGATGAAAATGCTCGATATATACTTAATAACTGCACATAAAAAACAAATTTGACAGTCATTTGCAAATTCATGTCCGAGGTTAAAATAAATAATGCTTTACATGATAAATGATGTGTTTTAAAGGGACTTGCTGTAATTAGTACACGAGGGGACTTAGCGACTTATTACTAATATTAGGGACTTGCTGCATTTAGTTCGACCCTAGTCTTTTTAGGACTGTGACCCGGGGCTCTCCTGGCCCTCACAGTCTTTGAGCAACCCGTTCAAATTTCATCTGACTAAAACTGAAAGAAACTGGCCGCATTTGGGTCGACTCAGTTCACGCTTCATATCGAAGACAAAAAGCACATAATCAACATTCTACTTGTCGCACTCAGCCCAAATATAATTTATTTATGTGTCTGCATCATTATTTAACGCAAACACAGCATCAAATTCAAGAAATGTTGAAAAATATCCGACATCACCACGTTAAAAAACATCATGTTTCAAAGATAAACAAATTGTACTACGCATGTGCACAGATACTGTGCACATGCGTAGTACAATTTGTTTATCTTTGAAACAGGAGCGCCCCGGGTCACAGTCTTACAAAGACTAGTACGACCCCCGTTTCCGACGTTTTCGCGAGGCGTCAGGACTGATTGAAAAAAACCGCCATTGCGCAGGTAAACACCCTTGTCCACACGATGGGGAGTGTAGCTGATGATATTTTGGCGTCATTGAATCTGACAGCCGACGAAAAAGAAGATTACGACAAAGTCGAAACAAGGTTTACCGATTATTTTGCTGTCCGCAGAAATACGATCTACGAGCGTGCTAAATTTAATCAATCACCGGAAACAAGAGGAGTCCGAGTCTGTGGATAATTTTATAACGTCATTGTACAATTTGGCAGAGCATTGTAGTTATGGAGCTCTGCATGACGAATTGATCCGCGATCGTCTCGTGGTCGGCGTGAAAGACATTAAACTTTCAGAAAGGTTGCAGTTAGACTCAAATCTGACTTTGGAAAAGGCTGTGAATCAAGCTCGCCAATCCGAAATAATTAAGAAACAGCAATCAGTTGTAAGAAATGATGCAACAAACTCTGTTCCTCATGAGCAAACTGCTGACCGTCTCTATATGCATAACCAGAGTAAAATACAGTCGAAAACAAAACCGGTTCATTTTCGTCGTGGAAATTTGTCAAATCATTCAGAAAATGTTCAGTTTCATAAAACACATCGGAAACAGTCCGATCAAATGGTGATAACCGTCAATCTCAAACTAGTCAAAGGCAAACGTATGCCAAAGGTGTGGACAACATCCATTTCATAATCGAGCCGTGTGCCCAGCTCGCTATCAGACTTGCCGAAAATGTAAGAAACATGGTCATTACATGAAAATGTGTTTTTCCGAAAATGTTTAAGAAATTAATGAGGAAGAAAGTGTATTTCTTGGTGCAATAGACACAAATGCTTCAATGCCATGGGCAATTAATCTAAAATTAAACAAACAAAATATTGAATTTAAGATAGACACTGATGCAGATGTAATCATGATTCCAAATTCAGTTTTCAGACAATATAAAAACATAAAATTACAGAATCCAGTAAAAGTTTTGTATGGCCCGGGTCAAAATAAATTACATGTGTTGGGAAAATTTAATGGAACTTTCCAGACATTCAATAAGTCCATAAAAGAAGAAATTTATGTCGTGAATGGGCTTCGTCAGCCATTGTTAGGGCGACCAGCTGTAGAGAAATTAGAACTAATTTCGCGTGTGGAAGAACTCTTGTGAATTGCAAATTAAGGATAAATTCCCCAAATTATTTGATAATTTAGGAAAGTTGGACACTGAATATGACATTCAGTTGAAAGAAAATGCTAAGCCATTTGCAATTTCTACGCCTCGTAGGGTAGCACTCCCACTTCTACCAAACGTCAAGGAGTTAGACCACATGGAAGCTTTAGGTGTAATAGAACATATTCATGAGCCCACAGAATGGTGCGCGGGAATGGTAGTTGTACTAAAACCCAATAATAAAGTCCGTTTTTGTGTCGATTTAACAAAATTAAATGAAAATGTTAAAAGGGAAAATCATCACATTCCATCAGTTGATCACACACTTGCACAATTGTCAAATTCAAAAGTGTTTAGCAAAATAGATGCAAATTCAGGATTTTGGCAAATCCCTTTAACTGAAAAATCTTCATCATTAACTACATTTATCACCAGTTGGGGTAGATATAAATTTAAACGACTACCTTTCGGAGTTGAGTGCAGCCCCCGAGGTGTATCAGAGAACAATGTCTACAGTTCTTGAAGGATTATAGAAGGAGTGGTGTGTCATATGGACGATATATTAGTGCATGCGCCAAATTAACATTTACACAACAAATATTTAACTTCAGTTTTAGAAAGACTTCAGCAGTCAGGAATCACTCTTAATAGTGACAAATGTGAATTCAATCAATCACAGAAATAAAGTTTTTAGGTCACATTGTTGGGGCCTCTGGAATCAAACCTGACCCTCAGAAAGTCAAGGCTATCACTGAAATGAAACCTCTTAAAAGTGTAAGTGAAGTCCGCCGATTCTTAGGAATGGTTAACCAAATGGGGAAATTCTCACCTAACCTAGCAGAAAAGACAAACCCACTTAGCGAACTTCTAAAGAAGGACAATGAATTTGTGTGGAAATCACCACAGCAAAAAGCGTTCAATGACATAAAATACGATTTGTGGAGAGACCCAACTCTAGCATTATATGACCTAAATAAAAAGACCATATTGTCTGCCGACGCATCTTCGTTTGGATTAGGAGCGGTTGTGACACAGATTCAGGAAAATGGGGTTCGAAGACCTGTTGCGTATGCATCACCCTCATTGACTGAAACAGAGCAACGATACGCGCAAATTGAAAAAAAGAAGCACTAGCGATCACATGGGCGTGCAATAAATTTTGTGACTTTCCCACAGGAACAGTTTTTTCTAATTGGAACTGACCATAAACCATTAATATCATTACTTGGCAACAAAAACTTGAGTGAACTCACACCAAGAATACAAAGATTTAGAATGAATCAAATGCGCTATGCATATACTATTACAGTTCCTGGAAAGCAACTTAACACGCCGGATACCTTATCTCGAGCACCAATTGAACAGTCACCTTCATTATCAGAAAAGAAATTTCAAGATGAAAATGCATTATTTGTAAACTGCATAGTTAATTCTCTACCAGCTACTACTACCCAACGCCTTGATCAGATACGCACAGAATTACGAGATCCTGTCTGTAATAAGGTTTTGACCTATTGTTTAGAAGGGTGGCCTTCGTCTCGTGACCAAGTTGATGACCTTGTCAGACCCTACCGGTCTATTCGCGGAGAGCTGACAGTCAATAATGACCTTTTATTGAAAGGCGAAAGACTCGTTATACCCTCATCTTTGAGATCAGACATTCTAATTGAACTACATGTTGGACATTTAGGGATAGTTAAATGTCAAGAACAAGCCAAATCTAGTGTTTGGTGGCCAGGATTAAGCGTACAAATTGAAGATTTGGTGAATTCTTGTCACACATTTTGCTGAAAACAAAAATGATCATTCAGAATCACTTATAACTTCACCTTTTCCTGACAGACCACGGCACAAATTAGGTAGTGACTTATTTTATTTCAAGAATCTGACATACTTACTAGTTGTGGGCTATTATTCGCGATACACTGAAATTGCGCGACTGACATCAACCTCATCATTGAGCGTTATTGATCATTTAAAGTCTATATTTGGTCGACACGGAATTCCAGATTTGTTAATTTCTGATAACGGTCCACAATATAATTCAAAGGAGTTTGCAGACTTCAGTAAAGATTATAACTTTGTACATAAAACAAGTAGCCCATCGTATTCTCAAAGCAATGGAGAAGCCGAGAGAGGGTTACAGACTGTTAATCCTTTACCCAACGTAACGGCCAAAACCGGCCAGCGCTATTCACAAAAATCGCCAATTAATTTTCATTATTTTTTCATTTTTTTTTTTTGTCTCCAAAACATAGGTTATGACCCCTCATTGGAACGAGCTCGTTTCAATGAGGGGTCATAACCTATGTTTTTGAGACAAAAAATGAAAAAAAAATAGTTCAAGAATTTTGTTTGCAAGTGTCGTCTGCTTTTCAGGTTATGTAAAGGGTTAAGAGACTGTTGAAAAAGTCATCTGATCCTTATCGAGCAATTCTAGCCTATCGCAACTCACCTTTAAAGAATGGGTACAGCCCTGCTGAATTATTAATGGGCCGTAAACTTCAGACAAACATTCCCATAATTTCCAGCCAACTGATACCAAAATGGCCTTATCTTTCCCAAGTGAGAGAGAAAGATCAGGAGATGAGAAATAAACAAAAAATTAACTGATCAACATCACAGAGTCCATGATCAAAAAGGGTTAAATCCAGGTGATCGAGTGTGGGTGAAAGACTCCAAATGTCGTGGAACTGTTATTAAAGCACATCACAGTCTTAGGTCATATCTTGTACAGATGCCGACAGGAAATCAAGTCCGTCGTAATCAAAGACATCTAGTTGTTACTAGTGGCCAACTAGAAACTGACTTGGATATTGACACTGACTTATCACTGGACACTGACCAACACAGTGTGGAGAAAAACCATCACTGGACACTGACCAACACAGTGTGGAGAAAAACCTTAACACAAGTGTCATCCAAAATCCTAATCTAGTCACAACACATACCAGTACTGATAATGCTACTAGAACTAGATATGGCAGATTATCTGTCCCACTGAAAAGGTTGGATCTATAAACTTCATATCTGGTTGAATTCATTCTAAGTTAAAGGCTATTTTATAATTGCATAAATTTGATAAAGAGTTACCAGAAATGTTTTCTTTCCAGTTTTAGTTAAATAATGTGTTAAGAAAATATAAAATACAATTTAAATTCTTTAAAAGTTCAAAGTTTAACTTGAAGTACTTTGTACTGGTTTCCTAGAGTAAGAGGGATGTTGTATAACACTTATTATGGAAGACTATAAACTGCTGATTGATGAGGGGGAGATTACTCATGAGGGGAGTTTGAAATGTATTGACAAAATGGCTTTAAATAAAACGAATGGTAAACAAATATACGTTCATTCCAGCCCATCATGCGGAATAACGCAACAATATCGACATGCATTCCGCAAATACAGCAATAGTTATGTTTCCCAGTAACTCAAACGTTCATTTATAACTTGATTTTCCTGATTTTCGATCTTCAAATGTGCATTTATGACGGCCAGAGATGTGTAGTTTTTTCACCTCTGAAAATATTGGCCTTTGAAGGTTTGCGAGCATGTTTCGTGGGTACACTTAATTCCGACTTCTGTAGTCCTTTCGTCACTGTCGTTCGAATTCTTGAACAATATGTGTTCGTCCAAACCTAATGTACTGTTCATTTTTCTGGAGGGGGGGGGGGGGGGGGTCGGATTTAACCTTACTCACAATATTTCCTGGCATCTCTCATTTTAACGAAAACGTGGAATAAATACCTTTTACCGTATACAATCACAGTTGTACGGAATTTGTACTTATACTGATTACACAGCTGAAGGGGCCTAGAATTAACCCACGAATGACCTGTGGGTTACGTCTCTTGTAAAATACGTAAAGGAACTGCAGGTTAGAATAGAATAGAATAGAATAGATTTATTGCAATATTACACCCACATGGGCAGTATGCACAAATACAGTAGACAATGTTAGGCCTACATTTATCATTTAAAACTGACAACAAATATTTCTTACGAATTTTTACGAAAGAGAAAAAAACTCACGCACGGCACAGCAGATCACATTGCAAAGGGCAGGATCTGCATTTCCCATGATGTAGAGAAACTTATTATTGTTATTCATACCAAGGAATGTTCGCTCCCCATGTTGTATAAAGCCCCACAACTTCTGTCGTGCGACATTATACTTAGGGCATTCCATCACAAAGTGGCGTTCGTCTTCAATCACTTTGTGGTCACAGAATGAACAAGTTCGGTCTTCTAGGGCTACTGGTGGTTGTGCGTGCCTACCCTTTTCTATGGCTAAGGAATGATTACTTATCCGTAGCCGAGTAAATAGATGCCTACTCATTACAGATTTAGTGTGTATTAGATACGGCTCGAGTGTGTATTCATTCTTAAATAACCTATAAGTACGAAGTTTACTTCTGCCACAAGATCGATTATCGTTGTGCATAGACTCGTACAACTGAGAAATATGTTCGTCCCTTAATCTGTCTCGTATTTCGAATACGTCACGGGAATTCAGATTTTCTGTTTCTACTTGGAACTGATCTCCCAACACAGCTAATCGTTTCTGTAAAGAATCAGTACCTGCATACTTGATTGATTCAGTAAAAGCATTATTGAGTACGGTGTTAACCGAACCAGTCTGTAGTTTCATGACATATTTCAGCATTGAAGTCGTAGCGGAAATATATAATGGGAAGAGACCAAGTTCAGCCCGCACCGCATGATTTGAGGCCTTCCTATTCACCCCGAGGACAGATTTACAAAATTGTAGATGTACATTTTCGCAAGCGGAATTATCCATTGCGGTTAGATCGGGAGACCATATCTCACATCCATAGAGTAATATTGGCTTAATTAACATGTTGAATAAATTAATGTAAACACTCACTGGCGGTGTGTATGTTTTAGAGAATGCACGTTGTAGCTTATAAAGCACCTTTTGCGCTCTAACCTTGAGATGATTTTGTGCATTGATGAGTCGACCGTTCCTATGAAATAATAGGCCAAGATAGCAGTAATCATCACACACTTCTAAGGGTTCATTTTGATAATGGAAGGAGTCGATATTTTGTGTTTTCCGTTTCGAAAATTTTACGACCTTCGTCTTTGCTGTATTGATGCGTAGATTGTTCTGATACGAAAACGTCCCGAGGTTGTTCAAACACTTCTGAAGACCAGTTGCACTTTCGGACAATAAAACCAAGTCGTCAGCAAAGAGGAGGTGACTTACTGAAGCATTATTAAGAGTTATTGGCTGACACGATTCATCGAGGTATGTTGAAATGTCGTCAATAAATACCTTGAAAAGTGTCGGAGAGATCACGCAGCCCTGCCTCACGCCGATATTCGATACACAAGGTGGTCCAAGGCCTTTCGGCGTCTTAACATAATATTTACTCGTTTCGTACATATATGCAAGTATGCTCATCATATTTCCATCTATTCCAACACTTGCTAATTTTTTGAACAAAATGTGTCTGTCAACAGAGTCAAATGCCTTTTTAAAATCGACGAAGGCTACAAACAGCTGTTTATTTTTCTTTTTGTACTTATCAATTGCGGTCTTAAGAACAAACATACTGTCAACGGTACTATGTTTTTCCCTAAAACCGAATTGATTGTGACTGACAATATCATTTTGCTCAAGATACAAATTGATTCTAAAATTTATAACTTTATTGAACAGCTTCCCAATTGAATTACTGACAGCAATTGCCCGATAATTGTTCGGATCCTTTTTATCCCCTTTCTTATGTAGTGTTGTCAATATTGACTCACTCCATTTGGTAGGATAATGTTGTGATAGAAACACTTGATTAAACAATTTTGTTACGTCATCGATCACAGCAGGAATAACAATTTTCAAAAACTCATTAGAAATATTATCTGCCCCGGTGGATTTATTGTTTTTCAAAGTACGCAGAGAATTTAGTATCTCTTGGGACGTCATAGCATCGTTGTTTAACGGATATGTAGCTGTTACTCTATTTTGTGATAACGACGGGAGATGTTGCTTGTTGATTTGTTTTTGGAAAAGCTGATCAAAAAAATCTATTGCATCATCGGGGTTTAAATCGTACGATGAGGGTTTTTTTGGCTGCAGGGCTTTAATCGCCTCCCAATAGTCTTTTGGGTTAGATGTCTGCAGTTTCTCTAGCCTCATTGAAAGATTTTTATAAAACAATTTGCTTTTCTGTTTTGTAATTTTCCTATACGTTTTCTTTGCTCTGAAAAATTTCTGCCTAATTTGTGTATCATATGGATATTTTTTCATTTTATCGATAGCGTCCACCATACTATTCTTAAGATCTTTACACTCTCTATCAAACCATTTATTTTTCTTCCGATTGTTAAATTTTTTGAATCTGACAAATTTGGTGGCTCTTGTATTAACTGATTGGAGAATTCCCATAAACTCCCCCGCCGCCCGCTCAGTATCATTTTGGGTCGCATCAAATGACCGTAATCTAAACAGAAGCATTTTCTGTTTAAATTCCCGACCATTTAACATTTACAATAATACAACATAACTTTATACCATGGTTACCTATTCTACTATATATGAAATGCATATGACATAAATTTTAGCTTTATATACCAACTGTGGTGAACACGCCAGCAATGGGATTTCAGTAGTTAAATTTACACCTACAGTGGAACTACATTCAAGTTGACCTTTGGTGGCGTCGATCTGAATGCGAACTTCTAAATTTATCGCACGTCGCCTCGCGAAGAGTGAAATGAAGGTGGCAATTATTTATTACGTTTTTAAATGGGTTTACCTGATACGATACCAAATATCGATCTCAGGACCTCTAGCATAGACGTCCAACAGTCTACCACTGAGCCACCGCGACAAAGATAAGAAAGATATCGGCGATAACTGACTATATTTAGGAAGTGAATATTGATGGGATTGATTTTACTACAGTTTTGCCGGTCGATTGACTGACTGATCTTTCCTCCACAATCGGAAAATGCCACCATACAGATGACACAAAACGATCAACAACGAGCACCAGTAAGTGTAACACTTCAGATTGATTTCGACCCCCCCCCCCCACCCCCCCCCCCCCCCCCCCCAAAAAAAAAAAAACCCACACGGACACTTGTTCAACTGGCGGTTATATCATAAACAGAATGACATTCATGTTTCTTCAGTATGGTATTTATGAAAGTCGTTTGAATTTTCTGTTTTGCCGAACCAAAATGGAAAATTCTAGGCTTGTTTCATACATATAATATTGAAGAAACACCTTTTTTATATCCTTTATCAATTCTGAAATATCGATACTCCTGATATTTTCCAATTACAAGAGACAGCTGTCATAATTTGGATTTAGTTTTCTTGTAAGTACTTCTTGTGTTAGTGGAATATATGTTTTCATGGTATCGTCCATGAAAAACAACGGATCGCCCACAATACTTGGATCATAACCTTCTTTCCGAAAATTGAGTTTTGTGTGTTTGAATGTAGATGTCATTGGCATCTCCTTGGGAAACCTAAGAAACATCGGCCGTGCGTAGCTTGGAAGTTTCTCTTTACGTGTTCTGTAGGTCTCCATTAACATTTTCTTCGTGACTGCTTCATCTCTGTTGGTTAGAAATATTGCTGCCATCCCGCCTTCCCTTCCGGACCTTCAAAGAAATAAATAAAAACTCAGCACGCGCTACCCATAAATTTAACATGAAATGTTATTAAAAAAATATTTTACTTTTCCAATTCGGAATATTTTTCGTTACAGGGCAAGCTGGAAACAGAGCTTCTAGGGACAAAATAAATCACATGCTTTGACAAAAATAAAACTGAAAGATTTGAGGTTCAATATAATTGCTTTCCAAAAATGAAAATGGCATATCACGAGAGAATGCAAAGTTGCAGCCTGCAGTCGATATGAAAACACCGTTACCGCCATCGGGAGTCGGTAGAAGAGAGAAGGAATGAAACAGATCGCTTCGTCTGCCTTCAAACGGGAGGACAGAGGAGCATGGGCAACCCTGGACAAGTCGGCGTTTACACAATCTCCACGAGTTATGATTTAAACTAAAAACTGAAAAAAGAAGAAATACAGCCTGTGGTGACTTTTTCGTTAATGTTCAACGCACCCGCTTTCTTGTTAACAACATAGAAAAAATAGACCATCCAGTACTGAAATTATTCTTCATGCTGAAGAGAAGTTTTGTTCTCTTCAGCATGAAGAATAATTTCAGTACTTCATTCTTACCCTTGGTAGGCGATGCCCTTATAAAAAAGTACCATGGTAAACCATGGTAAATCCCAAAATACCCTGGTAATACCATGGTATTACCAGGGTATTTTGGGATTTACCATGGTTTACCATGGTACTTTTTTATAAGGGTGTGAATGTAAGTGACTAATATATACATTATGTGCACACTGTGCTTGTTCAGTGTCTTTATCGTGACGAGACTCGTTTTGGAGGACGTTTAGCTACGAGTCGCGCTTGCGCTACGAGTAGCTATACCTCCCTAAAAACAAGTCCAGTCGCGACAAAAGATTACTTATAGGCCATCTGTCAGAGATGGAGAGGGAATTTGTGAGACAAGCATTTTCTGATCGCCGATAGTTGAAATTTCACGATTCGGTTGTTGCATACCTGTAACAGTATGAGTTTTTGTAAAATACGGTCCCATGTGATAAGAGTTTGCGCCCAGTTCCCAAGGATGTCAATGTTGAATTTTCAACTCGATGACATAACTGCGATCGAGTTGTCCTGTAACTTTTGCCACTAAAAGGCTCAGATCAGGTTGGCGGTTTATAACGCACAACGTTTGATGCGAAACGCAGTCAACCGTTCAAATTTTAGCCACGCGTTATTTGTTCATGACGGTCAGATAAATCACCTCATTTCGTTCTCCTCTGTAGTAAAATACTGCACGTAAACTCTTCATGTTACATGTCATCCGAAAGGAAAATCAATTTCCAGTCAGCTGCTGCTTAGTACACGATAATTACATGTCAAAATGGAAATTTTATATCAAAAAACTTAACCCTCCCCCTAAAAGCTGATGTAAGCTCCTTTGTGGTGATACAGACAAAAAGCAAAAATGTACGTATTTCTATTAAAACGAGACCTTTGGAGCGTTCTGTGCCATAAGTCAGAACGAGCACTTTTTCTTAGAAATCCCCTTCCGTCAACAAACCCATAAACATGATTTTTCAAAAAATAGCCGTTAACAAACAAAAGCCACAGTCAACTGATCAAAATAACGGGGCCCCCATTTTCAATTCTCTCAACTCAATGGCACGTGAGGAAATTCCTTCACCATAATAAAATTGTACATGGTGATAAAAATAATGAAACTCCGCCCAAGTTTACCTTTACCGTCGGGCAATGATATTTCAAACCAAATTCAATTAATGAGGTTATCTTAGGGACGCCCCAAATTAAACGGTAGTGCAGGAAGCTTAGAAACATTGTTCCGGAATAATTCTCTCAAGCTGTGAGACCCATGTCCACCCCGACATCGAGCACAACCACAAAAGTGGATCTGATTGTTGACAAATTTAATGTTATGGCCAATGAATTGATAGATGAATTTGCTCCTGTTAAAGTAGATCTATCAGGGTGCGAGAAGCCTCTCCCTGGTACACCGACGCGATCAGATCAGTCAAGCAACTCCCTCGATCGCTCGAAAAATATTGGCGTAAATTATTATTTCTCTGAGATCGTGAATGACAACATACAAAAAACACACGTTTTGTCAGAAGTCATGAGCAAACTCCTTCATCGACGCAAATGCAGTGTCCCTGGAAATTCATCCGCAAAAGAACTGGCTGACACTTTTGGGCATTTCTTCACCAATAAGATTGTTATAATCCGATCCTCGTTGGATCCTTTTGACCTTCAAGTATCATTCGCACCAAACATTAACGCTCAAGAAATTGTGACCGAGTTTAACTCGTTCCGTGTCATCTGATGAACTCGGCCCTCCGGTACCGAAATCACATTCAAAGCAGTGCCCACTCGATAGAATTCCCACAAAATTGTTAAAGTCTTGTCCGAATGCTCTCCCTGGTTAACAGCAATTGTAAACGCATCTGTCTCATCTGGAACTTTTCCAATACACCATGAAGCAAGCCCTTGACATCTCACATCTGAAAAAGCCTGGGCTTGACGCGGAAACCTTGAAAAACTATCGAAAAACTATCGCCCGGTTTCTAATTTGAGCTTTATATCTAAACTGATTGAACGTGTTGTAGCTTCCCAAATTCGAGAACACCTGAACGCACGCGGTTTATCCGAGAAGTTTCAGTCATCTTACCGGCAGAATTGTAGCATTGAAACTGCCCTACTCCGCGTCCAAAATGGCATTTTGCTGTCAATGGACATAAAAAACAAGTATCGGAATTGGAGGGACCATACTTGACTGGTTCAGGTGTTACCTCTCACGCCGAACACTGAAAAATCACTATCCAGGGTGCGGTGTTGGAGGCGCTACCGCTGAACATTTTTTTGCCGCTAGGAGACATCATTCGCAAACATGGGCTAAATTTTCACTTTTATGCCGATGATACGCAACTCTATGTACACTCCAGCCCCATAAATGAGACAAAGGCTATTGCCTCTGGAAAACTGCGTATCTGACATCAAAACCTGGATGACAACGAACTATTTAAACCTTAATGCTGAAAAAAGCTGAAGTAATTACATCGGACTTCCAAACCAACTCTCAAAATTGTCAAGCATTAATCCTAATTTTAATGGTCATGTGATGTCCCCCTCGGCAGTTGTGCGGAACCTGGGCTATTTCATGGATGGGAATCCAGCTGGTGATAATCAAATCACGCAGGCATCACATAGCTCATACCACCATCTACGTAATATCAGCAGGGCTGGTTCCGTTGTGGATGGGGGGGGGGGGGGGGGGGGGGGGGGACCACAAACTACTAGTTCAAGCTCTTGTCACAAGCAGATTAGATTACAGTAATTATCTGCGCTTTGGTAGTAAACAGTCTAGCATTAAGCAGCTGCAATTATTTAGAATTGTGCAGCAAGAATTATTACCAGGCAACAGAAGTCATGCCATATTACCCCCATTCTCTCTCATCTACACTGACTGCCAGTTGAAGAAAGGATATAGATTAAGACGCTCCTTCTGACATTCAAAGCCCTAAACGGCCTGGCTCCTGAGCAGTCTGGCACAAAGGTTTGTACCAGCTCGATTCCTCCGTGCAAACACTTGTAACTCCCTTCAACACAAACCATGCGGCCTCGCAACGGCAGGCGACTGTGCGTTTTCCATGGGAGTCCCTTCCCTTTGAATAGGCTGATCGACCACCTTAAGGCACCACAGACGCTGGAAAGCTTCGAAAAGGCTCTTATGAAATTACTTTCATCCGCATTTTCGGTGTGCGCTAGAAGAGTATTCTCCCCGTGTCCGATATAACATATTTGCTACATACCCACAGAGCATTGTAAAGCCTGAGAGCGCATAATTTTTGCGGATTCATGACTCTAAACTGTATTATTATTATACATGGGTGGATTCCGAAAACAACAAGGGAATTATATTTTTGCAGTGCGCAAGAATTGCTTTAAACACATGACGTCATACATAACTTTTAGAAGCGTGCAAACCACGATGAGATAGATAATTTGTTTGCAGTATAAAGAGTATAAACAAACATTCCTCCTCAACATTCTAACTCTGTTCAGGCTCCGCTCAAGCAGGGCTACAGCGGTTGAAGACATGTGCACCATCGACGTGCAGTGCGCCTTAGTACACGGCATCATTGTGCCCCCATGTAGGCAACCCAGATAAAGTGCCTTGCCCAGGACACAACACTGGTTGTCTCGGACGGGGATCAGATGAGCGGCCGTATAAAAACCATGGACTTTTAAAGCTGATGCACAAATTACTTTCAAGACTTTGAAAAAACAATTTGCAATTCAAAGACTTTCAAGCTTTCCAAGGACCACAGTGTACCCCGGCATATAATCAGGGGTGCCGGAAGCACTTCAGGGCGGCGGGGGGGGGGGGGGGGGGGGGGGGGGTCAGAGCCCGGGAAAAGGGCATTCACTCGCACGAGCAGCCTCACTATGGCATGCCAAAGTTTGCATGTCTCGAAGGCCGAAAGCCCGAGATGGGGAGTTTGAGTTGAGAAGAGGGGTACCTCCTGGGGGGGGGGGTCCACTCAAATTCACCCAACTGCCCCATTGAATTTTGAAAGCTACCAGGACGGATTTGGGGTGTATTATAGCTTTAGTTCGAGAATAAATCATTAGGGCAGCTGCCCCCCTCTGCTCATGTGCTTCCGGCGTCCCTGCATATAATTTGTCTCGGAAAACTGCAATCACATCGTTCATTTGCGCTTGAGTGTTTCATGGTACTAATAAGTCAATGCGTGTTTCAATGAGGGGTCATAAGCTATGTTTTTGAGTCAAAAAATGAAACTTTTAAATTATTCAAGAATATTTTTTTCAAGTGTGGGGTCTTGGTCTGGCCTCTGGATCTTCTCCCTACCCCCACCCCATCCTCATGACTCCGCTTCTGTTTTCTTTAATGAGGTTTAACGACGCTTTCGTCAGCTAGGGTCAGCTCATGTCGGACAGTTTCGCAGGTGTAGTAAGCTGGGGTACCCGGAGAAAACCACCGAAAAGCGGCGAGAAACTGTCAGACTCCCCAATATACTAACTTCGCGCAAACCGAGTTAGCACTGGTTGAAGACAAGTGCACCATCGACGTGCATTATGGCTTAGTACACAGCACCACTGTGCTCCCACATGGACAATCGGGAAGAGCTGTCTTGCCCAAGGACACAACGCAGTTACTGCTGGTCAAGAAAGAACCGTGGGCTTTTCGGTTTGAAGGTCAATGCTCTTACTACTGGGCCTCCGCGATCCATTTCGGTACTGATAAGGACCATTTTACTTTATTGACCACCCTATGCATTGTGAATTGAGAGGCTAGATCGGGGCACCCTACAAGGTTTCTGTAACATCAAGTATTCTCTGAAATACATTGTAATCTAAACTTGGGAACGCATCAGCAGAAGAAGCAGGGGTGTCACTAAGGAGGGTTTAGGTGTCCCCCCCCCCCCTCCCCCCAAAAAAATAAATCAGTCAAACCATTTTCATCAGGACTGGAGTCCAAGATATCAATTTTCTCTTGCCAGTAATAATGTTCTTTCTTAAGAGACTAGATTTAATACTTTGATCTGTGCGTCACACACAAAGTTGGTCATAAGAATGGAGGGTGGTCTGTAAGACACGATTCGGGTTGTTGGGGACCCAGCATGACAAATTTAGATTACCAGTACGTGTTAATGAAATAAGAAGTTGCATCACAACCTTGTTTTACATGAATATTTTACTTAGTCACTAATAAATTTCCAAGAAGTCTAGGGTTTTTTCAGCTACAGTCCCTTCTGATTGATATTCCAACTGCATCAAAAGTTATGCGTTGATGATGTCGTTGGAATATTAGTCAGTTGGAACCCGAGCCACCACAGTCGGGACAAATCGATGTCCCTGAGTAGAACTCCAGATGTGGCAGGGGCCATGGTTTTAAAAACTCAATCCTTTTGTCATGTAGGCCCTACGGTGAATGTTAGGGAGTTGGCAGATTTCAACCAACAGACTTCCCCAGATCGGTATCTCCACACAAACTTCAGGCTTTATATGTGAAGTCGGGGCAAGGAGAAAACCTCTCATGACACCTCACACCCAAGACAAAATCCCTCAAGACAAAACCCTCAAGAAAAATGACAAAGGTGGACAAAACCTTACAAAATCTTGTGAAAAGGCTTCCACATCGATTGTACAATACTGGCGAACCATTGGTTCATTCGCCCATTGTTCCTATCCAATAAAACAGGGCAACCGATATTTTATTCGCCTATTTTACTAGACTTTGGCAAAGAGTATTGCAGTGCATGAACTGGTTTTCTTCCCCCCCCCCCCCCCACCCCACACACACTTCCTATGCAAGATATGAATGTCTCATGAGAAAAGGTCATGCGAGATAGATATCTGTCTCACGTGACCGGCTTATTAGCATATTTAATGAGCGCACACACACTAATCATCTCACGTGCTTCCGAAAGCAAACAATATGGCGTCACGTTTCGGACATATTAGCAGACGAACGTTTGTCGAAGAAAATAGAAATAAAAACACAGACCGCAAAACCAAAGTACCATTGACTCTTTTATATGAATTTTTGAGTGAACGCCATTATGAATGTGTCAATGTTCATTTCGCTACAAATCTTTAACACCTGTCTTGCCGGCGTTGAGATTTTATTTTGTTTTATATACCTGTGGTATATACAGAACTTTTGTGCGCTCTTTCCGATAAGCAAATCAGTTTTTTTTTCGGAAATGGACAAAATTATTCGAAAAAGCTGCATATGCCCCTGGATTACTTTTGATGACCTCAGAGTATTTTGGTGGGGGGAGAAAAATTATCCCTGATGGGCGTGAGTGTGAGATGGGGAACTCTCACCCTCAGGACAAGATATTTGGTCCAGTCACTCGGCAAGCCTCGAGTCTACTCAAATATCTTGCCCCCCAGGTGAGATTTCCCCATGTCACACCCTCACCCACCAGGGATAATAATATTCCCTTGGAATTCATTTATGACTTTCTCCAGTAAAGTGATCTGATAATTCCAAATGACAAACGTAAATATCAAGCCTAAAAGTAGTTTTAAAATAATATTATTGTCACCTCTTGGTGTCAGATTGACAAAACTTGTTCTCGTTTTTTAAGAATTGCTGGATCATATTACAGATGATACCGTATAGCTGTGACACATTGTGTTTCTCATCAGGAATATGAATTTCTCGGGTGTGTCCATCTCATCAAAACTCTTGTTATTCACGTTCAGATTTGTAAAGTGCACGTTCTGAGAGATGCATATTCACTGCACTCCATAAGGAAGTGCCATTCTGTTTCCATTGCACCTGAGCCGTACACCGCGCATAAGCGTTCACTTACGGGGGTGGGTGGGTGGTTGCATTTGCCTCCCCTTTTCTATTATAAGTTTGAGGTTACTTACACGCAAACAAGTAAATATGTTTTTCACTGCGGGGGATCTTGTATAGATCAAATAAGGCTCCCGGTGATATTTGTTCTTGAACTCTCGATAAGTTCTGTTTATTTTTTACAGTTTTTCTGTTGTCATCAAAAATAGCATTATAAAAATTATTTAAATGGGTCTCTTTCGGATTTTCTCTTAGTGTTATGCATTTCACAGGTTGAAACGGAATTTTCTGTTCAGATTTATTTTGAGGATAATAATTGGCTATGGGCTGCTGATATTTAACCCACACTGAGTCCGGCATTGTGTAATTCTCAGATTCAGTTCTAGCCTCTGATAGTAAGAAAGGGGTTTGGAGATACAAACTTAGTCCACTGGATTTTGGCATCTATGTGCATTTGGTACTGTCCAAGTTCAGCTCTCACTGCATAGTTTGATGATTTATTGTTCACACCCAGGACTAACTTACAGAACTGAATATGAACGGTTTCACATGGTGATTTATACATATTAGCATCGTTGATTTCCGGGCCCACAATCCACTGACACTGACGTATAAGAGGATGGTCTTTATCAGGGAGTTGAATAGTTTTAAGTAAGCCGAAACAGGTGGAAGGCACTTTCTTTTAAAGTTGTTGTTCAGGCTGAAGAGAGCTTTTAAACCTTTCAGTTTGAGATCATGTTGCGCATTCTGTAGTTTACCATTCTGTAGTTTACCGTTGGGTATAAATGAAAGTCTCAGATATGTGTATTTGTGTACTGATGGGTGTTCATAAGCTCATTGTTTCCAATATGGAAACCAACCGGCTCATTATTCTTTCGCGGTTGAAAATTCCGAACTTTAGTGTTGTCAACATTTATGCCCCGTGTGTTTTTAGTGCAGTAGGCATTCAAGTTATCCAATGCTCTCTGTAATCCCCGGGATGAGTTTGAGATGATCGCGTCGGCAAATAGCAAGTTACTTAGATTTGTGGTATGTAGATGGATGGGATCACATTTATCATCAAAGATTAAGCCAATGTCATCGATAGAAATTTTGAAGAGCGTCAGTGAGATTACACAACCTTGTCAGACACCAACCGTTGACATTGAGAGTGGACTTAATCCTCTGAAAGTTTTTATTTGATAGTAACTTGAGCTTTATAGGGATTTTAAAATTTTAAATACATTATCCTGCATACTGAAGTGGTGTAGTTTATCAAAAAGAATGTTTCTATCAACAGTATCAAATGCTTTTCTAAAATCAACAAAAACAGCATATAACGGTTGTTTAATTTTTTTTTAAATATTTGTTTATAGCTGTTTTAGGCGGGCACGGTAGCTCAGTATGTAGATGAGCAGTCTGCAATCTGAGAGGTCTTCGGTTTGAATCCCCCCTGCGTCAACCGTGTTGTGTCCTTGGGCAAGACACTTCACCCCATTGTCCATGTGGGGGCACGGTGATGTTTAGTAAGGTGTACTGCACATCAATGGTGCACCTATCTTCAACCAATGCTAAACCTCCTTGTTGGTAGGTTGGGGAGTTCACAGTTGCTTACCGTTGCTTGGTGGTGCTTTCCAAGTACTCTAGCTTCCTCCACCCATAAAACTGTCGAGGTCATGATTAGCCATTGCGCAGAACAATTAAAGACCAATAAATAAATAGCTGTTTTAAGAATAAAGGCGCTGTCAATAGTACTGTGGTGTTTTCTAAACCTGAACTGATTATCACTAAACAAGGACTTATCTTCAAGATCCTCTCGTTGATAACTCTGTTGAATAGCTTACCCAGACCACCGCTTGCAGCAACTGCTCTATAATTATTGGAATCGTTTCGTTCACCCTTCTAATATGTGGTGAGAACAGATTTAGGATAATGGGGGGACAATGATGTGATTCAAATATATGACATCTTGGGCGCCATCTTGGATGCCATCTTTCCCTTCCCTGAGCGCCATCTTGGACGCCATCTTTCCCTTCCCCGGGCGCCATCTTGGACGCCATCTATCCCTTCCCCGGGCGCCATCTTGGACGCCATCTTTCCCTTCCTCGGGCGCCATCTTGGACGCCATCTTTCCCTTCCGCGGGCGCCATCTTGGACACCATCTTTCCCTTTCTCGGGCGCCATCTTGGACGCCATCTTTCCCTTCCACGGCGCCATTTTGAACGCCATCTTTCCCTTCCATGGGCACCATCTTGGACGCCATCTTTCCCTTCCTCGGGCGCCATCTTGGACGCCATCTTTCCCTTCCGCGGGCGCCATCTTGGACGCCATCTTTCCCTTCCTCGGGCGCCATCTTGGACGCCATCTTTCCCTTCCACGGGCGCCATCTTGGACGCCATCTTTTCCTTCCTCGGGCGCCATCTTGGACGCCATCATTCCCTTCCTCGGGAGCCATCTTGGACGCCATCTTTCCCTTCCTCCGGCGCCATCTTGGACGCCATCTTTCCCTTCCTCGGATGCCATCTTGGACGCCACCCTTCACTTCCTTGGGCGCCATCTTGGACGCCATCTTTCCCTTCCTCTGGCGCCATCTTGGACGCCATCTTTCCCTTCCTCCGGCGCCATCTTGGACGCCATCTTCCCTTCCTCAGACGCCGTCTTGGACGCCAACTTTCCCTTCCTCGGGTGCCGTCTTGGACGCAGTCGTGGACGCCATCTTTCCCTTCCTCGGGCGCCTTCTTGGACACAATATTTCCCTTCCTCCGCCGCCATATTGGACGCCATCTTGGACGCCATCTTGGACGTCCTCGGGCGCTATCTTGGACTTCCTCGGGCGCCATCTTGGACGCCATCTTTCCCTTCCTCCGGCGCCATCTTGGACGCCATCTTTCCCTTCCATGGGCGACATCTTGTGCGCCATCTTTCCCTTCCTCGGGCGCCATCTATCCCTTCCTCGGGCACCATTTTGGCCGCCAACTTTCCCTTCCACGGGCGCCATCTTGGACGTCATCTTTCCCTTGGTCGGGTGCCATCTTGGACGCCAACTTTCCCTTCCTCGGGGGCCATCTTGGACGCCATCTTTCCCTTCCTCGGGCGCCATTTTGGACGCCATCTTGGACGCCATTTTTCCCTTCCTCGGGCGCCATCTTTCACTTCCTCGGGCGCCATCTTGGACGCAATCTTTCCATTCCTCGGGCGCCATCTTGGACGCCATCTTTCCCTTCCTCGGGCGCCATCTTGGACGCCATCTTTCCCTTCCTCGGGCGCCATCTTGGACGCCATCTTTCCCTTCCTCGGGCGCCATCTTGGACGCCATCTTTCCCTTCCTCGGGCGCCATCTTGGACGCCATCGTTTCCCTTCCTCGGGCGCCATCTTGGACGCCATCGTTCCCTTCCTCGGGCGCCATCTTGGACGCCATCTTTCCCTTCCTTGGGCGCCATCTTGGACGCCATCTTTCCCTTCCCCGGGCGCCATCTTGGATGCCATCCTGGACGCCATCTTGCCCTTCCTTGGGCGCCCTCTTGGACGCCATCTTTCCCTTCCCCGGGCGCCATCTTGGACGCCATCTTTCCCTTCCTCTGGCACCCTCCTGGACGACATCTTTCCCTTCCCCGGGCGCCATCTTGGACGCCATCTTTCCCTTCCCCGGACGCCATCTTGGACATCATCTTTCCCTTGGTCGGGTGCCATCTTGGACGCCAATTTTCCCTTCCTTGTGGGCCATCTTGGACGCCATCTTTCCCTTCCTCGGGCGCCATTTTGGACGCCATCTTGGACGCCATTTTTCCCTTCCTCGGGCGCCATCTTTCCCTTCCTCGGGCGCCATCTTGGACACAATCTTTCCATTCCTCGGGCGCCATCTTGGACGCCATCTTTCCCTTCCTCGGGCGCCATCTTGGACGCCATCTTTCCCTTCCTCGGGCGCCATCTTGGACGCCATCTTTCCCTTCCTCGGGCGCCATCTTGGACGCAATCTTGAACGCCATCGTTTCCCTTCCTCGGGCGCCATCTTGGACGCCATCGTTCCCTTCCTCGGGCGCCATCTTGGACGCCATCTTGGACGCCATCTTTCCCTTCCCCGGGCGCCATCTTGGACGCCATCCTGGACTCCATCTTGCCCTTCCTTGGGCGCCCTCTTGGACGCCATCTTTCCCTTCCCCGGGCGCCATCTTGGACGCCATCTTTCCCTTCCTCGGGCACCCTCCTGGACGACATCTTTCCCTTCCCCGGGCGCCATCTTGGACGCCATCTTTCCCTTCCCCGGACACCATCTTGGACGCCATCTTTCCCTTCCCCGGACGCCATCTTTCCCTTCCCCGGACGCCATCTTGGACGCCATCTTTCCCTTCCCTGGGCGCCATCTTGGACGCCATCTTTCCCTTCCCCGGGCGCCATCTTGGACGCCATCTTTCCCTTCCCCGGGCTACATCTTGGACGCCATCTTTCCATTCCCCGGGCGCCATCTTGGACGTCATCTTGGTCGCCAACTTTCCTTTCCCCGGGCGCCATCTTGGACGCCATCTTTCCCTTCCTCAGGCGCCATCTTGGACGCCATCTTTCCCTTCCTCGGGTGCCATCTTGGACGCCATCTTTCCCTTCCTCGGGCGCCATCTTGGACGCCATCTTTCCCTTCCCTGGGCGCCATCTTGGACACCATCTTTCCCTTCCCCGGGCGCCATCTTGGACGCCATCTTTCCCTTCCTCGGGCGCCATCTTGGACGCCATCTTTCCCTTCCTCGGGCGCCATCTTGGACGCTATCCTTCCCTTCCTCGGCGTTATCTTGGACGCCATCTTTCCCTTCCTCAGGCGCCATTTTGGACGCCATTTTTCCCTTCCTCGGGCGCCATCTTGGACGCCATCTTGGACGCCATCTTTTTCTTCCTCGGGCGCCATCTTGGACGCCATCTTTCCCTTCCTCGGGCGCCATCTTGGACGCCATCTTTCCCTTCCTCGGGTGCCATCTTGGACGCCATCTTTCCCTTCCTCGGGCGCCATCTTGGACGCCATCTTTCCCTTCCCTGGGCGCCATCTTGGACGCCATCTTTCCCTTCCCCGGGCGCCATCTTGGACGCCATGTTTCCCTTCCTCGGGCGCCATCTTGGACGCCATCTTTCCTTTCCTCGGGCGCCATCTTGGGCGCCATCTTGGACGCCATTTTGGACGCCATCTTTCCCTTCCTCGGGCGCCATCTTGGACGCCATCATTCCCTTCCTCGGGCGCCATCTTGGACGCCATCTTTCCCTTCCTCGGGCGCCATCTTGGACGCCATCTTTCCCTTCCCCGGGCGCCATCTTGGACGCCATCTTGGACGCCATCTTGCCCTTCCTTGGGCGCCCTCTTGGACGCCATCTTTCACTTCCCCGGGCGCCATCTTGGACGCCATCTTGGACGCCATCTTTCACTTCCCCGGGCGCCATCTTGGACGCCATCTTTCCCTTCCACGGGCGCCATCTTTTCCTTCCTCGGGCGCCATCTTGGACGCCATCATTCCCTTCCTCGGGAGCCATCTTGGACGCCATCTTTCCCTTCCTCCGGCGCCATCTTGGACGCCATCTTTCCCTTCCTCGGATGCCATCTTGGACGCCACCCTTCACTTCCTTGGGCGCCATCTTGGACGCCATCTTTCCCTTCCTCTGGCGCCATCTTGGACGCCATCTTTCCCTTCCTCCGGCGCCATCTTGGACGCCATCTTCCCTTCCTCAGACGCCGTCTTGGACGCCAACTTTCCCTTCCTCGGGTGCCGTCTTGGACGCAATCGTGGACGCCATCTTTCCCTTCCTCGGGCGCCTTCTTGGACACAATATTTCCCTTCCTCCGCCGCCATATTGGACGCCATCTTGGACGCCATCTTGGACGTCCTCGGGCGCTATCTTGGACTTCCTCGGGCGCCATCTTGGACGCCATCTTTCCCTTCCTCCGGCGCCATCTTGGACGCCATCTTTCCCTTCCATGGGCGACATCTTGTGCGCCATCTTTCCCTTCCTCGGGCGCCATCTATCCCTTCCTCGGGCACCATTTTGGCCGCCAACTTTCCCTTCCACGGGCGCCATCTTGGACGTTATCTTTCCCTTGGTCGGGTGCCATCTTGGACGCCAACTTTCCCTTCCTCGGGGGCCATCTTGGACGCCATCTTTCCCTTCCTCGGGCGCCATTTTGGACGCCATCTTGGACGCCATTTTTCCCTTCCTCGGGCGCCATCTTTCACTTCCTCGGGCGCCATCTTGGACGCAATCTTTCCATTCCTCGGGCGCCATCTTGGACGCCATCTTTCCCTTCCTCGGGCGCCATCTTGGACGCCATCTTTCCCTTCCTCGGGCGCCATCTTGGACGCCATCTTTCCCTTCCTCGGGCGCCATCTTGGACGCCATCTTTCCCTTCCTCGGGCGCCATCTTGGACGCCATCTTGCCCTTCCTTGGGCGCCCTCTTGGACGCCATCTTTCCCTTCCCCGGGCGCCATCTTGGACGCCATCTTTCCCTTCCTCTGGCACCCTCCTGGACGACATCTTTCCCTTCCCCGGGCGCCATCTTGGACGCCATCTTTCCCTTCCCCGGACGCCATCTTGGACATCATCTTTCCCTTGGTCGGGTGCCATCTTGGACGCCAATTTTCCCTTCCTTGTGGGCCATCTTGGACGCCATCTTTCCCTTCCTCGGGCGCCATTTTGGACGCCATCTTGGACGCCATTTTTCCCTTCCTCGGGCGCCATCTTTCCCTTCCTCGGGCGCCATCTTGGACACAATCTTTCCATTCCTCGGGCGCCATCTTGGACGCCATCTTTCCCTTCCTCGGGCGCCATCTTGGACGCCATCTTTCCCTTCCTCGGGCGCCATCTTGGACGCCATCTTTCCCTTCCTCGGGCGCCATCTTGGACGCAATCTTGAACGCCATCGTTTCCCTTCCTCGGGCGCCATCTTGGACGCCATCGTTCCCTTCCTCGGGCGCCATCTTGGACGCCATCTTGGACGCCATCTTTCCCTTCCCCGGGCGCCATCTTGGACGCCATCCTGGACGCCATCTTGCCCTTCCTTGGGCGCCCTCTTGGACGCCATCTTTCCCTTCCCCGGGCGCCATCTTGGACGCCATCTTTCCCTTCCTCGGGCACCCTCCTGGACGACATCTTTCCCTTCCCCGGGCGCCATCTTGGACGCCATCTTTCCCTTCCCCGGACACCATCTTGGACGCCATCTTTCCCTTCCCCGGACGCTATCTTTCCCTTCCCCGGACGCCATCTTGGACGCCATCTTTCCCTTCCCTGGGCGCCATCTTGGACGCCATCTTTCCCTTCCCCGGGCGCCATCTTGGACGCATCTTTCCCTTCCCCGGGCTACATCTTGGACGCCATCTTTCCATTCCCCGGGCGCCATCTTGGACGTCATCTTGGTCGCCAACTTTCCTTTCCCCGGGCGCCATCTTGGACGCCATCTTTCCCTTCCTCAGGCGCCATCTTGGACGCCATCTTTCCCTTCCTCGGGTGCCATCTTGGACGCCATCTTTCCCTTCCTCGGGCGCCATCTTGGACGCCATCTTTCCCTTCCCTGGGCGCCATCTTGGACACCATCTTTCCCTTCCCCGGGCGCCATCTTGGACGCCATCTTTCCCTTCCTCGGGCGCCATCTTGGACGCCATCTTTCCCTTCCTCGGGCGCCATCTTGGACGCTATCCTTCCCTTCCTCGGCGTTATCTTGGACGCCATCTTTCCCTTCCTCAGGCGCCATTTTGGACGCCATTTTTCCCTTCCTCGGGCGCCATCTTGGACGCCATCTTGGACGCCATCTTTTTCGTCCTCGGGCGCCATCTTGGACGCCATCTTGGACGCCATCTTTCCCTTCCTCGGGCGCCATCTTGGACGCCATCTTTCCCTTCCTCGGGTGCCATCTTGGACGCCATCTTTCCCTTCCTCGGGCGCCATCTTGGACGCCATCTTTCCCTTCCCTGGGCGCCATCTTGGACGCCATCTTTCCCTTCCCCGGGCGCCATCTTGGACGCCATGTTTCCCTTCCTCAGGCGCCATCTTGGACACCATTTTTCCTTTCCTCGGGCGCCATCTTGGGCGCCATCTTGGACGCCATTTTGGACGCCATCTTTCCCTTCCTCGGGCGCCATCTTGGACGCCATCATTCCCTTCCTCGGGCGCCATCTTGGACGCCATCTTTCCCTTCCTCGGGCGCCATCTTGGACGCCATCTTTCCCTTCCCCGGGCGCCATCTTGGACGCCATCTTGGACGCCATCTTGCCCTTCCTTGGGCGCCCTCTTGGACGCCATCTTTCACTTCCTCGGGCGCCATCTTGGACGCCATCTTTCCCTTCCTCGGGCGCCATCTTGGACGCCATCTTTCCCTTCCTCGGGCGCCATCTTGGACGCTATCCTTCCCTTCCTCGGGCATCATCTTGGACGCCATCTTTCCCTTCCTCGGGTGCCATCATGGACGCCATCTTTCCCCTCCCCAGACGCATCTTGGACGCCATCTTTCCCTTCCTTGGGCGCCATCTTGGACGCCATCTTTCCCTTCCTCGGCTGCCATCTTGGACGCCATCTTTCCCTTCCTCAGACGCCATCTTGGACGCCATCTTTTCCTTCTTCGGGCGCCATCTTGGACGCCATCTTGGACGCCATCTTTCCCTTCCTCGGACGCCATCTTGGACGCCATCTTGGACGTCGTCTTTCCCTTCCCCGGACGTCATCTTGGACGCCATCTTTCCCTTCCTCAGATGCCATCTTGGACGCCATCTTGGACGCCATCTTTCCCCTCCCAGGACGCCATCTTGGACGCCATCTTTTCCTTCCACGGACGCCTTTTTTGACGCCATCTTTCCCTTCCCCTGACGCCATCTTGGACGCCATCTTGGATGCCGTCTTTACCTTCCCTGGACGTCATCTTGGACGCCGTCTTTCCCTTCCCCGGACGTCATTTTGGATGCCGTCTTTCCCCCTACTCGGGCGCCCTCTTGGATGCCGTCTTTCCCCCTCCTCAAGCGCCCTCTTGGACGCCGTCTTTCCCTCTCCTCGGCGCCCTCTTGGACGCCATCTTTGCCCCTCCCCGGGCGCCCTCTTGGACGCCACCTTTGCCCCTCCCCAGGCGCCATCTTGGACGCCATTTTGGACGCCATCTTTCCCTTCCTCGGGCGCCATCTTGGATGCCATCTTTCCCTTCCTCGGGCGCCATCTTGGACGCCATCTTTCCCTTCCTCGGGCGCCATCTTGGACGCCATCTTTCCCTTCCCCGGGCGCCATCTTGGACGCCATCTTGCCCTTCCTTGGGCGCCCTCTTTCACTTCCCCGGGCGCCATCTTGGACGCCATCTTTCCCTTCCCCGGGCGCCATCTTGGACGCTATCTTGGACGCCATCTTTCCCTTCCTCGGGCGCCATCTTGGACGCCATCTTTCCCTTCCTCGGGCGCCATCTTGGACGCCATCTTTCCCTTCCTCGGGCGCCATCTTGGACGCTATCCTTCCCTTCCTCGGGCATCATCTTGGACGCCATCTTTCTCTTCCTCGGGCGCCATCTTGGACGCCATCTTTCCTTTCCTCGGGTGCCATCTTGGACGCCATCTTTCCCTTCCTCGGACGCCATCTTGGACGCCATCTTGGACGCCGTTTTTCCCCTCCCTGGACGTCATATTGGACGCCATCTTTCCCTTCCTCGGACGCCATCTTGGAAGCCATCTTGGACGGCATCTTTTCCTTCCTCGGGCGCCATCTTGGACGCCATCTTTCCCTTCCTCGGCTGCCATCTTGGACGCCATCTTTCCCTTCCTCGGCTGCCATCTTGGACGCCATCTTTCCCTTCCTCAGACGCCATCTTGGACGCCATCTTTCCCTTCTTCGGGCGCCATCTTGGACGCCGTCTTTCCCTTCCCCGGACGTCATCTTGGACGCCATCTTTCCCTTCCTCGGATGCCATCTTGGACGCCATCTTGGACGCCATCTTGGACGCCATCTTTCCCCCTCCTCGGGCGCCCTCTTGGACGCCATCTTTCCCTTCCTCAGACGCCATCTTGGACGCCATCTTTCCCTTCTTCGGGCGCCATCTTGGACGCCATCTTTCCCTTCCTCGGCTGCCATCTTGGACGCCATCTTTCCCTTCCTCAGACGCCATCTTGGACGCCATCTTTCCCTTCCTCAGACGCCATCTTGGACGCCATCTTTCCCTTCTTCGGGCGCCATCTTGGACGCCGTCTTTCCCTTCCCCGGACGTCATCTTGGACGCCATCTTTCCCTTCCTCGATGCCATCTTGGACGCCATCTTGGACGCCATCTTTTCCTTCCTCGGGCGCCATCTTGGACGCCATCTTTCCCTTCCCTGGACGCCATCTTGGACGCCATCTTTCCCTTCCCCGGACGCCATCTTGGACGCCGTCTTTCCCTTCCCTGGACGCCATCTTTCCCTTCTTCGGACGCTATCTTTCCCTTCCCCAGGCGCCATCTTGGACGCCATCTTTCTCTTCCCTGGACGCCATCTTGAACGCCATCTCGTACGCCATCTTTCCATTCCCTGGACGCCATCTTGGACGCCATCTTTCCCTTCCCCAGACGCCATCTTTCCCTTCCCCAGACGCCATCTTGCCCTTCCTCGAACCTCATCTTGGACGCCATCTTGCCCTTCCCCGGGCGCCATCTTGGACGCCATCTTGCCCTTCCCCGGGCGCCATCTTGGACGCCATCTTGCCCTTCCCCAGGCCGCCATCTTGGAAGCCATCTTGGACGCCATCTTGCCCTTCCCTGGGCCGCCATTTTGGAAGCCATCTTGGACGCCATCTTGCCCTTCCACGGCCGCCATCTTGGACGCCATCTTGCCCTTCCCCGGCCGCCATCTTGGACGCCATCTTGCCCTTCACCGGCCGCCATCTTGGACGCCATCTTGGACGCCATCTTGCCCTTCCCCGCCCGCCATCTTGGACGCCATCTTGCCCTTACCCGGGCGCCATCTTGGACGCCATCTTGGACGCCATCTAGCCCTTCCTCGGGCGCCATCTTGGACGCCATTTTCCCTTCCCCGGGCGCCATCTTGGACGCCATCTTGGACGCCATCTTTCCCTTCCCCAGACGTCATCTTGGACGCCATCTTGGACGCCATCTTTCCCTTCCCTGGACGCCATCTTGGACGCCATTTTCCCTTCCCGGGCGTCATCTTGGACGCCATTTTTCCTTCCTCGGGCGCCATCTTGGACGCCATTTTCCCTTCCCCGGGCGCCATCTTGGACGCCATCTTGGACGCCATCTTTCCCTTCCCCGGACGCCATCTTGGACGCCATCTTTCCCTTCCTCGGGCGCCATCTTCGACGCCATCTTGGACGCCATCTTTCCCCTCCCTGGACGCCATCTTGGACGCCATCTTTCCCTT
This sequence comes from Pictodentalium vernedei, assembly GCA_031216915.1. NCBI lineage: Eukaryota > Metazoa > Mollusca > Scaphopoda > Dentaliida > Dentaliidae > Pictodentalium > Pictodentalium vernedei. The sequence continues at coordinate 600,409,984 of CM062296.1, read as the reverse complement.
CCCTGGACGCCATCTTGGACGCCATATTTCCCTTCCTCGGGCGCCATCTTGGACGCCATTTTCACTTCCCCGGGCGCCATCTTGGACGCCATCTTTCCCTTCCCCGGGCGCCATCTTGACGCTATCTTGGACGCCATCTTTCCCTTCCTCGGGCGCCATCTTGGACGCCATCTTTCCCTTCCTCGGGCGCCATCTTGGACGCCATCTTTCCCTTCCTCGGGCGCCATCTTGGACGCCATCTTTCCCTTCCTCGGGCGCCATCTTGGACGCCATCTTTCCCTTCCTCGGGCATGATCTTGGACGCCATCTTTCCCTTCCGCGGGCGCCATCTTGGACGCCATCTTTCCCTTCCTCGGGTGCCATCTTGGATGCCATCTTTCCCTTCCTCGGACGCAATCTTGGACGCCGTCTTTCCCCTCCCCGGACGTCATCTTGGACGCCATCTTTCCCTTCCTCGGGCGCCATCTTGGACGCCATCTTGGACGCCATCTTGCCCTTCCCCGGGCGCCATCTTGGACGCCATCTTGCCCTTCCCCAGATGCCATCTTGGACGCCATCTTGCCCTTCATCGGGCGCCATCTTGCCCCTCCCCGGGCGCCATCTTGCCCTTCCCCGGGCGCCATCTTGGACGCCATCTTGCCCTTCCCCGGGCGCCATCTTGGACGCCATCTTGCCCTTCCCCGGGCCGCCATCTTGGACGCCATCTTGCCCTTCCACGGGCCGCCATCTTGGACGCCATCTTGCCCTTCCACGGGCCGCCATCTTGGACGCCATCTTGCCCTTCCCCGGGCGCCATCTTGGACGCCATCTTGCCCTTCCCAGGGCGCCATCTTGGACGCCATCTTGCCCTTCCCCGGGTGCCATCTTGGACGCCATCTTTCCCTTCCCCGGGCGCCATCTTGGATGCCATCTTTCCCTTCCTCGGGTGCCATCTTGGATGCCATCTTTCCCTTCCTCGGACGCAATCTTGGACGCCGTCTTTCCCCTCCCCGGACGTCATCTTGGACGCCATCTTTCCCTTCCTCGGGCGCCATCTTGGACGCCATCTTGGACGCCATCTTGCCCTTCCCCGGGCGCCATCTTGGACGCCATCTTGCCCTTCCCCGGATGCCATCTTGGACGCCATCTTGCCCTTCATCGGGCGCCATCTTGCCCCTCCCCGGGCGCCATCTTGCCCTTCCCCGGGCGCCATCTTGGACGCCATCTTGCCCTTCCCCGGGCGCCATCTTGGACGCCATCTTGCCCTTCCCCGGGCCGCCATCTTGGACGCCATCTTGCCCTTCCACGGGCCGCCATCTTGGACGCCATCTTGCCCTTCCACGGGCCGCCATCTTGGACGCCATCTTGCCCTTCCCCGGGCGCCATCTTGGACGCCATCTTCCCCTTCCCAGGGCGCCATCTTGGACGCCATCTTGCCCTTCCCCGGGTGCCATCTTGGACGCCATCTTGCCCTTCCCCGGGCGCCATCTTGGACGCCATCTTCCCCTTCCCCGGGCGCCATCTTCGACGCCATCTTGCCCTTCCCCGGGCGCCATCTTGGACGCCATCTTGCCCTTCCCCGGGCGCCATCTTGGACGCCATCTTGGACGCCATCTTGCCCTTCCCCGGGCGCCATCTTGGACGCCATCTTGGACGCCATCTTGCCCTTCCCCGGCCGCCATCTTGGACGCCATCTTGGACGCCATCTTGCCCTTCCCCGGCCGCCATCTTGGACGCCATCTTGGACGCCCTCTTGCCCTTCCCCGGCCGCCATCTTTCCCTTCCCCGGCCGCCATCTTGGACGCCATCTTGCCCTTCCCCGGCCGCCATCTTGGACGCCATCTTGCCCTTCCCCAGCCGCCATCTTGGACGCCATCTTGGACGCCATCTTTCCCTTCCTCGGGCGCCATCTTGGACGCCATCTTTCCCTTCCTCGGGCGCCATCTTGGACGCTATCCTTCCCTTCCTCGGCGTTATCTTGGACGCCATCTTTCCCTTCCTCAGGCGCCATTTTGGACGCCATTTTTCCCTTCCTCGGGCGCCATCTTGGACGCCATCTTGGACGCCATCTTTTTCTTCCTCGGGCGCCATCTTGGACGCCATCTTGGACGCCATCTTTCCCTTCCTCGGGCGCCATCTTGGACGCCATCTTTCCCTTCCTCGGGTGCCATCTTGGACGCCATCTTTCCCTTCCTCGGGCGCCATCTTGGACGCCATCTTTCCCTTCCCTGGGCGCCATCTTGGACGCCATCTTTCCCTTCCCCGGGCGCCATCTTGGACGCCATGTTTCCCTTCCTCAGGCCATCTTGGACACCATTTTTCCTTTCCTCGGGCGCCATCTTGGGCGCCATCTTGGACGCCATTTTGGACGCCATCTTTCCCTTCCTCGGGCGCCATCTTGGACGCCATCATTCCCTTCCTCGGGCGCCATCTTGGACGCCATCTTTCCCTTCCTCGGGCGCCATCTTGGACGCCATCTTTCCCTTCCCCGGGCGCCATCTTGGACGCCATCTTGGACGCCATCTTGCCCTTCCTTGGGCGCCCTCTTGGACGCCATCTTTCACTTCCTCGGGCGCCATCTTGGACGCCATCTTTCCCTTCCTCGGGCGCCATCTTGGACGCCATCTTTCCCTTCCTCGGGCGCCATCTTGGACGCTATCCTTCCCTTCCTCGGGCATCATCTTGGACGCCATCTTTCCCTTCCTCGGGTGCCATCATGGACGCCATCTTTCCCCTCCCCAGACGCATCTTGGACGCCATCTTTCCCTTCCTTGGGCGCCATCTTGGACGCCATCTTTCCCTTCCTCGGCTGCCATCTTGGACGCCATCTTTCCCTTCCTCAGACGCCATCTTGGACGCCATCTTTTCCTTCTTCGGGCGCCATCTTGGACGCCATCTTTCCCTTCCTCGGACGCCATCTTGGACGCCATCTTGGACGTCGTCTTTCCCTTCCCCGGACGTCATCTTGGACGCCATCTTTCCCTTCCTCAGATGCCATCTTGGACGCCATCTTGGACGCCATCTTTCCCCTCCCAGGACGCCATCTTGGACGCCATCTTTTCCTTCCACGGACGCCTTTTTTGACGCCATCTTTCCCTTCCCCTGACGCCATCTTGGACGCCATCTTGGATGCCGTCTTTACCTTCCCTGGACGTCATCTTGGACGCCGTCTTTCCCTTCCCCGGACGTCATTTTGGATGCCGTCTTTCCCCCTACTCGGGCGCCCTCTTGGATGCCGTCTTTCCCCCTCCTCAAGCGCCCTCTTGGACGCCGTCTTTCCCTCTCCTCGGCGCCCTCTTGGACGCCATCTTTGCCCCTCCCCGGGCGCCCTCTTGGACGCCACCTTTGCCCCTCCCCAGGCGCCATCTTGGACGCCATTTTGGACGCCATCTTTCCCTTCCTCGGGCGCCATCTTGGATGCCATCTTTCCCTTCCTCGGGCGCCATCTTGGACGCCATCTTTCCCTTCCTCGGGCGCCATCTTGGACGCCATCTTTCCCTTCCCCGGGCGCCATCTTGGACGCCATCTTGCCCTTCCTTGGGCGCCCTCTTTCACTTCCCCGGGCGCCATCTTGGACGCCATCTTTCCCTTCCCCCGGGCGCCATCTTGGACGCTATCTTGGACGCCATCTTTCCCTTCCTCGGGCGCCATCTTGGACGCCATCTTTCCCTTCCTCGGGCGCCATCTTGGACGCCATCTTTCCCTTCCTCGGGCGCCATCTTGGACGCTATCCTTCCCTTCCTCGGGCATCATCTTGGACGCCATCTTTCTCTTCCTCGGGCGCCATCTTGGACGCCATCTTTCCTTTCCTCGGGTGCCATCTTGGACGCCATCTTTCCCTTCCTCGGACGCCATCTTGGACGCCATCTTGGACGCCGTTTTTCCCCTCCCTGGACGTCATCTTGGACGCCATCTTTCCCTTCCTCGGACGCCATCTTGGAAGCCATCTTGGACGGCATCTTTTCCTTCCTCGGGCGCCATCTTGGACGCCATCTTTCCCTTCCTCGGCTGCCATCTTGGACGCCATCTTTCCCTTCCTCGGCTGCCATCTTGGACGCCATCTTTCCCTTCCTCAGACGCCATCTTGGACGCCATCTTTCCCTTCTTCGGGCGCCATCTTGGACGCCGTCTTTCCCTTCCCCGGACGTCATCTTGGACGCCATCTTTCCCTTCCTCGGATGCCATCTTGGACGCCATCTTGGACGCCATCTTGGACGCCATCTTTCCCCCTCCTCGGGCGCCCTCTTGGACGCCATCTTTCCCTTCCTCAGACGCCATCTTGGACGCCATCTTTCCCTTCTTCGGGCGCCATCTTGGACGCCATCTTTCCCTTCCTCGGCTGCCATCTTGGACGCCATCTTTCCCTTCCTCAGACGCCATCTTGGACGCCATCTTTCCCTTCCTCAGACGCCATCTTGGACGCCATCTTTCCCTTCTTCGGGCGCCATCTTGGACGCCGTCTTTCCCTTCCCCGGACGTCATCTTGGACGCCATCTTTCCCTTCCTCGATGCCATCTTGGACGCCATCTTGGACGCCATCTTTTCCTTCCTCGGGCGCCATCTTGGACGCCATCTTTCCCTTCCCTGGACGCCATCTTGGACGCCGTCTTTCCCTTCCCTGGACGCCATCTTTCCCTTCTTCGGACGCTATCTTTCCCTTCCCCAGGCGCCATCTTGGACGCCATCTTTCTCTTCCCTGGACGCCATCTTGAACGCCATCTCGTACGCCATCTTTCCATTCCCTGGACGCCATCTTGGACGCCATCTTTCCCTTCCCCAGACGCCATCTTTCCCTTCCCCAGACGCCATCTTGCCCTTCCTCGGACCTCATCTTGGACGCCATCTTGCCCTTCCCCGGGCGCCATCTTGGACGCCATCTTGCCCTTCCCCGGGCGCCATCTTGGACGCCATCTTGCCCTTCCCCAGGCCGCCATCTTGGAAGCCATCTTGGACGCCATCTTGCCCTTCCCTGGGCCGCCATTTTGGAAGCCATCTTGGACGCCATCTTGCCCTTCCACGGCCGCCATCTTGGACGCCATCTTGCCCTTCCCCGGCCGCCATCTTGGACGCCATCTTGCCCTTCCCCGGCCGCCATCTTGGACGCCATCTTGGACGCCATCTTGCCCTTCCCCGCCCGCCATCTTGGACGCCATCTTGCCCTTACCCGGGCGCCATCTTGGACGCCATCTTGGACGCCATCTAGCCCTTCCTCGGGCGCCATCTTGGACGCCATTTTCCCTTCCCCGGGCGCCATCTTGGACGCCATCTTGGACGCCATCTTTCCCTTCACCAGACGTCATCTTGGACGCCATCTTGGACGCCATCTTTCCCTTCCCTGGACGCCATCTAGGACGCCATTTTCCCTTCCCGGGCGTCATCTTGGACGCCATTTTTCCTTCCTCGGGCGCCATCTTGGACGCCATTTTCCCTTCCCCGGGCGCCATCTTGGACGCCATCTTGGACGCCATCTTTCCCTTCCCCGGACGCCATCTTGGACGCCATCTTTCCCTTCCTCGGGCGCCATCTTCGACGCCATCTTGGACGCCATCTTTCCCCTCCCTGGACGCCATCTTGGACGCCATCTTTCCCTTCCCTGGACGCCATCTTGGACGCCATATTTCCCTTCCTCGGGCGCCATCTTGGACGCCATTTTCACTTCCCCGGGCGCCATCTTGGACGCCATCTTTCCCTTCCCCGGGCGCCATCTTGACGCTATCTTGGACGCCATCTTTCCCTTCCTCGGGCGCCATCTTGGACGCCATCTTTCCCTTCCTCGGGCGCCATCTTGGACGCCATCTTTCCCTTCCTCGGGCGCCATCTTGGACGCCATCTTTCCCTTCCTCGGGCGCCATCTTGGACGCCATCTTTCCCTTCCTCGGGCATGATCTTGGACGCCATCTTTCCCTTCCGCGGGCGCCATCTTGGACGCCATCTTTCCCTTCCTCGGGTGCCATCTTGGATGCCATCTTTCCCTTCCTCGGACGCAATCTTGGACGCCGTCTTTCCCCTCCCCGGACGTCATCTTGGACGCCATCTTTCCCTTCCTCGGGCGCCATCTTGGACGCCATCTTGGACGCCATCTTGCCCTTCCCCGGGCGCCATCTTGGACGCCATCTTGCCCTTCCCCGGATGCCATCTTGGACGCCATCTTGCCCTTCATCGGGCGCCATCTTGCCCCTCCCCGGGCGCCATCTTGCCCTTCCCCGGGCGCCATCTTGGACGCCATCTTGCCCTTCCCCGGGCGCCATCTTGGACGCCATCTTGCCCTTCCCCGGGCCGCCATCTTGGACGCCATCTTGCCCTTCCACGGGCCGCCATCTTGGACGCCATCTTGCCCTTCCACGGGCCGCCATCTTGGACGCCATCTTGCCCTTCCCCGGGCGCCATCTTGGACGCCATCTTGCCCTTTCCAGGGCGCCATCTTGGACGCCATCTTGCCCTTCCCCGGGTGCCATCTTGGACGCCATCTTTCCCTTCCCCGGGCGCCATCTTGGATGCCATCTTTCCCTTCCTCGGGTGCCATCTTGGATGCCATCTTTCCCTTCCTCGGACGCAATCTTGGACGCCGTCTTTCCCCTCCCCGGACGTCATCTTGGACGCCATCTTTCCCTTCCTCGGGCGCCATCTTGGACGCCATCTTGGACGCCATCTTGCCCTTCCCCGGGCGCCATCTTGGACGCCATCTTGCCCTTCCCCGGATGCCATCTTGGACGCCATCTTGCCCTTCATCTGGCGCCATCTTGCCCCTCCCCGGGCGCCATCTTGCCCTTCCCCGGGCGCCATCTTGGACGCCATCTTGCCCTTCCCCGGGCGCCATCTTGGACGCCATCTTGCCCTTCCCCGGGCCGCCATCTTGGACGCCATCTTGCCCTTCCACGGGCCGCCATCTTGGACGCCATCTTGCCCTTCCACGGGCCGCCATCTTGGACGCCATCTTGCCCTTCCCCGGGCGCCATCTTGGACGCCATCTTCCCCTTCCCAGGGCGCCATCTTGGACGCCATCTTGCCCTTCCCCGGGTGCCATCTTGGACGCCATCTTGCCCTTCCCCGGCCGCCGTCTTGGACGCCATCTTTCCCTTCCTCGGATGCCATCTTGCCCTTCCCCGGCCGCCGTCTTGGACGCCATCTTTCCCTTCCTCGGATGCCATCTTGCCCTTCCCCGGCCGCCATCTTGGACGCCATCTTGCCCTTCCCCGGCCGCCATCTTGGACGCCATCTTGCCCTTCCCCGGCCGCCATCTTGGACGCCATCTTGCCCTTCCCCGGCCGCCGTCTTGGACGCCATCTTTCCCTTCCTCGGATGCCATCTTTCCCTTCCTCGGGCGCCATCTTGGACGCCATCTTTCCCTTCCTCGGGCGCCATCTTGGACGCCATCTTTCCCTTCCTCGGGCGCCATCTTGGACGCCATCTTTCCCTTCCTCGGGCGCCATCTTGGACGCCATCTTTCCCTTCCTCGGGCGCCATCTTGGACGCCATCTTTCCCTTCCCCGGCCGCCGTCTTGGACGCCATCTTGCCCTTCCCCGGCCGCCGTCTTGGACGCCATCTTTCCCTTCCTCGGATGCCATCTTTCCCTTCCTCGGGCGCCATCTTGGACGCCATCTTTCCCTTCCTCGGGCGCCATCTTGGACGCCATCTTTCCCTTCCTCGGGCGCCATCTTGGACGCCATCTTTCCCTTCCTCGGGCGCCATCTTGGACGCCATCTTTCCCTTCCTCGGGCGCCATCTTGGACGCCATCTTTCCCTTCCTCGGGCGCCATCTTGGACGCCATCTTTCCCTTCCTCGGGCGCCATCTTGGACGCCATCTTTCCCTTCCCCGGCCGCCATCTTGGACGCCATCTTGCCCTTCCCCCGGCCGCCGTCTTGGACGCCATCTTTCCCTTCCTCGGATGCCATCTTTCCCTTCCTCGGGCGCCATCTTGGACGCCATCTTTCCCTTCCTCGGGCGCCATCTTGGACGCCATCTTTCCCTTCCTCGGGCGCCATCTTGGACGCCATCTTTCCCTTCCTCGGGCGCCATCTTGGACGCCATCTTTCCCTTCCTCGGGCGCCATCTTGGACGCCATCTTTCCCTTCCTCGGGCGCCATCTTGGACGCCATCTTGCCCTTCCCCGGCCGCCGTCTTGGACGCCATCTTGCCCTTCCCCGGCCGCCGTCTTGGACGCCATCTTGCCCTTCCCCGGCCGCCGTCTTGGACGCCATCTTTCCCTTCCTCGGATGCCATCTTGCCCTTCCCCGGCCGCCGTCTTGGACGCCATCTTGCCCTTCCCCGGCCGCCGTCTTGGACGCCATCTTGCCCTTCCCCGGCCGCCGTCTTGGACGCCATCTTGCCCTTCCCCGGCCGCCGTCTTGGACGCCATCTTGCCCTTCCCCGGCCGCCGTCTTGGACGCCATCTTGCCCTTCCCCGGCCGCCGTCTTGGACGCCATCTTGCCCTTCCCCGGCCGCCGTCTTGGACGCCATCTTGCCCTTCCCCGGCCGCCGTCTTGGACGCCATCTTGCCCTTCCCCGGGCGCCGTCTTGGACGCCATCTTTCCCTTCCCCGGGCGCCATCTTGGACGCCATCTTTCCCTTCCCCGGGCGCCATCTTGGACGCCATCTTTCCCTTCCCCGGGCGCCATCTTGGACGCCATCTTTCCCTTCCCCGGGCGCCATCTTGGACGCCATCTTTCCCTTCCCCGGGCGCCATCTTGGACGCCATCTTTCCCTTCCCCGGGCGCCATCTTGGACGCCATCTTTCCCTTCCCCGGGCGCCATCTTGGACGCCATCTTTCCCTTCCCCGGGCGCCATCTTGGACGCCATCTTTCCCTTCCCCGGGCGCCATCTTGGACGCCATCTTTCCCTTCCCCGGGCGCCATCTTGGACGCCATCTTTCCCTTCCCCGGGCGCCATCTTGGACGCCATCTTTCCCTTCCCCGGGCGCCATCTTGGACGCCATCTTTCCCTTCCCCGGGCGCCATCTTGGACGCCATCTTTCCCTTCCCCGGGCGCCATCTTGGACGCCATCTTTCCCTTCCCCGGGCGCCATCTTGGACGCCATCTTTCCCTTCCCCGGGCGCCATCTTGGACGCCATCTTTCCCTTCCCCGGGCGCCATCTTGGACGCCATCTTTCCCTTCCCCGGGCGCCATCTTGGACGCCATCTTTCCCTTCCCCGGGCGCCATCTTGGACGCCATCTTTCCCTTCCCCGGGCGCCATCTTGGACGCCATCTTTCCCTTCCCCGGGCGCCATCTTGGACGCCATCTTTCCCTTCCCCGGGCGCCATCTTGGACGCCATCTTTCCCTTCCCCGGGCGCCATCTTGGACGCCATCTTTCCCTTCCCCGGGCGCCATCTTGGACGCCATCTTTCCCTTCCCCGGGCGCCATCTTGGACGCCATCTTTCCCTTCCCCGGGCGCCATCTTGGACGCCATCTTTCCCTTCCCCGGGCGCCATCTTGGACGCCATCTTTCCCTTCCCCGGGCGCCATCTTGGACGCCATCTTTCCCTTCCCCGGGCGCCATCTTGGACGCCATCTTTCCCTTCCCCGGGCGCCATCTTGGACGCCATCTTTCCCTTCCCCGGGCGCCATCTTGGACGCCATCTTTCCCTTCCCCGGGCGCCATCTTGGACGCCATCTTTCCCTTCCCCGGGCGCCATCTTGGACGCCATCTTTCCCTTCCCCGGGCGCCATCTTGGACGCCATCTTTCCCTTCCCCGGGCGCCATCTTGGACGCCATCTTTCCCTTCCCCGGGCGCCATCTTGGACGCCATCTTTCCCTTCCCCGGGCGCCATCTTGGACGCCATCTTTCCCTTCCCCGGGCGCCATCTTGGACGCCATCTTTCCCTTCCCCGGGCGCCATCTTGGACGCCATCTTTCCCTTCCCCGGGCGCCATCTTGGACGCCATCTTTCCCTTCCCCGGGCGCCATCTTGGACGCCATCTTTCCCTTCCCCGGGCGCCATCTTGGACGCCATCTTTCCCTTCCCCGGGCGCCATCTTGGACGCCATCTTTCCCTTCCCCGGGCGCCATCTTGGACGCCATCTTTCCCTTCCCCGGGCGCCATCTTGGACGCCATCTTTCCCTTCCCCGGGCGCCATCTTGGACGCCATCTTTCCCTTCCCCGGGCGCCATCTTGGACGCCATCTTTCCCTTCCCCGGGCGCCATCTTGGACGCCATCTTTTCCCTTCCCCGGGCGCCAT